>OY856412.1:1192175943-1192775943 GCA_963693085.1 Alisma plantago-aquatica | reverse complement strand
TAAGTAGAGACCTGGCACATCCTTTGAGGATGATGCTAACCCTAACTCTAAGTGGTGGTTAGAGAGAGAGATGGCATGATGACATGATGTCATGATAGACCAGATGGGTGAACATGCTTTTGGATGCCCATATGAGCCATGAGAGGTTGGATGACCTAGCACCTTTGGCAACCCAACCCTGGGAAAGGGTCGTGCATGTTAGAGAGAAGGATAGTTCCTTCATTGATGAGGTTAGAAAAGGACCTATAGAAACCCTATGGGCTTATGAAAGTAGGGCATAGTATGCAACCAGAGTACGTCAATGGTGTGAGCAGTAGGCTAAAACCCTGGCCAGGAGAGTATGATGGATAGCTTATGAGATAAGCATAAAGAACTATGAATAATCTTGAGCAAAAATAAGTTGAACATAGGCTTCACCCAGGTAGGGGTATGCTTGTGAGCTTGATCCATCTTCATGGAGAGAGGACCCCTAATAGTGAGGCTAGTTGTAGGATTAACTTTAGAGAGAGAAAGAAGGACCCAAACAAGAAGGTTGGAAGCTTAGACTCTGAGATATGAGGAACAGTGGGGAGTTGAGGATGATGCGACCTAAGTGAATGGTTGTGCTTGCCTCATGCATGACCCCTGGAGGCTAATGGTATCTTTGTTGCCTTTAGAGGAACCAAACCCTGAAGAGAGGATGAGGTTGCTGGTACCTATGTGCCTATGGTATAGGTGTTTACTTTTGGAGTTAAGCAGAAGAGTGCCTTAGACCCTGAGGAGGTTTGAGTAACCAGTTGTGGGGCTTTATACCTAGTTGGTTGTTCTTGAGGAGGACTCCACTCTGAAGTGTTGTTCAAATAAAAGGATCATGGGAAGCGCATGACATACCTTGGACATGCTTGGTTCGTGGTTAAAGGTTGAACATGCAGTTGGACATCTAAGTGAACCTAGGGTTCCTAGGCCTAAGAGGGGAAGTGGTGTACCTAATGCTCATGACAAGATTCAAGTTTTTATAGATTCGAGCATAATACTCCTCGTGTCTAGAGGAAAGGGAAACCCCTTGAGTTTAAGGTATGCCTGATGAATCCCTCACAGCCAAGGTGGTGACATGGTAAGGTATGATCTTGATCCAATGTTAAGGATGAGAACAAGTATGACCTAGCATGGTTTAGTAGGTGGTCTGCTTGTGCCTTAGTAGCTTTCTAGGGTTAAGCATGCTCAGGTGGATGTAAACCCTAGACACAAGGATGTTTGTGACCTTTGTTATCAGGTGTAGTTTCCTCCCATCCTGGGAGAGGGACCCTTTGGTAGGGTGTATACCAGTTTTTTTGGTTTTGAGGTAACCTAAAGAGGTCTCAATAGGATCTTGAGAAGCTAAGTGAAAAGTACATTGTATGAAAATGAACTTGTAGACCCATAGATAACCATCTCTAAGTGCATGTGGATGTGTTACCATGGAGGTAACCGGTATGGGGCCTGACCAAGGTAGGCAGGTCGCCATGACCCCTATGAAAGGATGAAAGATAGCCCATGAATGCAGAGAGAGATGGTGAAGGTTGGGGTAAGGTTCTAAGTTGGACATGTACTATAATAGAATCCTAAGTCTATCCTAGGGTTAGGAAGGGATAAGACCGATGGAAGTAGGAGTTGCCTAATTCCCTAGTTGCACATGACGATAGGGTCGGGAGGTAACAAATATCATTGTCCGAGGGTCATGGGTTAGGAGATTGATCACCTTCCTGAACTCATGGGACCCGAAGGGCATATGAGTAGGGCACTCTCTGGATGCATAAGGGAAGAGGGATGACCCCAAAAGTGCCGGCACCCTACAAACCTAGAGGAGATGATGAAGGATTGTGTGTTGCCCCAAGTAGGTTCGAGACCAGTTCTACATGGGAGTAACTTTGATATCGATATGATCGTGATATAGAGACATAAGTTGCACGTTTCAACTTAAATTTGTAGGTGTACTGGCAAGGTGGGATGTACCATCTCTACTCATAGAATAGGAAGAACTTTGTGTTTGGACGGCCGCCAAATGCTTATTTCCTCTTATTATGGGAGTGAGAGATAGGACAGTATGCATGCCATACACCAAGGATAAAAATGATGTGAGTTGGAATATTTCTATGAGGTATGAGGACATAGATGATAACATACCCTTGTGGAGTAAATGATGTGTAGATGGTTTATAAACCTCAAGTTAATTTGAGGATATTTTAACATGAGCTATGTGGAATTTGCAAGTGATACAAGGTTGAGTTTGATAACCAAGAAGATGAGCTCAGAGTGTTCTTGATGAAGATAGACTTAGAGTTGAGCTGAGGTAATAAGTGAAGGTGTATGTCTTCAATATTTCCTATCACCTAAGGATGTGAAGTGGTAATGGATGCCTTGGTTGAGATGCAGCTACTTAGTTTATCTAGAGGCTAGAAGAGGTTGTTGGGTTAGCCCTAAGTTTGAAAAAGGAGATATGTTTGGCTAACACACAGATGTAACGAGATCATTGATCGAGTTAGTGGTTTCTTAGCTAGCCAGCCTGGGGCTTATCATGATAAAAGGATGGTTGTAGAACCTCAGATGTACTTCTTTGGATAGGAAGGTGATAAAACCCTGATGAGAGTGGTTTAGGGTTTCTGAGGAATCATGACGTACGGGATATCATGATTTAAGTTCATCATACACCATGGTACTACTAAGATAGTAAGTTACAATAGTACTTTTGATGCCTAAGATGAAAAGTGTACAAAGATGCATGTGGCTCATCGCCATGCATGTCAGGAGGTGAAGGACGAACACCAGTAACCCTGTGCATTGATAGAAAGGGATAAAGAATTCCCGAGAGGGAATGGGAGTTCATCACTATGGATGTTGTGGTCAGTCTCCCCTAGACCAAGGAAGGTCAAGATGCAATATGGGTTATGGTAGATTGCCTTACCTAGATGACATGAGAGAGAAAGAATACTCAAAGGAAGGATCATGTTGAACTACATATGAGAGAGAGATGGTTCAACTACATCATGATGCGAGTTCAAAAGTTCTTGAGTATAATCTAAAGATTCACTTCCATGACGTGGAAGTAGATACATGAAGAACTCGATGTTAGTACAGTTTATCACCCCTAACTAATGGTTAGTATGATTCAGACAAGAGGGTCTGATGAGAGCATGTATGCTCATTCAGGGTGATACATGTGGGGCAGTTCTTTCCCTATGTGAGATGTGATGATAACCACCTTAGCCAGTATCGGGATGTAATGAAGCTTTGTAAGGGAGGTTGTGTCGGGCACCACTTCATTAAGATGATGTTGGTGAATGGACCTCACGAAGGTCAGAAAAGAACCACAATGTGTGCAGATGAAGTTGCTTTGATCGTGCAATGGCTGAGAGAGAGCCTAGGGACAACATGAGTCATGAGCTGATGCAAAGCAGACTGACATGCAGTTCACTGTGGGAGAGTATGTGATGTGAAAATCTGACCCCTCTAGGCTACAACTGAGAAAGCTGAGTCCCCGATATATGGGTCCATTTGATATGGATTGGTACAGATGGTTGTGTTTAGCCTTACCCCTCAGGATAACATGATGTATAATGTTTTTTTTTGTTAAGCCAGGGGTCGCTCTTATTCATCCCACACCCCTCATGTGGGCTAAATCATCATAAAAATACATCTCCCGCTCTTATAACTTGGGTATTTTTCCCAAAACCCACAAGAAAAGAAAAAGAAAAAACACCACAAAGCAGCGACAAAAGGAGGATCAATCATCAACCAAAGCATGCTCGACTATGACGTAGGGGGTCTTTTTCTTCTCTAATCTGATCATCCCGCGAATCTTGTTAGGGAATCTACTAGAATCCGTAGCAACAAAGATGCTAGAAGATCTTCGTCCCATCCTTCCTATCTCCCTTGGAATGGCATTTACCATCTTATGCACACAGCCACCAATGATACTAGCCATCTGCAGCTCATCTCTAAGCTCCTTGACATAGGTTCTCGCTTTCCAAGGCACCAGAGCATCCTTCTAAAGGATGTCATAAACAACTCTATCATCCACCTCAATAGATGAAATATGAAGCAAATGATCACCCGCCAACTTCAGCCCAATGATGCATGCCTGTATATACACCAGCTTGAAATCGTCATTCTTGAGCCAAGCACGGAAAATCAAGCAAGTGTCAGCATTGTGATTGCGAATAATGCCCGCCGCCCATCTACACTTAGTTCCATTCTCATCCAAATCTCTCCCTATAGTCACATTGAGCTTCAGGTTAAACAGGTCCGGGGTTGTCCACCTAATAAGGCGTACCTTCTTCATTCTCAACGTCGGTTCCAAAATACTAGCATCGTGCATCCTGGAGAAAAGGCTTGGGTCATTTGTAAGCGAGAACACTTTCTTCTTAATCGTCATGTTGACGCCGCTAATCAAGCAGCCCCACTCGTGCTCCACCGGTCTACTAGACCCATCAAAGCGATTTGAACACCTCACTCTCCATATGCATAAAGGGATATTAAGAGCTATATAACCTGCTATCCAAGAAGAGATATCATCCACCAGGCCCCCTACACACACGTTAATGAGAGATTGGACGTCATGAGGACCCACCTTGTCTGTAATAACACGAAACTTCTCCCAGAAGAACAACGCCGTCTGTCCATGGAAAAACAAGTGTTGAACATCTTCCTCCTTCGGTTCATCACAGCAGTCACAACGTGAGGCAAACTGGATGCAGCATCTTCTACGAACCACTTCATCTGTCGAAATGGCCCATCTCGCCATCTTCCAAACAATAGCACAGGCCTTGGGGGAATCAAGCTTCAAAATCTTTCCCAAGTTATTAGGACCTTCTTTTTGCACATGTATCGACATCTTCTTGACCGATGTAAGGGTGAACTTGCCACATTCTTCAGCATCCCAAATCCTCTTGTCTTCCAAATCAGAAATCCATACATCAGCTTTCTTGATCAAGTCCAGACCCCTATCATTCACCACATGGCTAAGAGTGTTCCAGTCCCAACCATGATGTATAATGTGTTCCATAAGTCCAATCTAGAGCACTATGTGAGGTACCCAAGCCATGTGTTGAGCCCTGAACCTATTCAGCTTTAGGAGAGGCTGAAATGTCTTGAGTCACCTATGAGGGTATGAAATACCGAGGTCAGAAAGAACTCAGATGGAAGAATATGAGATGATGAAGGTTCTTGGGAAGCACCATGGAAAAGGTGAGGCCACATGAGATCCATGATGGACATAAGGAAAGGCTTATCCTATTTGTTTGTTTGCTTGATGGAATTTTGTGGGCAGAATTCCTATAAGAGGGGAAGGATGTTACAACCCCAATTTTTGGGTTCTTTTGGTGAGAAATGTAATTTATACTATTAAAGATATTTGAACAAATAATGCTATAATTTGTTTTGAATAAATGGATTTCGTTTACAATATCCTTGTTGACTGTTTTGTGGGCTTTATTGGCTATTGGGCCCAATAACAAGGAAAAGACAAACGAAACTCCATTATTAATAAGAAATGGAGAAAAGAAAGATGTAGAAACCTCTAGAAGGCAAAAGTATATAAACAAAAGGTGGATTTTGTGCATCTTGGGTTCCTTGGGTCCCAAGGAGTCCAAAGTTATAAATATAATGCAACAAGAAAAGAAAAGATCAATTAAATATTTCTTTATTAAGAAAGAAATTGAAAACAATGATAAACTGTGGAAAATAAGTGGAAATAGGTATAATTGAGTTATCGTTGGTGGATTTTCATATCCAAAGGATTCCTAATGTTAAAAGGAATGGCAATGAGGAAAATAAAAAGAAAGATAAAGAAAAATACTTGAAAATAGATATTTTAATAAAGAAATAAATAAGATAATGAGAAATAATGGACATAGATGCATCTAGAAGGATAATGAGTGTCCACTAAAAAGGATTTCAAAATATTAGAGTTTCTTGGGGTCCAAGGAGCCCCAATGGAGGAAAAGAAAGAGAAAAGGCAAATAATAACAAAATAAGAGGATACTGTGATACATCATTAATTATTTTTTGATAATATCAAAAAGAGATGTTATTTGCTTTAAGAAAATAGATTTTCACGGCCAATAGATTAAAAGGCAAGGCCAGAGATAATGAAAGAGATAATTTTCATATTTCTAATTATGGATGAAATAAAGAATATTAAGAAGATAAAAAGGAGAGAGAAGATTACTTCTCCTTGAAGGAATATGACTCCTATTGGGAGAGGAACTTTCTAATTCATGAATAGCCAACCTAGGGCTTCGTTACCCACCCCTATATAAAGGGTAGGGCCCTGGTTCAACTTCTAGAGAGATCCCACGCAACTCTCCCTCTCTCTTCTTCATCTTCTTCATCAAAACCCTAACCATGAGGGTATGGCCCTATCCTTGAGTGACGAGGGGTTGTATATGGTCTTGCTTGAGGCAGGAAGCATCTACGACCACCCACGACGGATCAACCACAATATCCACACCCCCGTCTTCATGTAGCTCCTACCTGAGGTCTACAAATCTGCTGCAGTAGTGGCAGCAGTTGCAGACTCATCCTGCTTGGAAATGGCCAACTTTGCCATAGCTTAGAGGAGCCCCAGGTGTGTCGAGATGTGACGGAGCTAGGGGAATGATCAGTAGCGATCCTCGAGCCCCCAGGAAGGAAGGGAGAGCCGCGCCAAGGGCAGCCATCGGCGGCCAGGTCGTGCGCCAGAGGTTGGAGACGACCAACTGATGGTTGGACCATTTTTCCCCTCTGGGGTGTGAAGGAACAGCGACTTACATGTGGGCACAATAGTAATTTGGTTCTAATTCCCAAAGCAAGCGCGTTGCATGGAAAGAGGCGACGTGGCATCCTTTGATTGGTCCAAGTAAGAATTTGTTGCAAAATTCATATCTAAATAATGGTAGCTCAGATTAGTACATATAATATATGTATTTTTCTCAGAAAAATGAGAGAAATTCATTAAAAATAGTTTTAGAAGCTAGTTCCTCTTGAAATTCGCAAAGTAATGGAAGTTATCAACTTTAATGCATTAATGATTAAGAAACCCTAATTTAAGATGATTAATGTATTTAGAAGGGTTTTATAGATGATTAAAGTTGGTATTAACATGTTAATTATAAAAAGGTACATTAAGAACAAAAAGGATGAACTTTGCATGAAATTAGTTTAATTTAGAGTTTCCTGGGCATAAATATGCTTTAATGAGCTTTAATGGGCCTTGAAACCCTAATGTTAGTTATTGTGACTCTTAATGACTTTAATTGTTCAAATTCATGAACAAACTGAGATATGATGGTTCTAAGCTATTTTGAGTATAAAAATTCCTAATTGTGGATAAATAACCTTAATTTAGTAATTAGGGTTTTTGAATGAATAAAAGGTGGAATTAATGATAAATAGAATTCATATGTGAATTAGATCGTAATGAGCTATGAGTTGTTAATCCAGAAGGAACCAAAGATGATAATTGGGCCTAATGATCTTGTCATGAATTAAAAGGACAAAAATGATAGTTTCAATGTAAAAGAGGCTTAATGGACTTTTAATTGTGCCTTTAATCTGAAATTAATGTTATATATTGTTAAAAGGTAACCTTAATATCTTTTGTGAATAATAGATGAGATAATTAGGGTTCGTGAGTAATTGTATAAAATTAGGGTTTAAAATAGTATAAACGAAGAGAAACCCTAATTTCAATGGAAACCCTAAAAGTGTACTAGAAACCCTAGGAAGCGAGCTAGGTTTAATAGATCTTGATGGCATGATCAATAATAGGAAATTGTATGCATGTTTTAGGATCTCTTTATGTGCTTTCTTTCCTATTGAATTTCTTGCATTGATTGGGTTAACTCTGTCTCAAATCAACCTGACATGTATGTGGTTAATTATGGTTAATCGCATTAGTTTTTCGAAATGTTTCCCAGATGTTTCATCTCTTTGAATGCAACTTAACAGTTTGGATGTTCATGCTTGTAAATCATAAATTCACTATGATTATCACAATAATAATAGAAGTGTGTATACTCACACCTACATGCCACCCTGATGGATGATGCAAAAGGTCAAGCCTAGGAGGGAAGACCTATGGGCACCATGAGTGGTGACCCTAGGCACCAAGCTCGGGATTGAGAAGGTGGCCTATGATATTGCATGACTAAAGGGCACCAAGCTCGGGAATGAGAAGGTGGCCTTAAGTCAATGGCAAAAGAGAAACCCGCAAGGGGGTATGCCAGGGTTAGGGAAAAAGTGGTGGAGAATGTCACATTGAAAGTGTAAATTTGGCTTATTATTTAACTTGATTGTGATATTTAGATTGTTAGCCATATTTGCAAAATTTTGGTTGTCCCCACATACCACATATTCATTTATGCTGACCGACATTTTTGTTTGTCGGTGTTTTAGGTACAAGATTGAAAAGGACAAACAGTAAAGTGGCATATGTGGAATTAAATAGGAGTTAAAGTACAAGGAGGATTAGTTAGAATAAACTCTTGATGTGGATAGAAGTAGATATCCCAGTTTTTGAAAAAGGTATGCAAAGTTTTATTTTATACCATTTTTTAGTTTAGTTGGTAGAATTTGATAATTGTTATTGATTATTTATCGAACCTTTGATCCTGTTAATTAGGATAATGGCTCTGACCTCTTGGTCTCCCTTAATTGGGGGTTACTGGGTGGCGGGGTCGTTACACCTATGATGTATCCAACGACTGTGTTTGTTCATAGTGATGTGATCTTATCCACATCTATATGGGGTAAGATGATCTCATCATTTTCCATTGTGATCAACTCCTTCGAGATTCTAGTGTTCACATCTTTAACTGGTTCCTTGAAGAATGAGGCCCACACCATGGGAGTGTCAGATACTTGGATTCATATGGGTGGCTTGTTCTTCGTAGATGATGCCATCCTCTCCCTTGTGTCGGAGGAACCCTGGTTCTATGTTTTTCACCACTTCCTTGCGCTGGTTGTACACTAGTCACCTGTTGTCCACTGCTCCGAGCCACCATCTGAGCGTTTATGGTTCTTGGATACACTAGAACTATTTTTAAATTTATAAAAATTAAGAAAAAATGCATCCAAATCCTTCTAGATTCTCACATGTTGCCTCATTAGGAAAAAGGACTAATTTATAACCAAAACTACAAAAATGTGTATAATATATCTCTCAAAAATCCTTCCTATATAGCATTTATTGAATTATAGGACTAATTTCTAGTTCATAAAAATATAAAAAATATAGAGAATACCATTTCTTAAAATACTAAAATTAAAAAGGACTTGTAACCCTTCCCAAAGGTTTTACATATCTTTAAACAAGGATTAATAAGTAATTTGAGAAACTAAAGAAAAATAAAATAACCCTTTCTACAATCTTTCATATAGTCTTATTAGAATACACATGGAACATTTGTAATTTAGAAAACTTAAGAAAAAATATGTGTAAATCCTTCTACGCAAAAGCATTACTATATTATTAGAATAAAAGGCTAACTTAAAATTAAAAATATAAAAAATACATACATACCTCTCACACTCTTTCATTTATACTTTTTACTAAAATACATGACTATTTCATAATTCATAAAAAAGGAAGAAAAAAATACAAAGGAAACCTTCACTTAGTATAAAGTAAAAAAAAAAGAGCATCCAAACTTTTTCACAAACTTTCATATATAGTAAGCCATCGTTTTCCATTTACTTGGGTCAAACTTAATTCACATGGTATTGACAAACACTTATTCATTAAGAAACATATTCTTGAGTCTTCAACTAGTGAAAAATAAAAAGCGAACTCAATCTCAATGTCAAAAATTATCATGTACTAAACCTAATATAAGGTCCTACTAAGTTTGATCGGAGTTAAGCTTAAGTTTGACCTCCAATATATGCTAGTAGATAAAAATTTGTGCCCTCAAAGGCTATGTGAGAAGGGCATGCTTGCAAAGGGGTCCTTGTCAACCTTGGGGTTATAATTTCTCATGGACACAACAACACAAATATTCTCATTGGTCTATCGGCTAGTAAAGTTAGTCATGTTTTTAATGTTTTCGCCTATAACGGAAAGGGTCTTTTCTATGATGAAAATCACAAAGCATCGTCTACGTTAAAAAAAATGGGAGATAAAGTCTAAATGATTGTTTGACTGTATATGTAGAATGAGACCGCTCCAAAAATGTTAATTCAGATGTGATTATAGAACGTTTTTCGGACAATGAAACCTCGTCGGGTTCTCTTCAATTATTTTCATTTAATATGTAACCGGTGAACTTTGTATTTATGAAAATTGAAGAACTTTTGTTATTTTCAACCGCTAATGTGCCGCTTCTCTGTTTTTCATATGTTGACATTATTCTCATTTATATTGTTAGTTATAACTTAGTCTCACATACTTCTGATTTCTGAATCCGCCATTGTTTGGCATACTCACGTGCTGCCAAACTGCTGAGTTCTTGTGCTTCAATCCCGCAAATCTTAAATCTTCATTTCGTTTCCGCATAAAACACCGGAACTTGGAATGTTGGCCGCCCAATGGAACGAACCAACAAAAGGCACCCGTCCTCGCTCATGAAAACTTCTGGACATAGGTTGCTTTTAGTATACAGCTGCTATGAGTTTAATTAGCGTGGCTAAATGATATCTAAGGCTGCGTTTCGTGCACCGTCACAATAAGTTTAATTGCCATGGATAAATTAACCAACGGTATGTTATTTTTGTGTTAGATGATTGTTGTTTGGGACAACGGCAAATAAATTTAATGGTAAGATGTCCAGTGTTTGATACACAAGTAAATAACTTTTTTCTATTGACACAAAGTCTATAATGCCCTTTGTTATATGTATCGTGAAATCTGTTAGAAGGATTTGATGGTAACTTGATATTCATGGCAAGTAAACTGATTCTCTGCCGGAAGGATTCTACGCGGCACGTTACTTGCAAATTACCCGGTTAACTAAACCTTGCGGCAACTTGTTTATCCTTTTAAACGGTATAACAAACAGTGAATAATTAGCCACTCTAGGTCTGCTTGTGGTGCCGCCGTTAGACCTGTGAAACAAACGCAACCTAAATCTCGTGTTAGAGGACAAATAAACTTGACAGTAGAGTGTCCGACGTTTGGTACCATGTAACTAATGTTAGTTTATTTGAAGAAAAAAAGTTTATTATGTCCTGCACATAAATAACGTTGAATGTGTGAAGGAATAGTTAAAAGAGTTATGTGGTAAATAGGTTTCCGTGACAAATAAATCTTATCTCTAGCGCGAGGATTTTAAATGACATATTATCTAGAGTTTTTTAAGTTAACTAATTCATGCGGCGTCTTATTTTTATTTTAAACGACATAACAAACAGAAGTTAATTTGTCGCTAAAAAAATATTTACCGTGCAGCTGCTTGGCCGACAATACAAACGCAGCCATAGTTAGTTATCTGTGTGTCCTTCCACCTGATTCTCTATATAGGGAGTGGGCACTTTGTCACACACAATCAACAACAATAAACAATAAAACAATAAAAGGGGAGAGAAGTAAAAGAGAGAGAAAATGATTTTTTCTATATATTTATTCTTAAAAAATTATTTTTCAACAAGACTAATGTTGACATATTTTAAAAAAATGGTAGAGGGGCGATGGGTGACAAAACCTGAAGAAATTGAGAAGACCATCACGGGTTTTTTCCAAGATCTTTTTCAGACCTCTAACCCATCGGGGTGGCAGGAAGCAACGCAAGGAATTAGGAGAAAAATTGATGAGGTGGAGAAGGAATCACTTGAGAGGGAGATTGAAACTTCTAAAATCCGTGCTGCCCTTGAGAGCATGCACCCCAACAAAGCACCGAGCCCGGATAGGATGAAAGTAATGTTTTTCCAAAAGTTCTGGCACATTGTAGGGGAGGATGTAGCAAACTATATTAAGGGCTGGTGGAAATCTGATAAAAGCATTTCTGATATTAACTCTACCCTGCTGGTGATGATCCCCAAGGTGCTTAAACCTACTGAGATTGGAGAATACAAGCCTATAAGCTTATGCAATGTTATCTATAAAATTGCCTCTAAAGTTGTTGCCAACAGACTGAGACCTCTGATGGATAAAATCGTCACTGAACAACAAAGCACATTCATTCCAGGTAGACTCATCACTGATAATGCCCTCATCGCCTACGAAATTTTTCATACTATGAAAGGGAGCAAAGGAAACAAAAAGGGACAGATTGCTTTGAAGCTGGACATGTCAAAAGCTTATGACATGGTAGAATGGAGTTTCGTCGATCATATCCAGGAAAAAATGGGCTTTGGTGAAAGGTGGAGGAAAAAAACCTTGGATTGTATGTCTACGGTATCTCACTCTTTTGTTATAAATGGAGAGCGTACCAGGAAGACTCAACCGTCCAGAGGACTGCGTCAGGGAGACCCTCTTTCCCCTTACCTCTTTATATTATGCGCTGAAGCTTTTTCTACTTCACTCGTTTTAGCCTCACAACAAAATATGATCCATGGTGTTAAAGCTAGCAGGAACGGCCCGAGTATTTCTCACCTTTTCTTTGCAGATGACTCCATCCTCTTTGCTAGGGCCACAAAGGAAGAATGTCTAAAAATAGCTGATATTATTAGAAAATATGAACGGGCATCCAGACAGAAAATCAATTTATCCAAGACTGAAGTGGCATTTAGCAAAGGAGTTCACAGAGAGAAGAGGGAGGAACTCGTCAGTCTACTCCAGATGAAGGAGGTGGACAGACATGGAAACTACTTGGGACTTCCAACGGCGGTGGGGAGGTCAAAAAAACAAGTATTCGCGTACATCCAGGAACGAGTTTGGAGGAAGTTGTAAGGTTGGAAAGAGAAACTTCTATCCAAGGCGGGGAAGGAAGTCCTTATCAAAGCAGTGGCACAAGCTATCCCGTCCTATATTATGAGTATTTTTTAACTTCCATCATATCTACTAGATATCATCAATAGCACCATATCTAGATTTTAGTGGGGAGATAAAGGAACAGAAAGAAAAATTGCATGGATCAGCTGGGAAAACCTTTGCAAACTAAAAAATCAAGGAGGGATGGGTTTCAGAAATTTACATAGTTTCAACCAGGCGCCTCTAGCTAAGCAAGTGTGGAGACTTTTTCATAGACGGGACACGCTAGTTTATAAGGTCCTCAAGGCCAGATATTTTCCATCAGAGAATGTGCTAAGGGCGAGGAGGGGTCACAACCCAAGCTTCACATGGCGTAGTATCGGGAACTCAAAGAGTTTAATCTTGGAAGGCCCGCAATGGAGAATAGGAGACGAGACTGATATCAATATTTGGACAGATCACTGGATACCAAATATCAACGGAAGCCTGGAGGCCATCTATGGAGTATCTAGTCCTTCTATCCAATGGGTACATCAACTAATCGATGCAGTCACCATGTCTTGGAACAGTGACCAAGTAGAGGAGGTCTTCACACCGGAGATTGCCAGCAAAGTGCTAGCTGTGCCGCTAGACGAGTCAAGAAGAGAAGACGCTATATTTTGGAAGCCGAGCAGAAATGCAGATTACACAGTCCGGTCCGCCTACTGGCTTGCATGTATGCCAGAAACAACAGCTACTGTGAGACCCATTGGAGGAGTCGATATTGTATGGAGAGCAATATGGAAAAGGGGCATCATCCCAAAGGCAACCCACTTCCTGTGGCACTGCTCGACGGGGGCTTTGGCCACGCTGGGACAGCTCTTTGATCGATGCTGTCACGAAATAGGCATTTGCAATCTATGTCAGCTGGAAAAGGAAGACGTGAGCCACCTTCTCCTTAGATGCCCGAACGCATGGGAGGTATGAGGAGGATGCTCTCCAGAACAACAAGCTAAAGTACTGGCAATACGAGGGGCTACAGCAGTTGACGCAATCCTAGCTCTAACTTGGATTGGAGATGAAGAGAAAGACGAGGAAATGATAGCAGCTCTGTGGACTATTTGGACAAGGAGGAATGAGATCACCTTTGACAACAAGTATCGGCCGCCCCATACAATACAGCGATCTCTTTTGTAGCTGATTAGATCTCACCGGGAAGTCAGAGCTGAAGGCGACCGATCGCTGCCAGCGGCAGTACGGCTGGGCAGATGGACACCCCCGCCACCTGAAGCCACAAAACTCAACTGTGACGCGACGGTGGGCATACAGAATTTCGACGGAGCAGGCATGATATGGCGGAACAATAACGGACAGGTGCAAATGATCGCTGGTATGAGGAAACCTTCTTTGTTAGACGCACGATGTGCGGAAGCCTGGGCCATCTGTGAGGGAATACGAAAATCAAAAGAAATGAGAATCAACAGACTCATGGTGGAATCAGATTTGGAGGCAGTGATCAACCTTCTCAAATCATCATCCAGGCGCAAGGATCTGCTGGGGACATATCTAGATAACATTTACCTTTTATGCTCTTCTTTTCCTAGTGTAACGTTTAGCTTCTGTAAGAGGCAGGCCAATGGTTTAACGCATATGCTAGCCCGGAGGGCTGTCTCGAGTAGTACTATGTTTAGCACCACCTCTTCTTTTCCATCCTCTGTAATCACTCATGCTGCAAAGGATTTGAATGATTTATAGAAGATGGACAAGTTAGACCTAAAAAAAAAAATATGATACCATATACATGTTCTGGATACATTATTTATGTTTTGATTATAGTACATTAATAAGTAAACATTCACATTGTACCTCAAAAGGGGAGTAATGTACCCTGAATTACTCATACTATCTCTTTTTTATTTATCTACCGGAGTATATCACCAATATTTTGGGGTACATTATTCTCATTTTTTGAGGTGTAATACTAATATTTTACTTATTAACTTACTTTATCTAAAATACAAGTAATATACTTAATATAGTATGAATGTTTATTATACCTAGTTTAATTTTAATATTTTCCATGATGGTCAATCCGAATACAATATTCAAAATTTTATGAGCATCGTACTTTATTATACTTGTCTCCTCTCTTGTTATACTTCTTATATTATTATTTTTCAAAGTATGTTACATTGATCTTGTCAGAAAATATATTTAATGATGACATATTTTTTATTTCAACAAAAAAATAATAATTCTCTTATTTTTTTCTCTTCCATAGTGAAAAAGTAATCATAGGATAGATTGATAAAAACCTTTGGTAAAATACCCACCCGTAATTGAAATGGCATGAACTTGACCGATCACACAAACAAACAAACGAGGTACATCGTTCGTCATCTTGGCCCCTCTCACTTCTTCCGTCTCGACCGGCTCCTCCAGTCGTTGTCGTGCTTCCTCACACTACTGCCTTGCCAAAGACTCGCTAATCGTACGCAACACACCAAACCAGGTAAAAGAAGTAGCATCGACTCACCCGTCCGCTATCTGGCTCCTTCTTTGGGACGTTGCTTGGTTGCACCGAGTTACCGACTCGTCCTCGTTCCGTTGAATCCCTACCAACCTTTACAGAATCTGATACAAGATATTGATCATTTAATATTATCAGGAAGTCATAATTGATCATCTACAAGAAGTAAACCTTCCGGTCGGTCAAACTGTAGGAATCGCTGCACCTATCGAACAGAGACGGAGACCGCTTGTCAGCGCCACAGAGTTACCTGAACCAGTAAGCTTCACCGACGTTGGCTCTTGTTTCTCAAATATTCACGAGTCTAACTGATTCAACCAAACCTCTTTATTGCAAGTGGAGTTGCCATATCAGAGAAAAAAAGTGGCATTGTCCCATTTTTCTTCAGAATGCGAAATTGGTTGGGACATGTCTTGTACCTTTATGTAAATTTTAATTTGTTTTTTAAACTGGCAATTCTATTAATGTTATTCGGGTTTGAATCTAAGACTTCTTGATAACAAATCAAAGATTTAATCATCAGAATATAATATGCAGTGTACTTCAAAACCACACCCAATAATAGAATTTAGAAACAAATACTATAATTATGTATAGATATGAAATGTAGTCATCCTCACAAATTAGTATAGAACATGTCCTATAACCAAGACGTTGATCCATCTGAATTTGTGTGGCCATTTATAGATTATTCTCATGTACGATTACGCGCTTTCTTCTGCAACAAAGGAAAGGTGTTGGTAAAAGCTAACTTGGCCGTATGCACCCAAAACTCTTACCTGCAATTGAACACATATCGCTTTGACTCGACCACGTTTTACCAACACACGTGATTCTTACTACCCTATAAATAAAGCTACGTGACATGTCTGTCTGGTTGTCATTCTAGCAGCATGTCTGTCTGCTTCATTATTTAGATTTTTATAAGGATGACTAATTAGTATAATGCGGAAAATATTTCCAATTCGTAGTCAACTTCTGTCATCGACTGTGTTTTACTAATATTATATTATATAGATATAGATAAATATAAAAAGAGAACCATGCGTGTTCTTTTCACTCCAGCACGCTGGTTTTCTCAATAGTTTGGGTGCATTTGGTACAAATTTTCTCACAAGACTTAGTTATTTCAGCTGTTGGAACTTGGAATCCGAAATCACATGTCATTATCCTGATGTTTATTGCGGTTTCATTTTACTTTTGCAATTTATTTCTTGCGTTACTTTTTGTGCACCATTTAATATATGGATATGGTCATCGGTCCAGTCTTTTAAAGTGTATTAGCAACTTAATTGTGTGCTTACCGGTTTAGTCAGTCTGTGTATTTCAACCACTTTTATACATACTAATAGTCCAATTGGTATAATGCCGAAAATGTTTCCAGTTCCTGGTCAACTTCTGTCATCCACCACTTTTATACATACTAATAGTCCAATTAGTATATGCCGAAAATGTTTCCAGTTCGTGGTCAACTTCTGTCATCCATTGTGCTTTGCTAATATCATATTATATAGATATAGATAAAAATATAAAAAGAGAACCATGCATGTTTCACTTTTCACTCCAGCACGCTGGTTTTCTCAATAGTTTGGGTGCATTTGGCACAAATTTTCTCGCAAGACTTAGTTATTTCAGCTGTTGGAACTTGGAATACGTAATCACATGTCATTTTCCTGATGTTTATTGCGGTTTCGTTTTACTTTTGCAATTTGTTTCTTGCGTTACTTTTTGTGCAACATTTTATATATGTATATGGCCATCGGTCCAGTCTTTTAAAGTGTATCAGCGACTTAATTGTGTGCTTACCGGTTCAGTCAGCCTGTGTATTTCAACCACTTTTATACGTACTAATAGTCCAATTAGTATAATGCGAAAAATATTTCCAATTCGTGATCAACTTCTGTCATCCACTGTGCTTTGCTAATATTATATTATATAGATATAGATAAATTTAAAAAGAGAATCATGCATGTTTCACTTTTCACTCCAGCACGCTAGTTTTCTCAATAGTTTGGGTGAATTTGGGACAATTTTTCTCGCAAGGCTTAGTTATTTCAGCTGTTGGAACTTAGAATCCGTAATCACATGTCATTATCTTGATATTTATTACAGTTTCGTTTTACTTTTGCAATTTATTTCTTGTGTTACTTTTTGTGCAGCATTTTATATAGGTATATGGTCATCGGTCCAGTTTTTTAAAGTGTATCAGTAACTTAATTGTGTGCTTACCGGTTCAGTCAGCCTGTGTATTTCAACCACTTTTATACGTATTAATAGTCCATTTTTTTTACTAATGAAGGAAATAGAAACATTCATTGTGTGTTTTTCCAGATGTGTGTGTCTGACTACTTACCCACTTACTAAATTATTTCAATTGTAACGATATGATTCATGACCGACCCACATGAATTCAACTTAGATTTGATTGGCATAAACTACAATTGGCAGGTATATTGAAATTTTCATCTCTATTTTTGTATGTGGTCACAACCACATTTCAATAAGTTGTATATGTGCTTATTGGTCCAGATTGTCTACTTATTCTACCTGTCTGTCTCTGTCTTAACTAATCAAGTTTGTCTTTTATTTTTTATTTTTCTTACATGTTGGAAGGATTCAGATGGATTTAACGGAGATTTCACAGGTCCAAGAAGGGGAGCTTGTATAGCATTGATAATTATGCGTTACAAGTTAGAGGGAGTCATGTGGCAGTTAAGCGAGTTAATCTCATTTAGAGGGATGTATGGACATTATTGTGAGTACTATTTATATTATATACTAGCGGTCACCAATTGAAGGGAATCAATTGACAATTAATCGAATCATTCTCTTTTAGCAATTTGTATGTAAATTTTTGTAGTAGTACTTATATATGGTTGTCAATGGGCACATCTAAGAAGGGAAGCACGTGTAAGTTTGACAATCATATGCTATTGAACAGAGAGAGTCATGTGACAATTAATCGAGTTAATCTCTTTTACCAAATTGCATAATTATATTGTGAGTATTAATTATATATTAGCAATCAACAAGGATTAGAGGGGGTCAATTCATAATTAATCAAGTTGTCCTTTTTTAACGGGTTGTATGTAAATTTTTTGAGTACTACATATATATAGATGTCAATGGTACATGTCTAGGAT
Source organism: Alisma plantago-aquatica (assembly GCA_963693085.1). Classification (NCBI taxonomy): domain Eukaryota; kingdom Viridiplantae; phylum Streptophyta; class Magnoliopsida; order Alismatales; family Alismataceae; genus Alisma; species Alisma plantago-aquatica. The sequence goes on along the minus strand of OY856412.1, from coordinate 1,192,757,450 downwards.
GCGGAACATATGTAATTTGGGTAATCACATGCTATAAGTTGAAGGAGTTAATTGAGTTAACTCTTTAGTAGGTTGTATAAATAGTTTTTTGAGTACGAATTATATTAGAGGTCAATAAGCATATGTCTGAGAAAATGAGAACATGTAATTTTAGTGATCACATGCTACAAATAAAAGAGAGTTAGAAGATATTTAACGGAGATGTTCTATTTTAGATTGTCATATAAAAACTATTATGAGTGATAATTATATATTAATCGTGACGTGTGAATGCCTCAGGCAGAGAGTACAAGGGACATCTTTTTGTGGGATGCATATTGTGAGAAGTAATCATATATTTCCATTCAATGAGCTCCTATTCAAGAAGGGGAACACACATAATTTTTGTCGCTACATGTCAATAAGAGTCTGGGTGATAGTTGTTTGTTTCTAGGGAGTCATATGTAAATTATTATGAGCATAATTATACTTAGTCATTAGTGACACATGTCTGAGAGGGGTAGCATTGATAATTTTGATAGTGATACGACATAACTTGGAGGGAGTCAACTGAAAGTTGGTCAAGTTATTCTCTATTTAAGGGTTGTATGTAAATTAATGTAAATAATAATTATATAATAATTGTCAACATACACAAAATTGATAATTCAAAATCACACAAGATGCTTATCTAAAAAATTTGATGAAGTAAACATGAATAGATGTCCACAATCTCATTATGCTATTATTATTTAGTAGTCAAGTATTGTATTAATTCCCTATGTAACATGTGCTTAGCACATGTCTCTAGCTCGCATATCATTAATAGATGACGAATGATATGTACAAGAAAATATATTCGATAAATGGATTATGGTAAAAATAATAACTCAACCATACAATAACAAATAGTTACAAATGTGTTTGGTTCCTTACTATGTAGTGTGAGTAGAAAATTCATAAAAAAGAGACTTGTTTGATCCAGTCTTTTAATTAGGGAGAAATGTGTGGTGAACCGAGTATGTTCTAAATCATGTGTGGTGAACGAGATTCAAGTCGAAGCTAAGGAACTTATTGTTAAACTATAGGGTTCATTGCACAAATATAATTGTTTATATAGCTATGGGCCATTGTAGATAGAGCCCTTGAGGCCTAATTGTAAAAAGACTATAAAGGGACTATATAGTATCATTACAACATTGGTTGTGATCATTTTTGATGAATCATATAAAAGACATCTCTCTCACATTGAGAAGTTGTGTGGGATACTTCAAAACTTTTCGTCTCCTCTTCTCAATTGAAACATGATATCAGAGCATATCGAGGAGTATCTTTCTCAATGGAGATCCGAAAACTAGGGTAGTATCTTTCTCAATGGAGATCCGAAAACTAGGGTTCAAACCATCGTGCAAATCCTCTCCTTTCTTCTCCATTGTCTCTTCTTCTCTCAATCTCCTCCTCTGGTCTTCTCATCACAACATTCATCATCAAGGAGCAAGCCTCATCTTCAACCTTCTTCAAGCCACTACCATCTCGTCATTCTCCTTATCTAGTCATCTTTTCCAGGCAAATGTCTGAGTTGCTCATTCAATTCTCTCTAAGAGATATCTGCTTCCTTTCTCTTCTTTAAGTCACTGAAGGATCATATCTTCCTCTTTTTCTTCTCTGAAAGTAATAGATTCAGATAAATCATCAATTTCATCTCCACTGAAATCAACATCAATATGTCCTTATCCCATTGGCTGGGATGTGTCCAACTTCTTGTCTGTAAAGTTGAATCTTAACAACTTCCTTCCATAGGAATTTTAAGTAAAAACTCTGGCTAAATCATATTGTTCGAAAGGCTTTCTGGATGGATTTGAATCGACACCACCTCATCTCATATCGGATGCATCTGGTGTTCCTAATCTAAATCTACAACATCGAGTGTGGGCTCACAAGACATAATGCTAAAATGATGGATCTCTGGTACAATAACTGAGGAATTTCTTAGTGAAGTCATCAGTTGCAGAACAACAGATGTGGTATGGTCCACTCTTTGCAAAAATTTGTTGAATCCTTGCAATCTTGAGAGTTTAAATTGAAATCACAACTTAGAACATTTTAGAAAGGCACTAATTCTCTGGATGATTATTTGAGGAAGGTTAAACTAATGTGGGATCAATTAAATGCTATCAGATACACTTTTAACGATTAAGAAAATGTCTTTACTCTATTGAATGGTTTAGACAATACTAGATACAAAGGATTTGTGATTTCAATGATCGAACCTCCTCTTTCTCCTTACACTAATATGATATCCCTGTTGCAAGACTTTGAGCATTGTAAAGAAACAAGGCCTACTGCCAATCCCTTTCTAGTTTTCAACATTAGCAAATCCAATTCTAAGATTCATGTCCACTAAATCAATGGCAATAGTAAGAAATTCTATAATAAAAATAGCTTCACTGGACTAGGTCATGGATTTATAGGAGGAAGAGGCTAAAGTTAGAACAACATGCAAGGGATTCTAGGCAATGACCCCTCTCAAAACACAAATCAATTCAGTTCTAATGGTCATGGATTTACACAAGCATCTCAACAAGTACCACATAACTTTAGTAACACCTCTGGTAATCAGTTTTGTGGCCTACTTACTGCCAAATTTGTGGAAAGAGAGGTCATAATGCTCTCAAGTGTTGGCACTTGATTTGAAAATTCTTATCAGAGCCAAGGAGTTCCTCAAAACCTTGTTGATAACACTACTACCGCTCTTGATGCTCTCAGAGTCAATGAAATTGATCTAACCAATTGGCATGTCGACTCTAGAGCTACATATCATGTAGTCCTGAATGTAGGTGATTTTCTTTATCTTAAAAAGTGTAAAGGTCGTGACATAATTTTGGTTGGTAGTGGAGATTTTCTACCAATTAGTCATACTAGTGTTTGTAGCCTTAGTCACTTGAATTATGTTTCTCTGAAAGATGTTCTTGTTGTTCTTAAAATCGAGAGAAATCTCATATCACTATCAAAATTAACCTATGTTCCTTGATATGTTATATTCACTAACAATATGGTGATCAAAAGGACTTAATGACACACAACACCCTGGCCAAGGGCAGGTGTGATCAGGGCATGCATCTACTTTCCACTGTGTAACCACAAGTCTTCTTTTCTATCAGATGCAATAAAGCTACCAATGAGACGTGGCACTAAAGACTAGGACACTTGTTTAAATAAGTTCTTCAACAACTGATACAAGACAAAGTAATGACTCCAATGTCCAAAAATAGAAAAAAATATCAATAATAGATGTGAGAAGAAGTAAATGTCTTCATGCTAGTCATAAAAATATAACAAAAATACACCATTTTATCTTGTTCACTCTGACATGTGAGGAAAATCTCTTGTAACCTCACACCACAATTTTCACTATTATGTGCTCCTTACTGATGATTGTACCCACTTCAGTTGGCTATTTTCGATGAAACAAAAGAGTGACTTCTACTTTGTATTTGTGTCTTTTCCTAACATGATAGTAACTCTATTTTTGAGCCTTATTAAAATCTTTCAGAGTGATGGGGGTGGTGAATTTGTCAATGACCATGCACTCAAATTTTTTAGTGAAAAAAGTATTTTGCACCAACTATTTTGTCCTCATGATCCATCTCATAATGGTGTAGTTGAACAAACACATAGACACCTTATTGAACTTGGACTTGCAATGCTTTTGAAGATAATATACCCAAGTGTTTTGGACTAGAACTATCACAATTATGAATTATATAATTAATCACCTACCTTATGCTGTTTTAAATATGAAATCTCCATGTCAGCTTTTATATGGTAAAAGGACTTTATAAAATCATCTTCATATTCTTGTAACACTATCTTTCCCTACTTGAGATACTACACTCAAAATAAATTAGTCCATTTTCCTTGCCCTGCTTATTTTTGGGGTATAGTTCTCAACACAAAGGATTTAAATGTTATCATATCCCAACATGGAAGATGCACATCTTCAAACATGTTTTCTTATGAACAAATGTTTCCTTTCGTGACTAAGGATTCAAATATGAATTGTAAAAATGAAATTTTAAATCATTCTACTTTCACTAAGTTTGTGGATTTGGCTTCTCCTACTCATACCAACTCAAATAGCTCCAATACTACTAATGACAATTCTACTCAGATTGATTCCCGCACATGTACTACTAATGTTTCAGACGTGTCTGTTCACTCAGTTCAATCACAAGCACTTGAACATCCTCATGTTTTTCCTATGGAAAAATAAAAACTACTTGTTCGGTGATAGTTTTGTCTCTACACCCATTCTAGTGTCTGAGACAAATTCCTTGATAAGTATGGAATCTATTGAGAATAATCTTCCTAAGGGTGATACCTTACTGACGAGTGAAAACTTTGTTTGTACCCCTATCATAGTCTTGAATACTACCTCCTCATCTAATTTGGAAGTTGTAGTGAAAGATCTTCCTACTGAAAATACTAACACACATCGTATTGTTACTGACAAAAAATGTGGTGTGATCAAGCCTAAACTAAAGTATGCTCTTATAGTTGATGCTGCCACAAATACATTATGAACTGTATGAAGTTCCTTAAAAGATGAAGGATGGAGAAAATCTATGACTAAGGAACTTGTTGGTCTTCACTCAAACAACACCTGGACTCTAGTTGAGAGGGCACCTCATACAAATGTGATTGGTTGCAAATGGGTTGATATTTGCAATGCCTTCTTAAATAGACACTTAGACACCGTGATTTATATGGAAAAACCACCAGGTTTTATTGACACCAATCATCCTAATCATGTATATAAAATTACTAAAGCACTTTATGGATCAAAACAAGCGCACAGAGCCTGGTACAATCACATTAGTCTATTTCTTCTTGAATGTGATTCTATACTAGTAGTTTAGACTCCTATTTATTCATTCATTCTGACCAAGACACTCTCATCTACCTTTTAATACCATAGATGATATTTTGATCGATTACAATTTGTCAACTATCATTTCAAAGATAATTCAACAAAAACAAAAATTAAGCTATCAAAATCTTGGCAACATTCATTACTTTTTTGGTATAGAATCAAATCTAACAAGGATGGTCCATTAATCCATCAAACCAAGTATGCTTGTGATATTCTACCACATGAAAACATGACTGATTGTAGGCTAATATTCACTCCCATTTGTCCATATTTTTCATGAGATTACATCAAGAAGCAATGCACCCCCTCTCTGATGCTAGTACCTATTGTTGAATTGTACCTACTCCTTTCTCTATCTACAAGAGAATATTTGAAAAGACAAAGTCTAATAGCATCATCATAGACTCCATTCTTCTTTGTCATAGCACATAGATCAACAAACTTTAGGATGTGCTCCTGACAATCCTCTCCTTGCTTGCCCATAAGGGGTCTGTTTGGTAGCAGAGTGATCCAATGCACCCTGATTTTGATGTTACGAGAATTGATAGGAGGAGGTTGTACTGGATGTTGAGCATCGAGATCCTTTGGGAATTGAGAACTCCCTAAGCTACTTTTGTCACTCAACCTCTTGTATCACAGCTTGGGATGCACAAATCTCCTCTTTAATAGTAGCATGGGGATCTTGTATAAGCCTCTCTCTATGCCACAATGGTCGAGTTCACCCTTTGGGTGACTTCCTCCTTAGTCATTCTGACTTGGTTGACCCTGCTCTAATGATAAAAGGTTCGTTCTAATTTAGGGTCAAAGCTTGATGCAAGTTCGTTACTATTGGAGTGGTGCATGCACTAGTTTTGAGGTACCTAAGATGGAAAGATCTTTCACCAGTCAGTTGGACAAAAAAGAGTTAGTTTTAAGAATATAATAATAGTATCAATCATAAAAATAAAATCCTTAATTAGTCTTAATGGAACTGGATTTAACTAGAGGATTCTATTGTCCCCGACAACAGTGCCAGAATTTGACGTGGTTTTTACTACACTAAAAAGTTCACCTAAGAGTTGAATCTGTAAGGTTTTACCAATACACCCCGCAACTGGATGGGTCTTATCGCAGTATAGTTAAGGATCAAATCTCAAAGGACAATGTATTAAAAATCTTGTCATTTTGTATCTAGTTGAATCGAGACTAACATTTAGAACCAAAAATTGATTTAGGTTGATGTAAACTAATTGCAAGGAAAATAAAACAGAAGAATGAAAATAGGGTTTAGATCAAAGATGAAGGTCACTAGGTGATATCGGGTTTCACCATTTCTACACACACAAACACATCTAAATATGTCCAAGATAGATGTAACTATTCAAATAAAACAAAAGCAAGATCCACATGTTAGGGGCAGGAAATTATGTAGATATCCCAGAGAGGTCAATGTCTTGTCACTCATGAGTCAAGTACCTACTGCTTCAGAGATATCCCTTCAAAAGTTCTCATCCAGACATCAACCATTTAGTCAATATTCATCCTAGGTATTGCAGTTATCACAACAAAGGATATAATAGATTGTGTGGAGAGGGTGATTAATCCATAAAACATGCACAAATGATTAACATTGAAATGAAATATTTATATGCAAGACATGGAAGATTAGGAAATGGACATGCGAGAATAGGTAGTGGGGCTAGTCGTTACACCCCAGCGAGAAGGGCTACTCACTCCTCATGACAAAAATAGAGAAAACAAGAGAAGAGGGAGAATCATCCATTGTCATGGTGAAGAAGATGATCATGCCTAGGTAAAGTAGCAGTATTCTATTCTGATGATGAGGATGACCTAACCTAAGAAGAAGGGACACTACTACAGAAATGGCTTATAACGTCACTTTTAAAGGTGTCGGTTGTAATAATACACCGACACCTAAACAATAAAGCGTCGGTTTATAAAATAAACCGACATCAATCTGTGAAGGGCGACCCGACACGGGTATCACTTTTATTCGGTGTCGGTTACTTAATAACACACCAACGCCGAAAATTAACCGCCAAATCCAAAATTTCCAGTGAAAAAATTACCTCCAAAAATTTAACATATGGCATCGGTCATTACCTAAAAAACTGATGATGAAAGGTTATTTGCTAAACAGAAATTGGGCACATTTTGATCGTCAGTTTTACATCAATGACCGACACTTATGGTTTTTCCTGCGCTCTTCGCGGGAAATTTTTCACAACCTTTGAGCGTCAGATTTTCAAAACAACCGACGACTATGGTTAATAATCGAAAACTAATTTTTTAATCGGCATATGTAGATAGACGTCAGTTTATTTCTAGTTAAAATTGACGATTATCATTTGGAACAGGTGTCAGTTTGTGTTGTTATCCGACACTATTAGTTTTATGTGTCGGTTGAGTTTAATAATCGACACCGAATGTTAACTTAATATCGCCTGAGTGAGCCCGACTCTTCCCCTTTCTCTCTGTGATTGCAATCGGCTATTAGGGTCTGGCGATTCTGGCATTCTCCTTGCTCACCGTCGCCGATCTCCTTGCTCACTGACGTTGTTCTACTGCTACTGCCATCACCGCCGTTCGTGGAGCTCGCCGCCTCCGTGGATCTTTCTGCCGCCATGAAGCGCCGCCGTGGAGCTTGCCGTTTGTGGAGCTCGCTACCGTTCGTGGAGCTCGCCGCCTCCATGCAGCTCACCATTCGTGGAGACGCCACCGTCGTTGGTCCTCTCCTCCAGCCGGTCCTCCTCTCGCCGATGCTAGAAGTCCTACTTCCGGAGCCAAAGTCAGTGCCAGTAGCCACCGTGCTAGCAGTCCTACTGCTGAAGCCAAAGCCAGTGCCAGTGACAGTAGCCAGCGCCAACAGCAGCAGCCGGAACCAGAGCTTGCCATTATCGTCACCACTGCCACTACTAGAGGTAAAGCCTCCAATTGACTAGGTTTGCATCATCAATTTATCCTTGGCTTAACCTTTTTTTAATGTGTGTTGTTAATGTGTGTTGACCTTGGCTTAACCTATTTTTTAAACAAGTAGATGTCAATGGTAATTTAGTTAACCAATCCCTATGATTGATCCTAATTCAGTTCAGTATTGTTTTGCATTCATACACGATTGTGCTAAAATTTGTAGTGTGCATTTCCAGTTTTAGGTTTGACTTTTTTGATGTTACTAGCGGATAGGACCCAGGCTCCTATTCATTTTCTGATTCCCTTTAAAATGATTAGAATGTGCCTGGGTCCTTATTATAAGTATGTTCTTTTATCCTTTTAAAAAGTATTTCAAACATAGTGTCATGTACTCATAAAACAAAATATGAGTGTTGATTAAACAAATAGATAATAAGTGTCACCTCATTTTATGAAATACCAAGATACATCAAATTATAGAAAATACTGGTCTGCAAATTTATAACATCATTATATGTACTTACACTTTTTCTGAAAATATATAATATCGTTATATGTACTTACGTACACTTTGTTAATACTAATATTATGCAGTCTCTGTCCACACACAACAATCACTATGAACTGGGCCTCTATGTCAATGTTAACGTTCCCTATTGAAGAACAATTGGACATCATCCTAGATTATCGTTCCTTAAACCAATTGGCCATACCCAAACATTGGCGTTTTCTAAAAGGAAGACACTACAGGCCTGCTGCAGTGACCCTAAATTTTGGCAATTATTCACATGTTATCGAGGTTGAGTATGATTTGGTGGGAAATCTTGTATCAAAATCCAGTTGGCGTGATTGGATTGGAAAGATGCATGTGGGCCGTAGCGACATGCTTTTTCTCCTTCCAGTTGGCCATAATACCATCAACGTTTGGATAACCAACATCAACTGTGAGACCCCTGATCATCTACGGCGGTATGAGTGCATGGAGGAGGATATCAACTCGAGTTCGGACGAATATGATTATGAGGCCCCTGTCAGTTTACATTTGTCTAAATACAGTGACGAGCTCTGCGACACAGTACAATCATAAAAAAGGCCACGGTAGTTCCAATTAACAAATATAATTGTCAAGACAAAAATTTGTGTTTACACTTTTTGTCTAAAAGCAATCAATACTCATAGCTGCTTTCTTTTCTGAACTTCAGGAGAAGATCGCCACAATGATAAGTCCTCGAAGTTACTGATGCGGGACCATGTTGGTGTAGTATTTAGTTGTCTATCTATCTAGACTTGTCTGTATTAATACTTATTTTAATTATGCACATGTTTAGGGGTACACCAACCCCTTTGTTTAGTTACTGTTTAGGGGTACACCAACCCCTGTGTGTGGATGTAAAAAGAGATTAATGAATGGAACTGAAAGTTGCTATATGAATGCTTCTAACTGAATTGATGATTGGCTTGGTTATTGAATGTTACAAATTACTGATAAATTTCATTATAAATGTTCTTTTATCCTTATTATAACTATGTTAACAAATAATCCCTATAAACATGTAATGTTTATTTAATAGAATTGATGATTGGCTTGGTTATTAATAATATATGACAAAAATAAAATGCTTAATTTTAACATATGATTGTCTAGTATTTTTTTCAATGATCACTTCCATTATGGTTCAGGAGCTCACCGGCCTTCTGCCTGCCCGTTCGGCTTCCACATGCACCCATCCGTCTCGCCTCTCTCCCTGCTCCAGAGCAAGACACCCGACTAGGCTCAAACAGAGGTAAACATCCACAAAAACCCTCTGTCTCGCCCTCTGATTTGTATTTTCTTAAATACTGATTTGTATTTACTTATCTACTCGTTCATCTAATGATTTTTTATTCATCACATTATTTAAATTTAGGGCTTTATATTTAAATGCATTTAAACATTCATAAGCTATTAATGTTGATTAATTTAGGAAGCATTGATATGTTGTTATGGTTGTCCACAAATGTTTTTATAAGAAATTGTGTGTTGAATGGGGTTGTGAATAAGGAATTGGTGTTGTATTTGTTGGCCTAGAAACCCGTCCAAGATCTACTCATTATGAGTAAATCTTGGATAGTCCCCGGTTTGGGACTATTCTTGAAAACCTAATCTCACTTAGGATGTAAGTGTATAATGTGTATTGGGTTTTCAAGAAAATTTTGGCATCATTTCCCCGTTTGTTCTCTAAGTACATATGTACTTGGAGAACAGCAGGGAAATGATGCCGAAATTTTCTTGAAAACCCAATACACATTATACACTTACTAGTGAGATTAGGTGTTCAAGAATGGGATAGGTGGTACACATTTAAGAATGACATCACATGTATAAACCCTAAATTTTTAACCATAAACTCTAATCTATTTACCCTAGACCCTAATCTTGTTGTAATATATACTTATTTTCTCTTTGATCATAGAATGGATAGATCATGGATGTCCATTTGCAATTGCTGCACCCTAAAGTTTATTTCTGGTCTTGATCAGTTTGTTAGATTTGCCGAGGAACATAGGAAACAACCTGGAGATAGGTTCTACTGTCCATGTAGGCATTGCGGTAACAACTTGAAAGCCAGTACTAGTGACGAAATCAGAAGTCATGTCATGTGCAACGGGATGGTACAAGGCTATACAGAATGGCACTGGCATGGAGAGATTTCAAACTTGAAACCAGTGGATGTCGATAGCAGTGCTTGTGTGGAAGAAGAAATTGCCTCCGATGACGTAGATGTGAATGAACTAGTTCTAGTAGACATCGTTGATGCGATCCTGGATAGTTGTGGGGTAGAGCACACCGATCCACCTCCCATGTTTAGAAACATTGTGCATGATGATGAGATACCATTATACACGGGTTGTAAGTTTATGAAGCTTAGCACTGTGTTGAGATTGTATAAACTAAAAGCTAACAATCGATAGAGCGACAAAAGCTTCACGTCATTGTTGTCTTTGTTGAAAGAAATTCTTCCTGAAGGAAACGAGCTGTCGATCTCAACATACCGGTTAAAGAAATTGTTGTGCCCAATGGGAATGGAGGCCAAGAAGAAACACACATGCCCAAATGATTTTGTATTATTTCAAAAGGACTATGTGAATTTGAAAGATTGTCTGAAATGTGGTGCGTCAAGGTATAAACTGACGACTTCGGGGGAGTCCAAAACGGGTTCTCCCGCCAAGGTGATGTGGTATCTACCTATAATACCACGATTTCAACGCTTGTTTTCCAATCCTATAGATGCAAAGAATTTGAGGTGGCATGCAGATGTTAAGAAAAATAATGATGGGATCCTATGACATGCGTCTGATTCCCCACAGTGGAAGAAGATTGATCTATTGTACCCTGAATTTGGTGAAGAGGATAGGAATCTAAGACTTGGGCTTTGTACAGATGGGATGAATCTGTACCAGACATTGAGCAGCCAACATAGCACTTGGCCAGTCATGCTTGTTATATACAATCTTCCTCCCTGGTTGTGTATGAAAAATAAGTACGTTATGTTGTCGTGGTTGATATCGGGCCTTAAATAACCTGGAAATAATATCGATGTTTATCTTGAACCTCTGATTGATGACTTAAAGAAACTCTGGGGTGAAGGTTTGATGACCTATGATGCTTCACGAAGAGAAACATTTTGTTTGCACGCTATGTTGTTTTGCATTGTGAATGACTTTCCAACATATGGGAATCTGTCTGGATATAGTGTCAAAGGATCTAAAGTGTGTCCTATATGTGAAGAGAACATTGATTCAATACGACTAAAACACGGCGGCAAGATTGTATATCTTGCTCATCAAAGGTTTCTTTCAAAATTTCATCCGTATCATAGGTTGTGCAAAGCATTCAATGGACGGAATGAGGAATGTAGTGCACCTAAACCTATATCAGGGGAGGATGTTTATGAAAGAGTGAAAGACATCGCCAATGAATTTGGTAAGAGATCACAATGTACGATGGCTACAAGGAGTGACAAGTCTTTATTCAAGAAGAAGTTGATATTTTGGGATCTTCCTTATTGGAGTTCTTTAACAGTCAGGCATTGTATCGATGTCATGCACGTTGAGAAAAATGTATGTGATAGTGTCATCGGTACTTTGTTGAATATACCAGGTAAGACTAAAGATGGGATAAAATCTAGAATGCACCTACGTGAAATGGGAATAAGGTCAGAATTAATAGAATTACGTGAAATGGGTAATAAAAGAACATACTTACCTCCCACTTGTTACATGTTGTCTAGAAAGGAGAAGAAAGCATTTTGTGAATTCTTGGTAAATGTTAAGGTGCCACAAGGTTACTCATCCAACATCCGTACATTGGTATCAATGAAAGATCTGAAGTTGATAGGTCTTAAATCTCATGATTGTCACATTCTAATGCAACAAATATTGCCTGTGGCAATTAGATCTATATTGCCGAAGCATGTAAGGTTTGCAATCACCAGACTTTGTTTCTTTTTCAACAGTCTGTGTAGCAAAGTTATTGACCCTGGTACTCTCGATAATTTGCAAAGAGAAGTGGTTGTTACCCTATGTCAGCTTGAGATGTATTTTCCTCTGTCGTTCTTTGATATCATGGTACATCTTGTTGTCCACTTGAATAGGGAAGTGAAAATGCTGGGACCAATTTTCTTGCATTGGATGTATCCCTTTGAACGATACATGAGCATTTTTAAAGGTGATGTTCGAAACCGTTATCGGCCTAAAGGGAGTATTATTGAGGGTTATGTGGCGAGAGAGGCTATGGATTTTTGCAATGACTTTCTGAGTGGTAATGACGCTCCCGTGAATGACAAGAATATTGAGGAGCATTTTGGCAAAGGATTTTTGGGAGCACGGGTGAAAGTAATCAACTGTGAGTAGTTGGAGCAAGGTCACTTGTATATTTTATGCAACATCGACGAAGTGAGTGTTTATATCGAGGAACATACCAATTTAATCAAGAGACAATATCCTCGATCCAATTCAATGTGGCTTTCTAGAGAGCATAACAAGACATTTATTAAGTGGTTTGAAGATAAAGTCTTACATCAACTATCTCAAACACCAGATAATGTTACTAAAACCATCAAATGCCTCGTCTTTAAACCAAAATTGAATGTTATGTCTTATGAAGGGTTTGACATAAATGGTTTCTCATATTACACAAAGCGTCAAGATGATAAGAGTGTCGTCCAAAATAGCGGGGTCACCCTTCAAGCGTCTTCATTGTTTTTTGCAAGTGCAAAGGATAAAAGTCCACGCAAAGCTAAAATGTCATATTACGGTGTCATTGAAGACATATGGGAGTTTGACTATGTAGATTTCAGAATTCCACTCTTTAAATGTAATTGGGCTGACAACAACAAAGGAGTTATAGTGGATGAATTAGGTTTCAGGTTAGTGAACTTTGAACAGATTGGCGAATAGGGTGAACCATTCATATTGGCATCACATGCAAAACAAGTATTTTATATCGATGATCCTGCAAATGATAAATGGTCGGTTGTTCTTCATGGTAAAAGACAGTTCATTGAAGATCCTATAGATGAAGAAGAGTACTATGATAAGTATGATGACTCCAATCCATTCTTAGTTGGGTTTCCAACACCACCAAACATTGAAGCTGGGGATCACAATGACTTGTATGTTCGCGGGGATCATAATGAAGGATTGTTAATTGATAAAAGATCACAATATTAGAGGCATGGATGTTTATATTTTTATTATGTTCCCATGATGACCGTGCTGATGATCACCGTGAGGGTGAGGATGTACTTGCACCGCCTGACAATGTAAGTTTTAAGAATATATCCCTGAGGTTTCTATCTATATGTTCATTTATAATTATATTATGTAAGTGTGTTTTTTATCAAATTTTTAGGATACTAGTTAATAGCAATTCTATTTAATTTGCAGGAGTTCGCCAAAGACTACATGCTATGCAGGATGGCCATGACATAGCTATGCAGGCCATCGACATTGCTTTGTAAATCCAAAGCGCAACAGTCGGAGAGAAAGCAAGCATCCCACAGTAAGGTTATATAGATATATAGTGGGACTAAGGTGACGATCCCACCTGCTAAATAGGTTACCGACAATTACATGTTACGACTGGGAGGTCGTGATTCAACAACTGTATGCATTAGTAGGAGGACAAATAGATTTCACCATGAGTTAACATTGAAGAAGGTTAGTAGACCTTCTTCAATGTTAACTCGTGGTGAAATCTATTTGTCCTCCTACTAATGCATACGGTTGCTGAATCACGACCTCCCATTCCTAACATGTAGTTGTCGGTAACCTATTTTAGCAGATGGGATCGTCACCTTAGTCCCACTATATATATGTACTAAGCTATAGTGTTGTATGTAAATTCGACACTGCTGTTATTATGCACTATATATGTGTTAGTCTGTCATGTTGTTATATGAATCTGAAACACTTGTGCGTACTGCACTTTATGTATTGTATCTGTATCATGCTTCCCTTCATTGTGGCTTCTTTTGCTATTTCATGGCTCTTTGAATATATGATTTTGTTGACAATGATGACAATGATGACAATGTGAATGGATTTTTATGAATTGTGTGTGAAAATCATCAATACATGAATGTTTCTACATGTGTTTGAATGTGAAAAGAGATAAAATAAATGGAACTGCATGTTGTTACTGGTTTCTACATGCGTGTGATGAAAAAAATAATATGAATTAAATGTTCTTATACATGAGTGTGAATCACATATATATAATATTGTCCATCATGTTAATTTTGTAGGTTTGTGGCCTGTTGTTGGCTGATATCAATAGATGTCGTAAAACCTGCAGTTCATAACTGAACTGCATGTTTCTCATCCTACGACCAGCCACAGCAGGTCTGCAGACTGACAGAAAAAAAAATAAAAACATCGGCGTCGGTTATTTGAACAAAACTGACGATATATGGTTGCAATATCAGTTTCCATACTAGTAACCGACGTCGATTTCCCTAATGAGGCCAGACACCATGTCCATGCTGGCCAGCACGGCCGTGGCAGCGGACCAGACATAAAACAGGTGTCAGATATTTATATAAAACCGACGACATAAGATAATAGTGTTGGTGTCCCTACTAGTAACCGACATCGATTTCCCTAGAGGCCAGACAACACGGCCGTGTTGGTCAGCACGTTCGTGGAAGAGGGTGAGATGGCGTCGGTTATCACTAAGAAACTGACACCGGTAGTGCCCCAGATGGCGCCCTTTCTATGGCGCGAAGGTATGTGGCGTCGGTTTCGAACCTAATAACCGACGCCTATACCCCCTGCTGGCACGTTTTCGGTGGCGCGCAAAGAGTTTTGGCGTCGGTTGGAGAACCGACGCGTAACGGTTGGGCTTTTAGCGGTGCCCACATAGGTGTCGCTTAAGAACTGACACTAAAGGTCTTAAAAAACCGACACTAAAGGCATGTTATGTACTAGTGGGAGGAACCAGTGGCATGCATTGGTGGAGATCTATTCTTCCTTTGGTTCTTCACTCTTTATACTTTGGTTCATGAGACAAGGAATGGTAGGTGGATCATGGAGCATGATCGATGGAAATCTAAACCCAACTCCTTTCCTTGTTAGAGGATAGATCTTGATGGAGTGAAGATGGATGTGGAGGAAGGACATTACAAGGGTGTCAATGACGGTATGATGGAGCATAGGTTGATGGAGATTCTCTTCCTTGGCTAAGCATAGAGAGACATCCTCCTAATGTAATCAAGTAGAAGATGTCCCCCCAAATGGAGGAGGTGGTCAAGTATTTATAGGGTCTAGGTGAGCAATGAGCTCGGTGGTCGACAAGATCTAAAGTGTCACTGGGCCCTAAAGTGCCATCGGGCACTGTAGTGTCGTCGGGCACCAAGGCTTATGTGGGCACCAGTGTTTTGGCAACCATTGAGGTTTTAGACGGCACTAGGGTGTCATTGCCACCGAGACTTCATCGGGAATCAAGGTTCAGACCTACAAGGTGGAAGAATGATTGTCGGGCCTCGATAAGCATGAGTCTCTTCAGTCAATGGGTTGTCGGTCATTGAGGTTGATAGCCTTGAAAATCATGGTCTTCAGCAAAATTTATTGATTGGTCTTCATTTGGAAGGTGAAATTTGTTTTGGTTTTAAGGTGCTATCCCACACCCCAAGACAGGCATCCTCCTCTCAACTCCCACCTATTGAAGGGCAGAAGGACCCCCTAGGCATCCTTGCTATAGAGTGATAAGACTAGAAACCCATAACGGGTGTCTGAAAAGTATCTAACTTGTACAAATTAAGATAAATACCTAAGTAGATTGAAAGAAAGATTATTAGGTGAAATCTAAGAGATTGAAATGCATAACTGGGCTAAAAATGCCATTAAAACTGGGATGAATATCCATTCATCTCTATCCTTCTTGGTGATGATATCAAGAAGGTCTTGTTTGGATTTTTCCCCCTCATTGTGTGACCAACCTAGGTTGGATTTCCAAAGTTTGTGATATTAGAGACATTTTTCCTAGAGTTACAAGTAGATAAAAAGTTGTTTTTGGTTTTGCATGTTCACCATATGTCATCGACATTTATGATGGTGTAGATATGGCATAATAACATGAATAGAATGTAGAGAGTAGTTTTCTACCACCTATAAAATATGAGAGGATGATATAATTTGAGCATAAAGTGTTTAGGATGAGGCTTGCACAACCTCCATCACCTCCCATTAACCCAAAAACATCAATTGGTCCAACTATTTAGGCCATTTTCAAGTAGTTAATGTCCACCTTCACACACATGGATGATAAAATGCCTACCCCATCACCACATGCACCACTTCTATCTATTATGTCTTTTAGTGATTTAGAGAAGACATACGAGAGGTTGAGGAGGATCACAGAAACATAGTATGTGGGGGAAATAAGTCCACATATACATATCTTTGGTTGACCGGTCTTGAGAAGGCATCCTAGATCTTGGACAATACTAGAGGAGGATAATATCAAGCATGAAGTCTACCTCCTAAAGGTAACTATTTGTGAGAACTCGTTACACTAAATGAGATTACTCAAAACATAAAGCACAATCAATCACTAATTAAGCACATACCCAAAAATATGGGTAAATTAAAACAGATTTCAACGTCAGCACCAACTCAGATACATTTGTATAAGAGCCCAACATCTTTCTTATATCCATACTATGCCAAGAATTTGATACAAATTGTTCTATCTCCTTAGCCACAACATATGTACACAGGAGAATAATATTCATATATGCCACACAAACAAGAATTAACATTCTAACAAAAGTTCAATTTGTTTGAAACACCATATACAAACTTTTCCTTCCTGGACCTGAGAGTACATGGAAAACTCTAAGACACACTAGACATCTAATCAACTTTCTCAAAGATTCATTACTATAGCTCCTCTTTGCTACCACATGTTTGTTTTCGTCACTTCCGATTACCTAAAAAGATGTGGCGAACCACAAGGTGAGACCCATGTCCCAACAAGAGATATAACCTCCAACAATGATTATTGATTACAACATTTTGAATAGTAGATAACTAAGAAGTTGGAGTATTTAATAATCAATTGAACAGATTGAATAGTTCAAGTATACTAAACAGATTAAGCAAATCATCTTAGAAACAAGTATGATCATCAATGCATATATAGATAACAAATAAATCATTTTCTTTGGATAGATATCTACTCAAATATCATTAAATTGGATCTAATAACAAACATTATCATGAATCTGACTATCATCATATTCCTTGATAACAGTACAACCAATCTAGAAACGTAAGCATCCTTGACATCAAGAATATGTCTAGTAACATAACATGTCTATCAATATTGGCATCTCAAATAAAAGGGAACATATCTCATAAGTAGAACTAACATCATTGCACAATTAACTGCATAGGCATGATTGGTGGTTTAAGCATCTATAATTACATAGGCATGGCTAGAAATATTAAACATAGCTAGAACCAGCATCTTAACCATCAGTGTCATTATATTTGACAACATAAGCATGTTTACAACATTAGCATAATTACAACATAAGCATATATATTATCTCTTATTGTACTAAACATGATCTCAATGAGAAGAAAGAAAACAAGGGTTTTCATCCAATATGAAGTGTTATGTATAACCCTAAATAGATATTCTACACGGTTGTCTTACATCTTTTATTATGCCATGAGGAATTTGAGGATACCACTCAAAATCCAACTAACCACTGCTAAGTCGAAATCAGTGCCATATAAGATCTAGGAAGAGTCGGACTCCTAAGATCTTCTCCGCCCCCAGTCAGTACGGGTCTGCCACAATGACACATAAGGTCAAGCTGCTACAACCTAGTCTATCCTTGGTACAGGTCACGACACTAGTGAAAAGAGGTGGGTACACATACCCTACCATCTGAGGTACAACCACAATTGTCCTCTAATATCATCACATATATAATCACTGAGATAGGACCGCAACCATTCTCAAACTGAGGGCTAGGTATGACCGCAGTCATCCTTCCTAAACACTTGAATTTAGGATGACAAGCACCCTGCATACTCATCAGTATGTGCTCCGAGATTCCCTTAGGAATACTCATTTCACCATCTGGCAAGTTCTGACACTCAGATGGATCTATGGCATAGGGCACTACATGATTAGAGTTCCACTTGATTAGTTATGCCAATTGGATGAATTAAGGCTACATCAAACAAATGGACATACAAACCCTAATTCACATCTAGCAAGCATATGAGTATTACAACTTCAAAAGTTATAAAACATGTGAAACACAATTTCTCATCTCATCATCACATGGTACTATTCACTTGCCATTCATGAGACTACACTAGTCATCATACTATCACAAGATATAAATCCTTTTCACAATATCACAGGGTATCAACTCTTATCAACACAAGAGTATTACACCTCATTTAGGGATCAACCATGCCCAAAGGTCATTAAGACCATCATACTATTCCCTGCAAGATCATCATTATCTTTACATGCCTTATAGCAAGGCTCAACAACATCACTTACATATAATAGACCGTATCAACACAATATTGCATTAATAAGCTGGGAGATATTCATAAACAATCATAGCAGGGTTATGTTAACATTAAGAACATTCCTTTATCACATCATCATGCAATGAATTTAGATATGATTAACCCTCACCATATTCATAATGCATAGGTTTAGTATAAGAAAGTATCAACCATGTGGCTATGATAACTACCAATTAACACATTAAGGTTATGATCATGTTAAGGAGGTTATTACACCATCATTCCATCATATAAGAATGTTAAACATGAATACTCATCGTTGTCTATTTGTATTAGAGTTAGGTTCAACAAGATAAATTATACTAATGTTACTAATCAACACTTATACCCAAACCCTAACTCATGACATCCCCATTGGACCATGGATGCATAAGGTGAAGCATCACCATCACATTCCATCCCATTATTGAGTATGAATCCACACATAAATCAAGGTGTAACCATCAGGTTATAGCATACTAGGGTTTCAACAATAGTAACATAGTACTCCATGATTGTATTAGTCATTTAAAGACTATTCATACCCAATTATCAATCATTTAGTTATATTAAAGCTAGGTATAACAAGATATACCTCATTAGGGTTACATATCAACACACTATGGTTATCATCCCTTCTATTCAAATGAGTGAATAGGTAAGAATACCTTATTAAGGGTAACCATCCATTTTTTCCATCATCATTCAACCCATATCACCATACCACAATGTCACCCAGAACCATTAGATGTTTAAAAGGTAAGACCATTGCATCAAGTGACCCAAGAAACCATTGGTCTAAGGATTAATTGATGCTCAACTACAATGCTTAACTCAACATAGGTTGTAGAGACCTGATCCACCATCATTAGTGACCATTAAGTCACCATAGGTTGTTAGATAAACACTATATTCATTAATCAACATCAAATATTAAGCTAATGTCATCATTGATTGATAACATCAGTAGGGTACTTAATGGTTGATCATTAAACTTCTAATTGATCCAAAACCCGACCTAAGGGGGTGACCATATGTTGTCACCTTCATCTGACATCTTTGATCCCAACCATCAGTTGTCATGAAGATAACACCATGGGGTTGTTGCAATGGTACCATCATCGGGTCATGGGTTTCTAGAAGAAATCAACTTAAAACCCTAAAATTGACCATTGGTTGATAGGTGCTTAGCACCATAGGTTGTCAAACCAACCTGATCCAAGTCACCTTATACCTTAGGAATAATGTACACATGATCACAGGTTCATCTAGAACTAAAATCAGAATAGGTAACATTATAAAAATCGATATCCAAGCCAAGAATAGCTTTTCAGTGCATGAATCATCATTTTCAAGCAAGAACATGAGCTAGCAAGCTTATGTTAAGCAATAAATGTGGAGCAAGTTATAAAACTTTCCTATAATGAGAAGATAAACTCCCACACATAAGAAAACACGAGCAGGTAGGGTAGAAAATCCAATCATAAGCTGTGAACTCGTCCATCTAGCACCTCTCTTCATCAAATGAGCAAACCCTAAGCATAAGGAGCAAGAAAGGTAGGGTTTTAGAGCTTTAGAGTAATTTCTACCATGGAAAAGCAAGGTTCCAACCAGGAGAAAGGTATGAGGAAGGATAAAAAAGAAATAAATGGAGGAAAGAAGGGGATTCTTACTCTTTTAGGTCAAGATCACTAGAAGGAAGCTTTTTATACCAAAAAAGGAAGTCAATTGCAACCCTAGATTCTTTTTCCAAGAAGCTCCCCTCTTTCTTATTCCTTGGACAGAAAATTTGCAGAATCACAGAGGGAGGACGAGGTTTGTAAAAGTAGGGAAGTGCTAGAGAGAAAATGGATCATTTTGGTGCTTAGGGATAAGTATATGAAACTTTAAGAAAAAGAAAAAGAAAAGGTTGAAGTTCTAGTATATTTCCAAGTGTCCATGGCCTTAAACCATTAAGAATATACAAGTACTGTAACATCCCAAATTTTGTTCAGTATTATTGTGAATGGAAGTATTACAAAAAGAATCTAGTTATGTGAGATCAAGACAAGTGGGTCAAGTTTTACATATTTTATCGTGTATTAGAGTCCAGTTATGCATATCTAGAACCCAAGGCCCTTTTAGTAAATTGATCATGATGGATGCTAGAAAGATCATATGACAATTTAAGGTTGATTAATATGGTCATAATGAGGGTTTTCTATTTTGAGGACAATCTAACTATCAATGGATTACATAACACACCTAAGAGAACCTTAGGATTTTGCTAAGTTTGTCTTTCCAATGTATGTAGCAATGAAATTTAGGATTCATTAAATGTTCTCAATGACATATTAGAGGTGAGATGGTTTTGGTGATTCAATTTGTCGAACTGAATAATGGTACATGTGAAATCACACACACTATAATGGTGTACCCCAGTTAGTGAATTAGGTTGTGATAATTTTGTGCAAAAACAAGATAGACATACAAGGTGTTAGTCAATTTTGGGACTTATCCAAATTGAAGAGTAGTCTATAGAAATTATGTAAGAAATATATCAATTAAATGCCCTTTTAAACAACGAACCAAGGATATGAAGGGATGAACCTATGGTTCATGACCAGACCTTCGGTTCAATTGAGATGTGTTAGTTCTTTGAATAATGCGGTATCAGGGAGAGGTCTTGCGACTCTCTGTTATTCCAAAATAGGGAAGTGATTAGAGTCCAGACTAAATCTGGTCTCATTGCGAGAATAAGAAGCAAGGGCCTATAAAAGTATCAGACCTTGACGCCGCAAAGGAGGGCGATCCTTAGGGTTTTCAACGGAACAAAGAGACAAAGGCAGAAATCATAGAGAAGAAGGGGAGGAAGAAGAGCCTGACGGTGCCTGGGCCGCCATGACTTTCAGAGACTGAACCACCAAGGGTGCCTATTGGCGCAAGCCCAGCGGCCAAAACCAGTGAGGACGAGGATGTGCCGAGGTGAGGAGCCATCCTCCGAGCAAGCCACACCGTCGAGGAATCAACAGATCACCAAACAACTTGGGCAGATGCCCTGTTCTCAACGCAGGAGGTGTGGGAGGCAAGATCCTCAGTCGAAGCCTAGTTGAATCGAGATTGGGGACCAGTCCTCTACGCGCCTCAGCTCTAGGGAGAGGCTCAGTGGCGACTTGCTCAACCGTGGTCGCTGGTTCGACCTTGGATTGCCGGACTTGATGCTGGAGAGTAGGCAGCACTGCACTCTGTTTTTACGGAGGAACAAGGGGCATCACGCCCGTGTTGCGCCCCGCTAGAGGAGGAAGACGGGGTCCCAATCATCCTTCCAGTGCCGCCGGAGTGATGAGGAGCTTTGATGTGCGCTGCAACGCGCTCGGAGCCGACTTTGAAGATGCTCCAGCTGGGGGTGCGGCATGAATAGGGGAACTGTAGAAGAAACAGGGGAGAAACCCCCTTTTTATCGGATGAAGAAGACGCCGCCCAGATATGGGAAGCTGGCGCTTATTTCCCTCAACTGTCGGATCAGATCTTGATGGCTGAGATTGGCTAAAGTTTGGTAAGTTTCTAAAATTCATATCTTGAGCTACAGATCTCGGTTTGGGACAAACAAGGTACCTATGGAAAGCTCTTCGAGTTTGCTATCCTATAAAAATAGTTCCAGAATATGATTTGGATGTCTTCTATTTATTATATTCTGGGTAGACACAACTGTATGATTTTGATGTTTTGCCAATTAAAAATAGTAAATGCCTTTAAAATTCATACAAATTTTACTGAATGTGTATTTTGATATGTTTAACATTAATTCAGATCTTGATCTTTCATATATGAAGTTTTAGTGAGGTTTTTAATGTAAACCCTAATAAGGGTATTTTGGGTATTTCACCCATGATATGATTTTTGTATGACCTGATATTTTAATACATGATCATTTCTATATTATATGAATACTTTTCTATAGATTTGATGAAGTTTCTTGTGTTATTATATTAGTATTTAGTTTTAGATGAGTAGCCATTATGAAAGAATAATAAATGATTATCTTGAGACAATAAGTGGTATATATGCCTAATTAAGCCTGATACTATTTATCTAAATGTTATTTTAATTTGATTTCATAATAGAGTCAAGTAATATTAGTTTGTATGCCTATGTTTGAGATTTTCTTCTTATATGATCTATATGTTCATATTAGTGCATAAGACGGTTTATGTCTTATTTGAGTATAAAGATAATATTTATTATATAGTATGGGTTTTATTTTATTTCAACACCAAGATTTTATGATGATTTTAGATTAAAATTATGTTTAGTCTAATTAAGAACCCTAACTTGGTATATATAGTTAGGAAGATGGGGTTTTGAGATTTAGGAATAGAAAGAGGGAACATGTACTTGGACTTATAAAACTTTGATTATATCCAGGTGATTAAGATTTGGAACAAGAAATCAAGACTAAGTTAAGGACATCATCAGCACACGAGGTAAGTGGTTCATGCCCATGAGTATTCATGTTTATCAAATCAAGTACATTTACATGCTTCTTAGGTAAGACATTCATGTCCTACATTCTAAGTTAAATATGTAAGAATGATTTTATGTGCTTATGATTGTAGAATTTCATATGCTCAATATCTTAAGTAGTGATGTGTCATGGAATGATTCTAGATCATGAAGTTAAGTTCATAAGAAGGATAAGAAAATATAGTTCTATCATATCTCTTAAATATAGATGTAACCATGTATTGAGATTTCAAATAGGAACATGTCATCAAGGTTTATTATATATGTAGCGATCTAAGAAATTAAGAAGTGAAATAGATTCCTTAATAAGGTTGATGTTTAAAAGTTAAGCATTATGTGAGAATATGGGTGTGGTACATGGTAAACCATGGCCCAATTTCCAAGATAAATATACTATTGGGTTTAGAATATATTATAACATGAGTTTATGATTATGAGACATTAAGTCATGATTGAGTTGCATGTTGAGACTCTATATGATTTCTACTTTAAGATTTAAGACTTAAGTTCATATGAATGTACTGAGATGACTTATTGAGATTTTATAGATTTTGAGTTACCTTGTCAGAAATTACAATCTTTTAGATGTTTGATACTTGAGAACTCTCATATACTTCATATTTTCATATTTAGTTTAGATCCTTTCCCTAAGCCTGTAGGCTTAGTTGTCATATATTTAGTATAAAAATAGCTATAGTATTCCTATCAGATTGAAGTATTAGATTAAGGAATATCTAGATAATATGGATATTAGATTTATATTCAGATTTAGACTACTCCTTGTGTGAGTAGCCAGATTATGAATAAAGATACATGATAATGGTTTTAGAGCCAATCTCAATTATGAAGTAATTGAGATCCATATTCACATTCAGTTCTAGATTAAGTTTATCACTTAAGAATAAAAGATTCAGATTCAGATTTAGAATTCAGTACATGCTTAGTACTCAGTAATCAGTTTCAGATAAGTTCAGTTTTCAGTGTTCAGTTTTAATATAAGATAAGTTCAGATTTAGTATTCAGTAAAGCTATCAATATTCAGCTTCAGTTCAGATTAAGAATTAAGTAAGTTTAGAATTAAGATAAATAAGTTGAAACCTTCACATAAACATTATATGATAAGTCCTCATTCAGTAGTCCTGAGATGATTCAGAGGCATCTGTTGCCAATTCAGAGGAGTGTTACTCCAATTCAGAGGTGTTGCGGCACCAATTCAGGGCGTAGCCACGCCAATTCAGAGACACCTCGGTGTCATTCAGGGCATGTAGTGCCATTTCAGGGTACCTTGGTACCAATTTAGGGCGTAGATACGCTAATTCAGGAGGACTTATTGTATAATGGTGGCCACAGTCAGATAAAAATCGTAAGTAAAAGATACCTTAGTTTAGAGCATACCCATAATCTCATCCATGAGTATGATGAGAGGATATCAGATAAGATAAGTATGACCCAAGCACTTTTGTGTAGGTCTTGAGATCCATGTACCAGGGTACATGTCCCCAGAATAAGATAAGGTAGAAAGATAAAGATTCAAGTTGAGAAATAGGATATTTTATGTTTCAGTTTACTCATAGTTTGATGTTAGTTCATGTTTATAATACCCAATTTCAGCTATTTAGCAATGTATATTTCATAATACTCATGCCACTTACTCTAACGACTGTTATATTTCCCAATGCATGGCTGGGGACGTGATGTCCGCAGGTTTTGGAGCGGTTGAGGATTACAGGAACAAGTAAAGGTGTAGGAATTTCCAAGCTTGCCTAGTGGGGTGCCATCTACCGAGACGGTCCAGAGTTTAGACATATCTTTTTATGCATAGTCTTGTTACCAGAGTATATTAGATGAGTATGATGAGAGGATATTTTTTATGTATGAATCAGTTTTACTCAATGCAAAGTGTTTCATTTGCTTTTATTGCAATGATTATCATGTTTGTGACACTCCCAGATGAAGAAAAAAAAAATATAGCTTCCGCTCATGTGTTATGAAAATCGGGGTGTTACAAGTACACACACAAGTATCTCCCCCACCATCCATAGAGACATGCTTATCCCTAGTTTCTTGAATTTCCAAGAAAAACAAATAACTCATTAGTTGATAGCTACTAAAGGTAGCTCATCCATGAAGGGGTGAACCCTAAAATACCCTTGGAGAAAAAACCTTCAAACCAAGGTTTAATTAGGCACCCCATGGCTCAAAAAGCTCAATAATTATGAGATAATATCCAAGGAACATAATGGAAGTGATAAATTGCAAAGAAAACATCTCAATTGGGTAAATTGCAGAAAAGTCCAAAATGTGCATAAAATTGCATAACTTGCTAAAACGGTGTCCAAGTTGGACCAAATTTGTAACTTAAGCTTGTCTTATGATTTAAAAGCATATAACAAGGTTAGATTAGGGTTATGAGAATTCAATTATGATAATTAATCTTATTCAATTCATTAAGCAAGTTTAGGGGCCTTACACTATTGGCCACTAGTGGTACATGGAGGTGGAGGAGAAGGAGGAGAGAGAAGGAGAGATAATAACTTGGGTAGAATTCTAGAGGGATTTTAGGGGTAGTTACTTCCCTATTTTCAACTATGGCAGGAGATGAGGTAGTTTGACAACTTGTTTTGCAAAAACATGTTTGTCAATGAGTATGAAGCACAACTCATTGACATGTTGATGTTATATCCTTAGCCTTGAATCTATTGACAGTGAGAGGATTAGATGCTCTAAGGAAGATTTGAGTGTAAAATTACATTAGTTGACATCCACAATGGAGATGACACAGAATTTTTCTACCTTTTACACCGTTGAGACAGGTTGAGAGGGAGAAGATAGTGCACCATGACTTTGAGTCAATAAAGGGATTTTCTCATCCCTATAGAAGATGATTTGGTAGTTTTACCAAGATAAGGTATTTGACACTCAACATCAACACTATCTTAAGAATAGACATACAATGTCATAAAAAAATATAGATCCAATCATAGTGGTCACCAAGTAAGGGCAGAGGCATAGGTTTGCCTCCTTTCAGAATATGAATTCATGATTAGTACTAGTGGTAGGGTCATCTAGGTTGTAGTTTGTCTAGTTGTACAAAGTCTACTATGATAATCATGATGGACCGTGTTAGTTTGAGAATAGTCAGTGTTTGTTGTCCATGTGGCCACTATGGACATGTTCGGAAGTAAAGCCCATAATTAAAAGAGGACGTGACATTAATCGGCCTGAATCGTGCGTTCGGAAGGGAGGTGGACTCAGAAGGAATCGAACTTTTGAATTTATAACCTGAAACCTTCAAAGACCCCCACAAATTTTATTACGGGATCAAAGTAGATATACGGGGTTGAACACATGGACGTGGTGACGTTTAGGACGCCAGAGATTTTGTTCTTAAGTTAGATAAGCCAAGACAATAGTCGAGGAAAAGGTTGGGCTAGAACCAGTCTAGCAGGTTGTCACGAATTAAAACAAAACAAAGAAAATAAAATAAAACAGAGTCTGTAGGATTCTACAAATCAGAGAGAAGGAGTTCCTAGCTATGTAACCACAAGTTGGGCAGTCTATGCACCCATTCTCAGGCGTAGACAACCCTCGAACACCTCAACTAGCAACCTACATTCAAACATAGCATGCACAGTGGTATATGTTCCTGTGGGGTCATCCCACTCGCTCTTGCATAGTGTGACTAAAACCCATCTATGGTATGAAACCTCTCTCGAGGATGACAGACCAACATCCTAGAATATTCTAGATACCCTCTCGGGTGTAGAATATTTTGGGATGTTAGGAAAAGATGACCTTGAACTGTCCTCCTTTCAGACTCTGATCCAAACTGTCTTCTCTTATCTATTTCTACAACGAATCTCCCGATATAGGTAGAAATAGCAATTCAAGCAAGAAAGAGATCAACCAAACTAGCAATCATAACCAGAAAGAGGAGATAGAACATAAAATGTGCCATATATGAAATAAAACTACTTGCTTAAGGTAAAAGTACATAAACATGCCCAAAACGGGCTACATAGCCAAGAAGGAGCTCAACTAGCCATGGATAAGCATAGTTTACACCGAACAAAGTGTTCGTATGTATGCCCTGAGAGCCAATCATGGGATGATTGGTGGGATACATTAAGATTGATTTGATAAACATCGAAGGCAAGCTTCCAATTCTTTCTGGTTCATTTATATGAAGTAATGATAGAACATATTGAATGTCTAGAGAATGACAGTACTCAATGACGTATGCTTTTAGGTTGAGGACCTGAACGATGAGATCATACGGATGCTAAGAGTTTGTACATTCTTATTATGTCCCTAGTCGGATGTCATTGTGGAAGGTAGATAGACAACAATGGCACACAAGACTAGATTGTGGTGTTGGTTGATGACAGAATCTCATTAGTCATGATATAGAGATATCAAATCAAACACATAGGTACTTGTTAGAGAACAAGTGCACCGGACAGACCCACCGTGAGTTTGACACATGGAACCATGACATGGTAGTCAGAGTTAGTTCTCACAGTGATGGTGGTGAGTGTGATTCTTTGACCTGAAATCACTACACTCAACACATGTCGTTGGGTACACTTTGACATCATCAAACGCAGTCCTGAAACATGGGTTGTTATAAAGGTGATGATTGGGTGGCTTTAACACATGGGGCTTTTGAGGGGTGAGTGATGGATATGAGATTTGTCCCTTTTGAGGGAGTTTGATATCCATGGCCACTTGATGAGTAGGATTGAGATAGGCGTGCACACACATGTGTGAATTAGTATGCAATATTGATGTCATACATATCTCCTCCAATCTACTCTGAGATCAAGAAAGTGAATGAATGTTGAAAAGATGAATGTTCCATGCCTTGAGTTTATTCGGGATATCAGAGATAAAGGAATTATACATTCACTGTAATACCATTCACAGATTGTAGGATTGAAAGTTGTTCTCCAACTTTCTATTTCACTTGGGTAGCACTGATGTGCGACTAGGCACCGCTCTTTGCTTGTGAAGTCATAAGTGTTATGGACTTTCACTGCCAACGTGAAATGGGCCTGCAGGGTCACACACATAGGATTTAACCTGGAAGAGGAGTTTATCCACAAATGATGTTTAGATTGATTACTAAAGGAATTTATTAGTTTAATTAAACAATCAATTAATTGATAGCTCAAAATCATAGTGTTCAAGGTGTTGGACTGATTGATTAGAGTATCGGGTTGATTGAAACTGCAATTGACTGATTTTGCATAGTCTGCTACCCCAACCAATCGGCTCATGGGATGAACTGATCGGCTCAGGTTGGTGAATTGATCGGATCAGGTTGGTGAATCGATCAGCTCAACTAGTAAGACGATCGACTCATGTGTCATGAAATGATCAACTCAATTGTTGAATTGGTCGATTCGTGGACCAACCGAGATCATTTAGAAAGTCAGAAGACTATTTTGCAAATACAATTTGTTTCACTTGTACAAATTTGATTTGAACAAGGATTAATGTTTGATTAGTTGGAAACAAATATGAAAGTCAATTTGAGTTGGATCAGGATCATGAACCGATCGGCTTAGATGCCCCCACCGATCAGTTGAGGTGTGAACCGATCGGCTCAGCTCCCCAACCGACCATTTCATGCATGAAACAACCAGTTCAGCTGGCGCAGTTGGTTATTTTGTGGAAAATATTGAACCCTTCTACTCCTACTTTAATCCCGCATTGCCCGGGGTAGAGAACCCTATCCCATGACCCTCCTATATATATAGGGGTATTGGGGGCTTCTCAGGAACAACAACTCAGAATACCAGTTGCTCTGCAAAGTTGTCATTCTCTCTGGTTGTGGTAATCGAGAGAGCCCGAGCAAGTGCTACCCGATAAGGGAGGCACAAAAAAGGAAAGACAATTGTAGAAAGGCAACTGGTTATAGGAGAGTGTGTCGGCGACTAGTACACTGATAGGAGGGTGTGATTCCTTCTGATTCCTTGTGGGACAAGGAGATCGGAGTTCCAGGTGGTCCGTGTGAACTACTTCAGAGGCGGGAGACTTCTGCCGCTCGGAGGACAGCTATCAATCCTGACAGTCCTGGAAAGACCAGGAGCTACACAGACACCATCCAAGACCGGAGGTGAAGACCGCGCAAGCCGCGACGTAACGTCGCTGAGCAAGCCTCGGGACAAGGTATGCCTCTACAAACCATCCTTCCTATTGTATAGACGTTGACGCGATTCCTTTATTCTGGGTTTGGGAGAAGAATTTTTTTGTTTCCATTGCCTTCTCTGTCTCCCCTAAAACCCAACACAAAGATGGAAGAACATCGTTGCAGAGAAACAAAGGAGAAGAATAGAAGAAAGGAGAATAAGAGATTTAGCCCATAGAGGAGAGGTGGCTCTTGCTCCCTAGCCTCCGTATAGGTTGGATCTCATCCTTGGGTCATCCTCCTTGATCTTCTGGACTCCTTGACCTCCTTTTTGTCTATATCCCGCCCCTGAACAACAGATTGGTAAGTGAATGATAGTGGAAGATGGTGGAGGATGGAAACACACTGAAGAGGCGGGTGTAGAACAGGCACTTCGGCCTTCTCAGACCTCCAGACTCTCCTACGAGGCTCTAGGTACCACACCGGGTCGGAACCAACAGCTAGAACCTCCCAAAAATGCAAAACCCCCTTCAGGTGGAGAGGGGCAGATATATAGGTGGAGTCATCACGGTGCTGATCCAGGTCACGGTTTGACCCTGCCATGACCATGGTGGTCGGCCATGGCCGTGGTGATAACCACGGGTCACGATCCTCCCTCGGTCGCGGTCTATGGTCGAGGTGTCTTCCGCGGTTGCGGTCTAACCCTGCCACGACCGTGGTGGTCGGCCACGACCGTGGTGATAACCTCAGGTCGCGGTCCTCCCTCGATCACAGTCTATGGTCGAGGTGTCTTCCGCAGTCGCAGTCTGACCCTGCCATGACCGTGGTGGTTGGCGACGGCCATGGTGATGACCGTGGGTCGTGGTTCTCCCTCGGTTGTAGTTCATTCATGTCGTGGTCATGTTGGATGACACAACCGTGGTGGTGTGCCATTGACACGACTGTGTTGACTGGCCACGTCTGTGGTGATGAAGGTCGAGGCAGAACTTGTAGGTCGTGGTCGTGGTATCATGGAATGCGCACACCCCCTGGGGGGCTATTACTGGTGATCGAGGGGGCCACATCGATGAGCCCTTTTGATTGGCAAGGATGCATCCTGATAAAGGAGTGGCCATTGAAAATAGGGTCCAAGATATCAAAAGTTTCTTGGGCCCGCTAGTCAGTTAGCAGGACCACCGTCTCCTAAGCTAGTGCACATAGTGTGATGCTTAGTCCACCGCAGTCATGACAGATGGGAGTCTAGCTGGTGCAAAAATTATGTGTTGGGGAGAAATCATGGAGAATAGATGCCTTTTCAGGTTCGGTGCATGCAAGTACCAAAATTGGCTAGTTGATCAACTTTATCTAAGAAAAGAAATAAATTACTAAAAGATAAGAAACATGGGTTATTTTGGGCATATTAAGGCTATAGTGACACAAAACTAAAAATAAATGCTTAGCATAAATGTGTAAATTTGGGTGTTATCAGACATGACAAAGGCAGTCTTCACCATTTGTGTAGCATAAAGATTTTTGGAGAGGGTTTGCTTTGTAGGTAAGGTCAGTGGACCAATCACCATGTGTGGTCAGTACCAAAGTGTGTAGCCTTTCCAGCTCATCTGGACAATACCAAAGTTAATATTCCTAAGATAGGGGATGTTTCTCTAGTGTGAGAATTGGATAATGTGTCTTCCAATAAGTTTTTAGGTCTTCCATGACCTAGAGAAATGAAATTTAATATCAAATTAGTAAGTGATACTCATCCTATAACATAATCAATGTCACTAGCAAAGATGAAGAGTTGAATACATGGTTACATGATCTCTTAGA
Source organism: Alisma plantago-aquatica (assembly GCA_963693085.1). Lineage (NCBI taxonomy): Eukaryota > Viridiplantae > Streptophyta > Magnoliopsida > Alismatales > Alismataceae > Alisma > Alisma plantago-aquatica. The sequence continues at coordinate 1,192,726,101 of OY856412.1, read as the reverse complement.
TGAGTGGTTCATACATCCAATTATTCCACCCTAGTTTAGTTGGTTATTATATGTGATTCATTTGGAACTTTAGTTCTATATCCTCTCCATTAACCAGGCTAACCAAGAAGGTCATGTCTTTTGTTTGGGATGAAGAGTATATATGCTTTTAGTTATTGAATGAGAAGTTGACATCATCACTTGTTACAACAAGTTTTACAATGATTCATGTCAAAACCAGGTGGTGATTTTGCATCGATTAAACGTCTCCTAGTTGCATTGGTTGATGCATGGCAAACTCAAACATTTTTAATAATGGGGATTTGATTTTATTTTTAACTAGGAGGGAGTCCATTCAATCACATGCAAAAATTGCTTAACTATTTTATCCTTCTCTAGTTCCCCTACGGGATTTTGATCACGACTTGTTTTGAATTTTTTAGATTTTTTATCCTCCCCTATTAACCCTATGTGATTTCAACCACGACCTATGTTTTAACAAATTAAATTTTTTATAAACTAAGATAATTTTGAAGTGAGGCATCTCACATTGATTGAAACAAACATGTGGTGCCCCACTTTGCTCCAATAGTATCCATCAACAATATCTACTTACGGGTGATTGTATGAATTTGATGCTCTCCTATCTAAGATAAAAAATTTCATGGAAATGGTGAGAATTTGAGGCCATAATGAGGTAGATATGGATATGTGCTACCTAGGACTCAACTACCTAACCCACATCAATATCTAAAAGTTTTACATTTCTGAGCCATTCATGCTATTCCAATGTCTCTACTCTTAACAGACTTTATTGCCTCTGTGACTTGGCATGAATCCTCATAGAAGTTGTTTATTGATTAATGATTTTGTACATGATCAATGGTATTATTTTGGCCTGACATGTAGAACTTGTGTTATTGAATCATGCTAGGTTGAGTAATAAAATTATATAGATCATAGAGTAGATTTTTACTATTAGGGTAGTACACTTTGTATAAGCACATCGTTCAAGGTTGTATCTCATATTGTGAATGGTATTTCTTCCAATGCCATCAAGAAAAATGTGATATAATGATTTAGAGGCAAAACTACCTATGTGATATGATAGGCATCATGATCAAACTGCCCACAACATGTCTGATATTTATATGTTGGTCGCATGTCATTGAGAACCTATCTTTTATGCTAATACCAATAAAGGGTGAGGTCTTATGGAGAACAGATAATCCTAAAATCATGTATGGTGGACTACGGGACTTTATAGTCACTACCTAGTAGTTTGAATGGTAAATCCAAACTATGTAGGGCTTGGTAACAATATAGGTAAAGATGATATGTATCTCTATGCATGTAGTCGTCTCCTCATTGTACTATTTTTCCTTCTCTAATGTGCCTTATACATGTTACTTGTTTTTACTTTATAATATAATTACTACATTTAGTGTTTTATATAAGTTGTTTCTTATCATAGAATTATTTTGCATGAATTTGGTTTTTATACTATTGTAATACTCTACATACATATTCATTTTCTCTAATTGGCACTTAGATCTCACCCTCGTGGTTGTCCACCATTTTTGGATTCCCAATACCCATCTAAGAGGTTCAGTGGTGTCAAGCCTTCATTCCTCATGCATTAGTGAGAAAAAGGTGAAAATACTTTTGTCTTGTGGTATCCTACAGTTCTTCATGTATACCATGTCCATGATTTTGTGGTATATATATGAGCAGGAAGATATTTTGTATAAATAGAAGGTGTATATTGTCACTTAAAATGAACTATGTGAAATGACATGTTAAACTATGAATATGATGGTGTTTTTAGTGTAACCTTATATGTGCATAATGTTAGAGCTTTTACATATAAATTACTTTGCCTTCAATGATTATGATTTTTATGTATGAGAAGTTGGGTTTGTTTTGTTATTCTCATTTTGTGTCATTGGGGTGTAATAGATCTATCTTGGTTTGTATGAGAATATTATGGTTATATTTTGGTTGATTTTGTTTGGACCTTCTTATACGGCCATGTTAGGATACTCTATGTCATACTATTTCCCAATTCAATATTACTCATATTACATGCAATTTTGAATATTATCAATCCATGTTTAATCTATTATTGGTTTTAATTTACTTATGTTTTGAGATTTTAAAATACCATAGTAGACTATGATTTACTTAATTTCATGTTAGTCTTTGTCTTGTTTATCCATTTATGATCATCTTTTAGGATCTAGATCATTTTAGTTCGATATATATCTTATAGTATGGGCAAGAAGTAGTACACCAAATTTTCTTCAAAAATAATAACAGAAGGAATGCCACTCTAGCTATATTTTTTGTATTTAAATTTTGATTTCATATAACAGTTCATAATTTTTTATTTCAAAATGTCCACTGGAATGTTTTGAGGTCATCATGGTGCTGCTATGAACCCCATTCTTACTGCTACTATTGAGTAATTGGCCTCATCTATTTCTATAAATTTTTGTTTTCAAATGGATATTTTGATTTTGCATAACATGACATGACCAAGTGGTATGTGTCATCATCTGCAAGTAAGAGTGGCGTGTAGATATTGTAACATCTTAGGATTTGAGGCCTTAGATAAAATGATCTTAAAAGGAATGATTGGACTACCCATATCACCAAGGTACACCTCCTTTTCAGAGAGACCATCACTAAGAGCACAAAAGCTAAGTGTGGTTGTCTTGTACTAGTACTAGGATGGGTGACTAGTTGGGAAATTGATCTCGTCTTGTATGTGAGCGAGGACAATGCATGCAATTAATACCAGAGGTGACCTTTGGATCTATTTGTTATTCCTACAACTCTATTAGAGCCTTTAAATGTCGGCCCCAGGCATTATGAATGGTATTCAAGCTAGTTCTCTTCAAATAGGTGGGTCCCACATGGGTCTGTGTCATGTTAGTCTATGAGTCGTACGATCCAAGAATGTTGGAAAGGGATACCTGAGTTGATGGAGCCACCCTTGCACTGGTAATTTCTAGGCATGTTAGCAAGGATTATCCAAGTTGATGGAGCCACCCATGCACTAGTAGACGTGATTGGGAGATTCGTGTACATAGGCCATTTGGGCCTGATAAAATGGGGAAGTTATGAGACCATATAGTTGAGTTGTGATAAGGATGTCAAGAGTCTAAGTGTGTCGTCCCTGGATTTTCAATGCCTTTACCATGTGTATGACGTCCAAATTGAAACCCACACCTCAGTGAAGATCCTCAATTCAAACTCACACTCTAGGCCAAGAAGAAGAAAATCAAGAGAGTCAAAGGAAACAATAGTAGCATATGCACATGAACAAGAACAAAACCATACAATAAATGTTAACCATTCAATATATAACTACAAAATGAATTGTTTCAACATTTGATATTACACATTGAAATGTAAACTTATACATATGCATGTACCACCACTAAACAATAGGATCTTAATACAATAGGTCCACCTGTACATAAACTCACCACACAACTCTCAACTATCTCGGTTCTTCAAGAGAACATGTCCATAACCTAAACAATATATTACATGTGGAACACGTCAGCACAATATTCTAAAATATTTTACGTAGTACGCCTACATGTCGTTTATATACCTCTCAATACTATGACTTGGCAATAAGATAAAACTAATGCTTGGCAGAAATAAACGAATATAACAAAACCCATATACTTGAACAAAGAATTTTATTAACAAAAGAAAACACATATTTTAAGCACATTTCCATGATATACTCATGCATCTGCCACCAAAGCAATAAATACTTTTAGGCCTTATGATCTCCTACTAAAGAGTTAGATCATATATACAATGTGATATCCTACCAAAGAGTTAGATCACTTCAATTAAATGTACTATCAAAGAGTTTAATGTTATCATATGATGGTCAGATATATTGTGTTTCATGTGTTCATAGTCATAAGTATGGAAAATCAATCAAGATATCATACAAGAACAATCATTCATCCAATATCATATGCCAAGTATTTTGTAAACATATAATACAACCATACTAAATAGTATGGCCAAGTAAGAGATAAAGTGTATCTTTAACTGAGATAATCTAATACCACATTTTTTATGTCAATTATATCCTTGGTCAAACCTTGATCAAGACAAGATCACATATCACCATCGGGTTCTCGTCATCTTAACCCTAGTATATCCATTTTAGGATTTATCTTGGTTCATTAGGATATTCTCTTTATTACTTATATTTTCATATTGGTATTAGGTTATGGGTCTTATATTCCTTATTAGGATACATAATTTGAACATCAGGTTTCATATCATTGTGTGCATGTATTACCCTTATTTACATTCATTAGTCATATTAGGGTTTTATCATCATTTTAGGATCATTTAACATGTAACATGATTTATATGCATAATTATGATTCTAAAATTACATATTAACTTCCATTACTAATATGAGATTACTTTATAATATGCGGGGCTTCTTGAGAATATTTGTAATTATTACACATTAATTAAGGTTATTAGCCCTCATTAGCCACATTAAGCAAATTACATGACTTCATGTTCAAACATAATCATATTTGACACCAGTTAGATTATGCATCATATTTTAGATGAACTAATGCTTTCCATAATTTATGAACATCATTTAATATTTATAATATATGATAATTGTAGTTTTCATTTGATAATTGTACCTTTACTTATAGTATCTTACTAAGTAAAAAATAATATATGATATGATCATTTTATGACTTCTACAATATTTATCTGATTACAACATCAAAAGACTGATTAAATGGTTCCATATTATTCTATAGGTTTTTCTGAGAATTTTGGTATATTATTTGTATTTTTCTGATAACCAAGATGATTACTATGATTTATCAAAGATCTAAGTAATTTAGAAGAGTATTACCTTTTTCGGCCAATAAAAAGTCGCCACGTGGCCAGCAAGGGGCGTGAGGTCCTTATCTGAGCTGGCTGGTTCGTCCGACTGGACCCGGTCTATCTCTTCCTTTCCTCACGATATCTGACTCTCCTTCTCCCCCGTGTTCTCACGTGATCACGGCCTCCGTCCGTCGTCGTGCTGCTTGTGAGTCCGCTGGACTCTGTTCATGGCCGCCGATGTGAGGCTATTCTCCGGCTTGAGATCCTGCATCGCCAACTCCTGCCCAATTTCTCGAACATCGTCGCAAGCCTCCTCGCCTAACACAGACGCAACCGACTCCCGTCCATGACCACCGCCGCTGGGCTCCAACATCCTCAGCATGCTATCTCTGTCGTCTGCGTGACCTTCTCCCAGGTGATAATTTGTCACCTCCAGGATATCTGTGAAGACACCGTCGCACGACTCAACAACGGCAAAAATTGGCCGCCGTCTCCTCCTCGCTGGATTGAGGATCTTCGTCGGGTCCCTTCTACGATGACGCAAAACAAGATAGTAGCTCTATCGTTCCGTGTTGATCTAATCTCACAAAACGCTCTGCCACGCCTTGCCAAAAGTCACGGTGCCTTCCAATCACAGCGAGGAAGCCCTGGAATCCATTCCCTCAATCTGTCTTCTCTCCCACCAAGGTGGAGCTCGAGAATCGCAAAGCCTACAAACACCAGAACTCAACACCTCTACCCTCACCTTACTATTCCCTTCTTAAATTCCTCTGATTTCTAGGTTCTCTACACTGTCATACATATTAAGAAAGAGTTTTTTAACTTTTAACTTTTTTAGCCAATCACGACACACTATTTTAAAATACTGCCTTCTCCTTCACTCTCTCTTCTCACATTTTTCGCACCCTTTCTGTTATTTTTATTGCTTATTTTGAAAATACATTCTCCCATAACCACCACTCCCCCACCCTCTCCGATAACCACCCCACAAAGCTCCTCACCCTCTCCGATATCCACCCCCATAAAGTCTGCTTCTCCCTCTCCTTGCTTTCTTTTAATTGTCTTCTTTTATTTATTTTCTCTTATTTGTTTTCTCTCCGTTTTTCCCATACACAGCCACGTTCTCCATCTCTGAAATAAATGAGTCTCGACTGAAACTACTGAACAATTTAATTCCCACCCTCCCCGATAACCACCTCACAGTTCCTCCGCCCCTATCCTCTCTTCCTTTGAATTCTCTTCCTTTTATAAATTTCTCTTACATTTTTTTTTCTCCTTTATTTTTGTCACCTGTCATATGGACCACGCTCTCCATCTTTGAAATGAATGGGTCTTAATAAAAAAGGACGGTTAAATTACTAATGTTTAATGGCTAGCAATCAATTTATAAATCAAACCATTGTCTCATTCATTAACAAGGACTGACTCATATTCCCACCCTTCCGAACTCCTTCCATAATCACTCCGACCTTCTTCGGTAAGTACTCCCCACAAAGTTCGTTCATTCTTTTGTAGTTGCTCGCGATAATCTCAAGTCTCGCCTTTCAGTTCTTTTGGTTCTCTTTCTTCTATTAATTTTCTCTTACCTCTTTTTTCTCCCTTTTTCCCTCACAACCTCCATACACACCACGTTGGTCCATCTTTGAAATGAATGAGTCTCAACAAAAAATTGAAACAGTTCAATTACTAGCACTTACTATATAGACACTATGTTATTTAGACCATGCCTCAACCATTTAAAGGGCATATATACATGATAGGTAACAAATATGACACCTACTGGAAAGCAGTAAACACTTATATGTTTACACGTACTTTGGCCCTTATTTGAAAACATATGGGGTCAACGAGATAAATTACTAAAACTAACCTTTTTATAATTAAGGTTTCATCTCACATTGATGTTTTATATTTTTTTTCTCAAAATTTCTGAGAATATATTCCTTTTCTTAGTTAATACAAATGCAACATCACATTCTTAGTAAATAATATTTCTTGATAATTTTTCCTTTATCAAAATTGAATCATAAAATTTTACTCGACATATTAATTAAACAAAATAATATATATTTTTTCTAATTTTGTATTTGCAACAGCTGACTAGTCTGTAATGAGATGTTAAGATAGGGTAGGAAGGGAGAGTCTAATCTCTGTCGTCTCTTACCCACTATCCTTGAGTAGGGGATCGGGATGCTCTAAGCAAGTAGTCAGAGATCAGTTGCTCATCCAAGCCGGTTGTTTCTCTACATTCTCGTCATGGGAGAAATGGAAGAGCATGACTTCATTCTCCATGATCTCCTTTTGATCGAAATTAAGGGATGAAGTTCCTACCATCTAGTGTGGATATACAACGGTCTCAAGCAAACCACATCACATATCTGTGGTGTCTCCAAGACTCAAGCCACGCAACCAACAAGTACTAGAAACTTATATGTATATATGTATTTAGACATTGCTTCATTGGCTATAAAAAAGCACATTATTTGATAATATTCAAAAGCTAATAACTCCTTACAGAATTATCTAAACTCAACTTTTAGCCTTACAATAAAAAAAAACCTCAAAAGGCATAAAATTAGTGATCTTAATGATGATGTTAACATAAACATAAATCTATGTCGACTTCAAAGTCGTTTGAATTTTCAAATTCATGATACCATTTATTTCATTGGATATCTAGAATCCTAAAAGTGCACTTCATCACACTAAGTGGGGGAGATCGTAACACTCTAGGATTTGAGATCTCAGATAAAAGGAAATTAAAAGGAATGATTGGACTACCCATATCACCAAGGTGCACCTCCTTTCTAGGGATCCTCTCACTAAGAACTCTTAAGTTAAGTGTTCTTGGCTTGGAGTAGTACTAGGATGAGTGATCGGTTGAGAAGTTGATCATAACTTATGCATGAGTGAGGACAAAGCATGTAGTTAATGTTAGTGGTGGTGTATGGGATCATTCGTCATCCCTGAAACTCCATTAGAGCCTTGGACAGAGGGGCATGGGTGTTACCAACTCAAAAGTATGAGTTTGTATACAATTATAGTAACTAAGTGGTAGGTCTAGAAAGCCCTCCCTACATTGCACAAGTAAGTGATTGAACTTCAATTTGTGATAGAGTATGTTTGTTTACATTTCAACTATTATCATCAGCATAGGAAATAAGAGAAGTAACAAATTAGACTCAAATGATTTGAAAACAAATATAAGACAAAATAATTTTTTAATGAGTATCATAATATTAACTCATTATTAATGGATATTCATCTTACAGTAGGTACTAGTGTAAGATTTACTTGTATAGAGTCATACAAGAAATGTCAATTGTTGTTATCAATTCATTTGGAAATATTAGCAAATACACGAAGGATATTGCATATGGTTTAAGATAATATTCAATGCTTCTAAGAAAGGACAAAGGATGCTAGACATCTATACTAGATAAGGTTCAATTTCAAATTATTCATCTATAGATTGTGGTATGATTGAATTTTCTTAGAAACATGACCTTCCTATAAACATCCATGCACTTAAATTCTCATCGTACTTCTAATGTGTTTTTTTGAATGACTCAGTATTATCATGCGCTTCCAAGACAAACTTCGAGTAAGAGTTTTTTTCTTCTTCTTAGAGTTAACATATTTATCATTAACTCAAAACTAATATGTGTAGATATCATAATTCCAAAAAAAAATAATGGATATCAAACCCCATCCAACACTCTATGCCATATGTTCAAATATATTAACCACATAATGTTCATTCCAAGAACATCTTCTTGGAGGTGTAAACATTGACACAATATTTCACTTGATCAATTGATTTAATTTGGATTGCACGTAGTATGTTGTTCATTTTCACTTGACGCACTAGAATAGCTTATTATCTGGTCTGACTAACCATTATTCTTCATACATATATACATGCCCTTGAATAATATGTCGAGCATGTTGGTCTATTACTAACTTGAGAATGAATTCTAGAGTTTTATTGGAAGTCTTGTACTCAAATTGAGAACCAAATGGACATTTCTTATTGGCTCCAAGGGGTAAAGTACTTGGAGATAATGGTTTAAATCACCCTTTTCACTCGTGCTACAAGTTACCAAGGTGGTTATGGTCATTAATTCCATAATTAACTAGAAGTGGCATGTCATAATTTCCTTAACCACATTGCAAAGTCAACCCCATGTATGCTTTATGGTGATTATGGACATTTGATCTAACATCAAGAGACATGTGTTGGGTGATAATAGCCTTAATCATCTTTTATAACTTGTCCTTATAGTTACTAAGGTATTATGATCCATATACCCAATATCAAACACTTAAGCAGTAACCCTAGTTAGGTGTAAGAATAAAAAGTTCAAAACTTTGGTTGATGGTCACACTTGAATACTAGTAAAATCCAACCTATAACTTTTTATCTTGAGGGGAAGCTAATTCAAGAAACTAGAGCAACTCCACTATCATGTATAATGACATTTTAGAGCCTCTCTTAAATTAAATATTTGTAACCGCCCCCAAACTAGCTTGTATATGAACATCAATAGAGTTGTGAACACATTGGCATTCAAGAAAAGAAACACATTTTGGAGGAAAATTATTAACCATATTATAACCAGTATGCTCCATTGATAATAAACCAACACTATTGAGTTCGGGGTTTATCCTTGGGATAATAAAGTGTATGGTCCCTTCACATATTGTCAATTGGTTTTAAGTTGAATAACAAATACTTTAACTTGGTATCAGAGAAAGTTTAGAATCTAATGTAATAGGCTAGAGAGAGGCATCGTCGTTGTCTGCCTTCTTTTCCAAGCCAGTCACCTTCCTTTCCAAGCCAACCACTCACATTCCTCTCCAAGCCAGTTGTTTTGTTCCTCTCCCTTGTCTCTTTCTTCATGTTCAGTGATATAGTTTGTGCATGATCATAACCACATGACCCTGCTTTTCTCGTAATGATCTTGACTTGAACCTTTTTCTTTCTCTAAAAGAAAACCATAATGCCCCATCATGCTAAATAAACTCGAAATACCTGACTTTGTTGGGAAATCTTCTACCACAAGAACTCTAGTTTGTACCAATATCAAACCATATTACCAACTTTCTCTGGTCAACATTCTTTAAGCATTGTGTGAGATCTTATAGGTTGAAGTACATCCTCATCAAGAATGCATCCAATGAAATTTCAGAATATTGGGATGCCGACAATGACTAAGTTGCTTCAACTATGATTAACAACATGAAATAATATCTAAAAAAGCATGTTATGATGTATAGTTCTGTGAAGATCATGTGGGAGACATTGAAGAAGTTATACTCACATGCCAAAAACATATCCCACTTATACAAAGTTCTTGAGGACATCCAAACATGTAATAAATGTAGCATGGATCTGACTGACTACGATAATACTCTCACAAATTTGTGGAATGAATAAGAATTCTATCAACCTCTCACTGTAGATTTACAAAAAGTGAAAAGTAGTGTCAAGCTATTCACTTAGTAAATTTCTATCTCGTGTAAAATTGAAGTTTAAGTCTATCAAGGATCAATTGATGATGCAAGAGAATACTCCAACACCCAAAACATTGTATGCATGTATATCTCGAATCGATGATCCTATCCTCATAATTGATGCCTCAAATTTAGATTCCCCTAGATGAAGTGGTTGCAGTGGCCATACAGACAGGGGGAGAGGTCGAGTCCATGGTATTGGGTTTGAGACTCATGGTCATGGTAGTTTCTTCTGTGATCATTGCCACAAGAAAAATTAGACTTCTGATTAGTGTTGGGTGGAATTTGGGTATCCTACTAAACATCCCAAGATTAATTCTGCTTCTACTAATGTTGATGATTCCTTAGATGTGTTTCTCACATGTGAAGAATATGACTATCTTTGGTCTCTATCCATCAATCCCTCAACTGAGCCATCTGGTTCTGAAATAGATGTAGTTGTACATCCAGGTATTGGCATTCATGCTCTTTCCTTAGTGACCCAATCTGATTGTATTGCGTGTTCTCATACTTCTTCTCATATAACTAGTAATACTTCCTTATTTCTCACTATATCTCATCTTGCAAAACAATTTCATTCTAAAATGGTAGATGCCTCTCTATCTCCTATGACTAGTCTTAAAAAAAATTTCTCTAACCAAGTCATGGTCTCTTGATGGTGTCTAGCATGATCCAAAATTTTCTCTCATCTTGTTGTCTATTAGACTGATGACTAAGTCTCTTCACTATCGTGCTCTTTTCTATGATACCTTTTTCATTTTTAAGGATCTCTAAGTGATGAAATGGATTGGTGGAGGCTTTGAGCAAGATGGTCTCTATTATTTCCAACCATCCACCACTTCCTATACTTCTAGAACATCTATTCAACTTCATCTCCATCTTGGATATCCCAACATGACTATCCTCCACCTCTAGTTTCCATATATCTATTCTTCTAAGATACTTGAGTGTGAGGCTTTTCAAGTTGGAAAGCATCACATGACCAATTTTCCTCCATGAAAAGAGAAATGTGCAAAAAATTCCCTTGACATATTCATATAGATTTGTGGGGACCATGTGAGTTAAGAAGAATAAGAATTTTAAGTATTTTCTTATTCTTGCTGATGATTTCTCTTGTGTCTCCTTATTGTTCCTAATTCAGGAAAAATCCGAGACTGCTTTCGTTCTTAAATATTACTTTAATGAAGAAAATACACACTTTTCTTCCTTTGTTGAAGCTTTCGATAGTGAAAGTGGTCTTGAGTTTGTTAATAGTGAATTAGTATCCTTCTTTATGTCCGTGGGGATGATTTATCAAACTTCTTGTGTAAAAACCTCACAACAAAGTGGTGTTTCTAAAATAAAATTACATTTGGTGCTTGATGTTATCGTACCCTAATGTTTCAAATGCATGGTCCTTCCTCTTATTGGTCAGACATCATTCTAACCGTTGGCTTCCTTGTTAATTGAATCTCATCTTCTATTCTTATGATGGATATTCCCTATAGTGTCATTTTCCCAAGAAAGTTTATTTGCCTTGTTTCACCAAGTGTTTTTAGTTATATTTATTGTCCACTTATTTTAACATGACAAGTTGTCCCCTTGGGATGTAAAGTGTAAGAACTAAAAAGGGGAATCAATGTGTCAATCCTTCTACTTAATGATCATATGCCATCACATAAGTCCCCTTTTTTGAAGACAAGCCCTACTTCTCACCCACTTCTATGAATTCCACCACTAATACTATACCTATTCCACTCAATCCATTATCACTCGCTATAAAAAATGGTCGTTAACTATAAAAATGTAGTGAAAGTCCCATATTTTGTAGCTAAAGGCTTTATCTACATTTTTTTACATATACAAATTGTGGTATATGCTCGTGTAAGAAATGCCTTTAGCTACATTTTTCAAATATGTAGTTAAATAACCCATTCTCTATAAATACATACATTGTTGAGAATGTAGATAGATATTGTCTTTACATATTGAAATGTAGGTGTAATTGTAGCTAAATGTATAACTAGAATTGCATATGTAGTCAGTATGTAGGAAAACAATGAATTTACTACATTTTATGTGTAGTTAATGTGTAGGGAAAAACAATAGTTAGTATATATATATGTAGTTTGATTATACATCTAGATACATATGTAGTGTCATTTATTACACATTCATATATGTAGTTAGATTATTATGCATATATTATGTAATTTGTCAATACACAAGAGAAATTTGATCAAGTTATACTCATTATGCCGACTACCATACTTTTATTGATATTTTAATAGCATATGTACATGAGGAGGATGTATGCCTTGCCCCTATTATGCAATGTACATGGTAAGTATCGATACACATATCAACATTTGAGAAGAAGTAAATGTTTGAAGTATTCTCGTTGGACTAGCAGATCTTGTACCCTTGTTAGAAGAAGAAGAAGGGTATGTCCTTTCTGTACTTTCACCACAAACTTGTTTCAGTAGCAAGATAGTCACTAGCATCTTGGAAGTCAAATCTAGATCAAGAGTGTCATTCTTCTATAAAAAAAATTATTTCTTCGGAAACCTTGTTGAAGGCCATGTAAAAAGGTCCATATGAACAAAGTCATCATCTGAACAACTAATTTCAAATATGTTACAATTTATGCATTGTCCTTGTAACCAAAAAGAGGATCAAGAGCCCAATCATCTTCAAGATCAGTGTAGTAAACTTTTCCAAAGAAATGGAGATAAAATAAAAACTCATCTTGATCCTCATAGATATAGGATAAGAACTAACAGTAAGTAGTTAACAACCTAACCAACATGACACTATCACATAGATCACGACATGTCAATGACCCAAGCTCAGATCTGCTAGCAAATCCACGAACACCATTATATAACTTTATAAAATAGTCACACTTTATAAGTTTTGCTATCCATCAATGTGTAGTTGTGCCTTCAACAACGTTAGCATAAAAATCAAATATATCCATATCATATTTTACTAGTGTTTTCTTATGTGTGACAGCTACCCTTGTTGAATTGTACCCCAATACTCGCTATACTAGGTCATCTCCAACCTTGAACTTCTTCAAAGGTTTAGCAATTTCTAGTTCAGATATGTGACCCAAGGGGTAGGGACTTTTTACACCGCTAGAGAATCGCATAGAAGCCCAAAATCTCTCTACAACAATGACTTTAGCCTTCACAATCATACCTAGTTTTACATCTAAACATACGTCAAATGCACTACAGCTTTCAAGGTTCAAGCCGTATGACTTTTAAGATATCTTATGGCAACAATGTGTTCCCGAACAAGAGATTATTTTTGAAGTTCATCTCTATTTTCTTAATTTCATCACCGACAACATCAAATTTATTAAAAGAGATAGGTGAAACTTTAGGAACTGAAGGGACTTCAAGAAACATAATAGTTTCTCTATCAACTTGAATAATCTTCATCATTTCAATATATCTTTGACATTAACTTGAGCACGAGTAGTATTGTAGATAAGATCTGGATTCAAGGTGAGGCCAATTGCTCAATATTAGGGTCAATAAATAGAATTAGTGTTGTTAGATTCTTACCGCAAAAGGAATCATCCTTCCAAGTGGTGCTAAGAAACAAACTTTTTAAATTCAAATGTCAACTATTCCTATAGAATTTGTCAGAAAATATAGCATAGTCCCATTTTCCAATGTAGCATGTGTATGAGCATCTAGAATCAGCCCAATATTAGGGGAATCAGTCAAAGTACCCTCAAGTTCCTTATTTAAACTCTTAGAGACAATATCCCTACTATAGCTTAGAAATGTAACACCATGATGTCTATCAACCTACTTAATAATACCATGTACAAGTCTAATTTTCAAAGTCATCTCTTTCCTTCTTAATTGGTTTTAAGCAAGAATCTAGAAATAGATGTCAGAAAAAAAATAAAGAATATAACCATGATCCTCAACACTTTTCACTTGTGCACTTAGCATCACCCCATCTACAATGGACTCTAATTTAAGGCTTTTATGAAGTAAAAAACTATTTACTAATAGAATTATTCTGTTGTTGACTTTTCCTTCCTTATCCTCCTATATTTTTATGACAACACAAGGACATAGTTATCTAACATGAAATGTACAACTAAGGACATAGCAGATCTATTTTGTAATGTATGAATAGATGTACCTACAACAAATAAATTCTTTTATATCATTAATAGGTCATAGAACACAATAGCTAAAAGGAAATACCACGAGGAAGATATAATCATTGTATGGAGGGTTCAGAATCGCAAAATCAAACACTTACAAAGTAGCTTATCCTTTGAGCTATCTTCTCATGTCCCTTAGTGTTGCCCCTCCCCACAGTGGAAGCTTGTTGTATCATAAGATAGATGGCAAGACGGTTAAGATCATTCCCAAAGCCATCAATATCCTAATCATGAGCTAGATTCCACAAAGCGCGACAAATGGCAAGAGAGAATCTAGAAGCTTAATCTAAGAACCATTAGATTGCAACAATTTCATCAACAATACATTCACTGGATGACAGTAAGAAGATTTTCATAGGAAACTAGTTTGTGATGTCAATCCTGGCCTAGAGTGAGCAAGAGAATTTTGAATCTGCAACCAGCAAGCAATCGTAGAATTCATCTATATTCATCACTTGTAACAACCATACGAGTAAGCTTCCAGTACACCATAGGAGAACAAGAAATAGCTTGTCCAAGTCAGGGCCACACCTTGCATACTTCATAGAACACTAACACTGCACCTACATAGTAAAAAAGAAAAGATGCTTCTAACAATCACGAATAGCAACAACTGCAATAGCAATGAAAATTGATTAATGAAGTCTAGAAAACAAGAATTGAAAACTTTATGTTTTAGTTGAGCTGGTAATCTAATGTAGAAGTGACTAAACCCATTAGAAAAATGGGCATTTCTAGGATAGAAGATAAATGAGATGACCAAGGTGATTTTTGTTGGCTAATAGAGGCTCTCATAGTGAAAATTAGAGATAAGTTGAATGAAGTAGAGGACCAAAGGTAGTGAAGTTCATGTTTTAGGGGGAAGCTACAATTAACTTGAAGAGAAAACATGTATATGCAATATTTAGTACCATGTTTTTGAATGATGACCTGCATACAACCATAAAGAAGGACCTGAAACTTGTTATTTCTTCTAAGAATTGCTCTCAATAGTTTGATGAAGTTCTAACATGATAACTGTAACCAACGACATGATTGTAGGAGTAGTCTCATCAGTGGAAGAACAAACAACTTCATTCAATATCTCTTAAACAATAATTCGGAGACAAACTAACAACCGAATGATTGTAGGAGCAGTCTCATCTGTGGAAGAATAGAAAAATTCATTCAATGTCTCATAAGAAGTAGTAAGGTGACAAAGGTGAGGTAGAACCCACATACTCATAGCCTTGATCAAGAAAAATAAAGAGCCCCACATGAACAACCACACTAGGGATATCCTTCATGCACTGTAGCAATACAATGAGGATATTTTGGCATTTCTCGACATTACCAACTAATGTATCCACACTTGACTCATGAAGAAACTCAACCATTCTTCCAACTATCTAACCAGTAGTATCCTTCACATGATTATTAGGATCCTTCATCAGATTGATAAGAATGTAATTCAGAGCAACATTGACAATAGGCATGAGTTTTGTTGGGTATGGACAATCCAAAATAGACTTAAAAGCATACCTTATCTTGTAGCTTCACTAGCAAGTAAGACGGAAAATACCTTAGAGCCAAACCTTCTTCATTGTTGCCAAAGCCAATGGTTATATGAATTGGTCTACATATATCCTTCTTACCACTTATGAAATGACCATGAAGTACACCGTGTTATGTATATATTAACCTTGCTTAGGAGTAAAAAAATATAAATATAGATGAAAACAAAGTGTTCATGGACATGCCCAAAAAAATACAATATTTCACATCAGCAACATACTTAAGCATCTCCAAAATAGCCATCATACCAGCTCCTTCACCCTAGTGAGCTACATTACTACTATACAATGGTACACAAAAAATCAACAACTATGGAGCCATCAACATGTTTACGTTTGCAAGATAATCCCAGTAAACATAAAACTAACATTCAATTTCTCTACCAAGAATAAGAATTATGTATCTTCACAAAATATTTTAATAAGTACATTGACAACAAAGAGGTATAAGATCATCCTGAGAATAAGTACATGCCTAAAACATGATCACTACATATGTTACCCTTTGGGATATGGGCACATTACCACTAACAAAAACTACATTTTCACTTGGGGAAAGGAGTGGTCCTTTAGGAATGTGAATTTCCACAGGAGCAAAGCACCCTTTATTGAGAGGGATACTAATGTTGAGTACACATCTATGGAAATAAATCACATCAACAACAATCACTGCTTTAGGAGCATTCCAGTTGCTATATACCTCTAGACTAGTAACATTAAAGTCAAAGGTAGATTCACCCTTCTCATCATCGATAAAGGGCTTCATATGAACAATGGATATGTTATCCATGTAATCTTCACGTTCAACTACAACTATGCTATTCTTTTGATCAAATCTGGTAGCAACAATCTTGAGCATCACTTTTTTAGCATGTTCCTCATTGGCTTGCACATATGACATATAGGAATGAATAGTTTGTAGGCCATATTGTTCAAACAGTTATTTGATGAGTGCCATCCCCTTTAATTTGTAGCAACATGTGCTTGAAGATCATATTAGTTATCTTAAAGCAGATGATCCCAGGAAATGGGTGGCCTACTGCCTGGAGTAATAGCTCCATCTCTACATAGTGTCCTCTGATGGCAACAAAAAGGATAGGTTTCCCATTATCAAAAATTGGGGTTATGAACATGAGTATTTTGGAATATTTCAAGGACCAAGATTCACAATTAGCATTATAGAACATTTGCAAGACACAAAATTTCTTAGGTTGCATACCTATTTAATCAAGCAGCTCACATAAAAAATAAAGTCTATATCACATATTCTATTAAGAAGATAACATAAGTAGAGATTCTAGTTCTAACACTTTATACGTAAACATTTGCAACACTTTTCATTGCCTATAGCCTTACACTTTTTTGAATATCATGCGTGAAAGGATAGCATTTTACCTTCAATAAAATGCATTCATAGGACTATAAAAGGGTGTGGCTGCATTTTCTTTGTGTGATTCCTAAAACTAGGGTATAATAAATGTGTGAATAGTTAAATTTTTTTTATGTATTTAAAACATGTAATTCCTTGCTAAAAAGAAAACGAATGTCATACTCCAAAACACAAATATCATTCACACATTTGAATTCTTGACCACTAAAATTTGAAGACTGGAAAGCCAGCGACATACAACCTAAGAATGGGATGATAAAATAGGACATAACAACAACACCATTAGTGGTGATTGAAGTTTATATTGTTCTAATATCTTTATGAAATGTCCACTAGTCAGTTGTTATACTCCTTGATTCCACTAGTATTTTGTAGTTGTGAACTTTGTTATAACATACACAAAAATAGAGCACACTCTAGAAGCTATAACACTTACTTTTGAGTCAAAGGAGCATACCTACTAGTATTTTTTAGACACATGAAGTTATAATACCCTCCAAATTTCACATTCTTGTAAATCCCCAACTGAATAAGGTAGAATTTTCACATCATGAACTATTGAAAAGCATAACAGTCTATCAAAATTTGCATGCAAAAAATTCAGATAATTCAAGAGAAAAACCCTACTAAAGTGCCTCCTCAGAAGTTAAATAATAGAAAAATAGTCATATAAGATCAAGTTTGAAATATAGTAATCAAGTACTCACAATACTAAATTGCATACTATTACATGGAGTAGCTTTGGCACGCTGACTACAATACCACATTATTATGTCATTTGTACAGTGAACAATGATGATAAGGAGATAAGTCTTTGACCAAAGGAGTGCCCAGTTACTTGATGTGCTCCCCCAGCACTGATGCCAAAACCCATCACTTGAATCATCACTAAATATCTTAATATAAAGGCACACACCACACAATATAGAAGTCAAGAGCATAAATCTAGTCATGAGATCGATTTTACCTCCTTATGTTCTGTTTCAAATTAGATAGCCCAGCTCTCTTGTTTCTTCCACTGACTAAAGCTTATTTTATTTTGATCATGAAGCAGTACAACCAAATCATATTGTGGATTTAGAACTTAGGATGTAGATTTACCATGTAAATTATTAACTAAGAGGTCCATCTATCCATTTTGAAGAATATAAAATGACAAATAAACAAGCTCACCTTGATATTGATGTGATGGTTGATGTGAGGTGGAGATTCAACTCATTCACAAGGTAATCCAATTGTTCTTCCAGCTACATAATCATTTTCTTGTGCTTGGTGATGTGCATCTGTGTTGAGTTTTAACAAATCTATTGATAGAACCAAGGATGATTTTATGCCATCACATAATTATGATTTCCAGTTAGTTTCAATATCTCATTGTCAATAGGTAGGAACTTCTCATGTTGCTAGAGCTTTTCCAGTGTGATCTTTATGGATACCATATTTTTCTGCCTTTGATATATTTCATTAAGAAAAATTCAAGGATCACAGATGACAAGATTTAGTTTGTCAACCATCAGTAAATGCATTTACAAAAATATCATCAAACTGGTATATAGTATAATTGTGGACAACCCTTGTCTCTCTTTGATAAACTCGTTAAGATGCTCCTTCAAACTGACCACATGTTCTCCTAAAGAATTAAACATAATAAAAAATTAATCATACCTATAGTGATTAATATCTCACAACAAAATTCATTATATCCAACTTAAATCCTAACAAATATCAGATCACATCATGTGCCATGTTCCAATAATGCTAGATTTCTATTGAAGCTGAAAATTCATTTGAAATAACAAGCCAATCAATTATTCTCTGCCTTTTTTGATGCATTATTTGAAGCAATAAAACTTTAAGATACCTCATTTCCTCAAGCTCTTGGATTTCAAGCCTTGAAGCTTCCAATTATTCATCCTTTTTCATATAGATTTGACGTGTCGAACCTAATGCAATGTGTTTGAGTAGAGATCTAGAATCCTCAGATTTCACAACAATTTATTTTTTCTTGGAAAGTTACTAGGATAGATGGGGTAGAACAAGTAGATAAACGTTCTTTAACTTGTTTCACTTTTAATTATTTTATCTGGAAAAAGAACAACAATTTAGATACATGATGTAGTGTAAACCAAAAATACAATGTGTATATATGGTACTATAGAAGGCTGGCATCAAAACTTTTGCATATTTTTCTACACTTGACAAAAAGCCACAAGTAAAATTGTTTATAATGCACAAAAGGAATTGAATATAACAACAAAAATGTTGACATCCAATATAATACTATGGGGATTCAGGACAACTTAACTTATGAATTATAATGGCATGCATTTGTTGTAGCCAACATAATGTGTTTGAAACTATTTTTGCTTGAATATTTGAGGAATAAAGAAAGTGAAATCTGGATTCCTTTCAACGGTTGTCCTTTATGATACAATCTTCTTACATGTTTCAAGAACAAAAAATATTATGGAGTGCGACTACTAGTGGCATATAAAAATATTACGCAATGTCGTTCATGTCCACCTCCATGTTGACCCTAAAATGGACAAGTTCTTGCCCAAACAACTTTACAACCTTAACTAGAACAAGGGGAGAGTACCACTCGAGATTGTGCTATCCCAAAATCAGAAAGGTGCCTTCATACCTTTTACAAGACAGTTTGTGCTTCATACGCCAGCACTCATGGAGGATTGTCCATTCCTTTTCAAGTGGAGGAGATGTTTAGAATTGAGGGTGAGATGATGGGGTATGTCAAGGACTGAAAGGTTGTTTATACTAATGATGGAGTGACATGATCCATGAAATGAGTTTATTTGTATGGTGAAGAAGATATATGCCTACATTCATGAAGATTCCACTACACTATCACCAATATATAAGCTTCCTAATATTCTATATACAATCAAGTCCATGACACAAGTCTATGTAGATGTGTGATTGTAAAAGAGTGAAATCACCCCTTTGCTAAAAATTTGAAAAATCAAACCTCCATTCCCAACATAATCAAAAGGTATGTTGAAACATGTGTAAAATTTTCAAATCCTTATTTATATGGTATACAAAGGACCAACAAGTAATGCAGCGGAATATAATTCCATGAGTATATTCAATTTTATAAAAGTATACATCATCATTATCCCACATAGGGTTTACAACAACAAAAGGATCTAGATAGAGGGAAGTCTAAACTACACCAACTTTGTCTCAAAGAAAAATCTCCAAGAGCTAGGTCCATGCCAAAAGCTAAGTCCTCCTTGATCTTATTCAACTCCTTGATCTAACTCTGGGTGGTTGGGAAAGCACCCAGCAAAAGGGAAAGAAAACAAAGTATGAGTTAGAGATAATGAACAAGAAACAAGATAAAAACAATAATGCAACTTAAGGTTATAGATTCATAGGATGATAGCCAAGAGAATGAGGCATAAACAAAAGGTTCTTAGCAAAGACAATAATAATGAACTTGCATGAATGATTAATATTAGACTAAATTAACTAAGTAGGGTTGAGGAACCTACCAGACCTCAACTTATAGATGATGGGAGGGTAATCACATTCCCATTCACCTATAAATATTTATATTGGGGAGAAATAACACATTCCCCAGGGGGAGAGTAAACACATTCCGCAGGGAGAAATAACACATGCCCTAAACTATGGGTTGTTGTACATAAGTACTTATAGCTAAATAGTCAAATAAACCATCATGCTCAAGAAATAAAGTGGCAAGATAAATCATCACATATTTGCAACATGGTAGTGGGGTTTTGAGATCCAAGAAATAAATAACAAAACTAATTTTGAGGTAAATATAGAAAAGGAAACAATAATAGGAGAATTAGGGTTCAATCAATGCCTCATAAGGAATTTAGGGTTTGGATCACAAATTTCCCAACTTAGGGTGTAAAGATGCACATACCTTTCATATTGAATTCAATTATTCACTTTCACCAATTCTAGATAATCCAAGATCCACTTTTCCTATCTTCAATGTATAATCATGTATTAGGGTTCATTATATATATGATTTGATAGGAGTGTAGTTTCCATCCGCGTCGAGCTTCGGAGCCAGCACGGGCGATTAGGGCTTTGGAAGTGCCGTCTACGTCAGGCTTGGGGGAGGGGTTGGGCACCAGCGAGCACCGCCTGCTCCCCCTGGGCCTCTTCCTCGATTGGTGTCTACTGGTGATATGTCCAGTGGAGAGTCGCCTCCTCTCCAGCCTCCATCTCTTCTCCGATTTGGTTTTTGGGCATATGGGTCCCTGGGCTTCAGTTCATCAGGAATCTAGACCAGAGGCGGTCTTCGACCACGATGGTGCTTGTGGTCTGATTGTAGGGGGGACAACATTACTGGAGGTAGGCGGATCTTGGCCGATCGTGGTGCTAGGCAGCAGATCGATGTTTTTTTCATCCAGTTTCTGCTTTTCATTTATCCTTTATTTTGTTGTTGTCTATTAGTGGTAGGTTTCTGCCTTATTAGTCTTCATTTATTAGTGTGTTTCAGTTTGTTGGTTTGGTTGTTAGTCCTCCTCTGTGAGAGCTTGCGGTCATATCCAGAGCTAGGTCTCAGATTTTCCTTTGGTTGTTCTTTACCACTGTAGTTTAGTTTTTGCTTGTCGACCAAAGACTTTGTCAGATTGTGGTATAGGTCCAGACTACATACTGCTACCTCAAGCTCAAGTTGAAGGCATCCTTCATTAAAAGCTGCTTATGCCAGCCTCGTGGAAGAAGGATCTACACAGAAGTGTTCTATTCTCATCCCAATATGAGTGGTTGTGGTATTTCACTTATGGGCATTCTCCTTGTTTGGTCTGATGATCTCCTTTCTTTGCTTGTAGATGCCGTATGACTGTTTAAGTAATGATCAATCTTCAATCTAAAAAAATGTATTAGGGTTCATTATGTACATTAATGTAAAGAAAATCCTACTTTTGGACTTTTCAAACAAAACCTTATTAATGACTCTAAAATCATCACCATTGATCTATTTAGGTTCTCCTGATTAAGAAAACATATACTTTTATATACTTTGGAGTTATGAAGATTAAAATGTATTTTTGGCGATTTTTATATATTAAATTCATTTTTAGAAAACACCTTTCGATAAAACTTAAAATCAAGCCTCAAAAGTATTTTTATTGGAAAGATCACATTTTTCTGATTCGAAAACATATTTATTTTTAATTTTTGAACAATCAGAGAAAAAGATATGAATTTTGCATAACAGACCAATCAAAATTTACCACGTTATCAAAATATTGGCGAGAGAGAGAGAGAGTGAGAGAAAGGGCCCAAGCACTGACTTGGCCCAATCAGGGGCAGCCAAGTGATGTGGTCGAAGGCTGTGTGTGTCTCGCACCAAGGCAAAGAAACAACAAAGAAAAGACGAAGACAACCCTTGTATGAAAAGCACAAAAAAAGGAATGAGGAGGGCAAAAGAGGAAAATGACATGGGGATTGTCTCCCACCCCTCCCAACGCTACAATGCTACTCACGTTGGGTTTTGGGTAAGACCTTGAACAAGGACCAATCCTCGGTCTGAAGCTACAAAAACAATGAGAAGAGGTTACAAAATCATATCATGGGTGCAATCGAACTCCGGCGGAGCAACACACCGAGGAGAAGGGCCTCAAGAACATGGGAGTTAGCGAGCTCGACGGAGGTCACAAGGGCAGAACGAGAAACAATTGACTCTAGAGGATGATTCTTTGGGGTGAGACGAAGCCATAAACACCAATTTATATAGGTGGGGATAGGTGTAGGGACAACTGAGGTAGGAGCTTTGAGAAGCTTGGGGAGAGAAATTAGGCATTTCTTGAATCTTCTAGAATAGGACGTAAGTAGGAGATCATTTGGTTCATATTCTTCTCATGAAGTCAATGCACAAAAAAATTCGGAAAAAGATCAAGAGATGAGAAAGATATCGGCAAATTACCAAGTCACGTTTCTAACTGTTGCTTGCCTTTTAAGCACTAGGTCGAAGACAAAGTAGCCACAATCCAATCCTTATCAGACGGCTCACGATGAGTCTAAAATCTTGACACATTAAATATAAATCCCAATCAATAAAGTTCTATTTAAATCATTTAACTTTTTCTCTTTCCTTATTTGAGGGCGCAAACAACCTCCAAAATTATGAAAATTGACACCTAAGCTAATTTGAGTATGTAGAATCCGAATATGCAATTGGATTTTCCTTTTGAAGACTTTTACTATTTTATTTAAGAAAATCTTATTTTCTCATTCTTCATGCATTAATGACTCTAGGATTCTCTAAAAATAATGAAACTTCACCCATAAGTCATATTAAGTGTGTTGGACACGAATTTGCCATTATTTCTATTTGTTGAACTTGTTTGTTATTTTAATAAATGATTTGAAGGTTTTACACACATTCTCACTCCTAAATTTACCTTCTCATCAAATATTTTCCAAATTGAGTCAAAATTAATCCAATAATATATTTTAACATGTCTAAATGAATTTGGCATTATTTTATTTTCTGGAAGACTTTTATTTTTTATTTAATACATTTAAATTGTATCACTTATTTTATTCTTTTAATATATTAGAGATCTAGAAACTTTCTAAAAATATAAAACGTGTCTTATAAGCAATACAAATGTGAGGAACATGATTTTGATATTAGTTAAGTTTTTCAACATATTATTTAATATTTTTGGTCTTTAAATGATTTTCTCTCTCCTGAATAAAATAAAATATTTAACATTGACCAAATTAGATGGAAATTCATATATAGACTCATTTAGACATGTAGATTACGAATTTGAGGTTTATTTCCACTTTTGAAGTCATTTAATAATTTATTTAATGATTTGAAGAAAAACTCATATTTTCTAATTCTGATTAATGCAAAGATAATTATTAATTTTCCAAAATTGTGAAACTTGTCATTCAAGCAAACTTTAACTCAAGGAAAACAAATCTAAAGTTATATTTAACCAACTAGTATTCCTTTTATGAATTTTAGCCCATTATCCAATATTACCAATATTTCTCATATTCATTATTCCAATATCACATTAACAAGTTTAAAGAACTATTATTCGTTCTTTTTTCTCTTCCTTGCTCCATAAGGCTAAGGAA
Organism: Alisma plantago-aquatica; assembly: GCA_963693085.1. NCBI lineage: Eukaryota > Viridiplantae > Streptophyta > Magnoliopsida > Alismatales > Alismataceae > Alisma > Alisma plantago-aquatica. The sequence continues at coordinate 1,192,701,485 of OY856412.1, read as the reverse complement.
TGATCTAGAACAAATATATTTTATTAATATGTCACATGAGTGGTAAATTTTCATATTAGACCCTTATTAACAATATTTACTGAGGTATTTGTGCATAAACCCATAGGTTAGCAATAATAATGAACAAATGTTCACCAAATCACTATTATTTCCACAATTTAAACTTAAAGGAAAAAAAGGATAGAAATGAAAGGAAAAGCATGGGAAGAGGGTCAAAAAGATAATATGTCCATGGTTCAGAATGTTATAGTAACACTCATTGCCACACAAAGCGAGATTACACAAAACAAAGTGTGGAATTATCACTAATGACCACACTACCAGAAAATATGGTAAATTAAAACCAATCACATAAAGGAACCTTAAGATGAATGCATCATATTTAAAGCCATAGGACTAGTATCACTTATATTTCATTCATGCCAAGTTATGTTACATATCATTATTCACTGGCTAAGTAGCCACAACCTGTTACATATGGGAACATGTTCACGTATACAAATCATGTTTGTACCACCATGGTATAGGGTTAAAAACTCAAGCTGATGTACAATGTATATAGAACACCCCCAAGGACCTGAGAGTACAGGGATGACAGATAAGACTCTACTACAAAACACTAACAACATATCCAACCTTTCAACAACTACTGGTCCTCTTGTTGGTCAGCCTCAAACGCACGATCTCTACCTCATCGTGCATAAACACCTAAAAGATGTGGAATCCCACACGGTGAGACCAAACATCCCAGTGAGGATTTAACTCTCTACCAAGGTCTATTATAGCATAGATAACTAAGCAGGTAGATAAAATACTTAGTAGGTTGACCAGATATTGTTAAATGCTATGTATTAAATTGATAAAGTAGATTAAGAAAACTAGACAATTACCACTGAGAAGTAGAACAATTAATACTTTAAGAATGAATATGAATAACATGTATAACAATTGATTTCTCTTACCACATTTAATTCAAGAAATCAGTACAAATATAAGACAATTGGTCATCTAATGTTATTCATATTTGGCCCTAAGCAAATACACTACACGACTGTGTTATGTCTTTTTATTATGTCTTGGGGAGATGAGGTATACCACTCATGCTCCAACTATCCACTACTAAGTCAAAATTAGTGTCATACAAGATCAATGGAAGAGCCATAATCCAATGATCTCTCCACACCCCTAGGTCAGTCTGAGTCCTCCGCAGTGACATATAGAGTCCAACTACAAAATAGACTAGTCTGCCTTGGTATATAGGTACATCACTAGTGAAACTGAGTTACAACTGTAGTCGCACTCCTGGCAAGGTATGACCCCAGCCATTCCCAAAACATATAATATATAAACAATGTATCACATCTTTGAGATACAACATCGACAGTTCTCCTGCCAGGGTATGACCGCAACCAATCATGGGAAATGCATATACTCAACAGTATATGACTTTGAGCTTCCACTGAGTGAGAAATTGTTTCACCATCCAACAAGTAATAAAGTTGAAGGTGGATCTATAGCACAATACAACTACATGATTAGGGTTTTACTTGATTAGTTAGTCCAATTGAGCATCTTTTAGCATCAATCAAGTTACAACATATAAACCCTAAACAAAATTTACAAAGATAAGAGCATAATACAACTTCAGAAGATATAAAATGTATAAGGTGTGAACTTGTCACATCACCACATGATACTTGTAGCACTATCAATCACAACGCTAACATCAAAATCACATCACTATGGGATGTTAGTCCCTTAATCATCTCACTGGAGCATAACACCTCACTCTAGGCATTAAGCCTCTTCCAGGTCATAAGACCCATTACATCATATATATTTGTGTCTCATTATTATCTCAACATGCCTCATACGGCTCATAACCATCACCATAGCATTCACAATCTATGACATTCATTCAACCTACAAGGTTAGAATCACACAAGTAGGACTAGAAAACATAATCACATGCCATTCATCCAATGGACTCAACAAGCATAGTGTACCCTAGGATTAGGTTTGGGTTTCAAACACATAACCAATTAGGGTTTACAACATTATTCAATCACCAAATCCTAATATCATCACCTCACACTTTTTTGGAGTGTTCTAGGATTATAACAGCATCATTAACTTGGCTAATCAACTATCTAAACATCATTATGTATCAACCAACATTTTCATGTTCATGTGTAACAACCTTACAATGTCCCAGATATGTAGCGACCATGTTCCCTTGTATGAGTATCAACCAACCCTCAAACATGCTCCTCGACCACCACAAAAACAAGTGTCTTGACCGCCATCAAGATAAGTGTCTCGACCACCACAAAAGCAAGTGTCTCGACCACCACATAAGCAAGTGTCTCGACCACCATCAAGACAAGTGTCTCGACCACCATCAAGACAAGTGTCTAGACCATTAAGTCAAGCCATCTCAACAACACATGTCCATCTTCAAAATTGAGATTAACCATGATCAAAGAAGGTGGTAAACATCGAAGACACTAAGTACAACCAAAGAGAGAAAAACTCCATACAAGATGAACATCAAAACTCTAAAATTGAACTTCAACATGCACCTTCAAGAAACCAACTAGGTGAGAGAAAACCAAGCTTCAACCTCAGGAAAACCAAATAAAAACCTCAAGAAAACATAAAGGCTGAACTATATTGTGGTGATAAAACCAAGGGTATCGGTGCATGCAAGAACATCACATCATAATCAAAGTGTGTCGACTAAGACTAAAACCACGGTGTAGGGACCACCAAGGTCAAGCTACGAAAAAGAGAAATAACTATCCTCAAAACAAGGATGAACCACTATCAAAATAGAAGGTTATCACCAAGGGAAACTCATCAAAGTCAAAGGAAATAACACCATACAAAGATGACGACCAAAACCTTAAAACATGTATCATACAAATCTCCATGAAAGAACCTTGTTAGGAAAGGTGAAACTCATGTTCAACACATGCAAAACAGCACCAAAATCACATATTACACTAAGGTAAACAAACCATATGCATGTTGATGGAAAACCTTGATCAAAGGCAAGAGAAAATCATCCATCTCACATTCATCTCAAATTTAGGTACAAGGAAATTAGGGTTAGAAGCAAAATCTCATGGGATTATCATCATGGCTCAAACCCTAAATTGTGATCGTATATTTTAACATGTTAAGATCGCATTTTAGAGATAGAAATAGAAACATGCAAGCAAGTGCTAAAATAGAAGAGGGGAAAGTTATATAACCCACCTTATGTAGAGATCTGAGCTCCAAGATTGAAGGCTCTAAGAGAGAAGAAGATACTCCAACTTGGATCAACACTTAGGATAAAAGATCACCTCAAAAGAGAAAACCATGGTCAAAATAATGCTCAAGAATGAGGGTGAAAAACCTTAGGCCGAACCAACAAGAAATAATAAAGAAGTGAGATCCTTCTCACTTGGGTATCACCATATCAAAACATAGTCTATGACCTTTGTGAGGGGAAGATCTTCAAGGTAGCCACCATGTCTAAACATTGTCTAATGGATGAGAAGGAGACGATGGAGGAGTAGGGTTTAAGGGAAAATTGAAACAAAGGGGGTAGAATTACTTACTAAGAATAGAGTCCACCAAGAATCACCACAAGGAAGGTGATTAAGCTCCAAAGCACTACATACAAGGTTGATCTACCTCCAAAGCACCTAGATCAGCCCTTCTTTGCTCCTCAAAGATCCAAGGTCGAACACAAGCGAGGGGAGAAGAAGGAGGGTCAAAAAGGATACTTTCATGAAGGAGAAAGGGGTTATATACCCAAAGGAGGAGGGAAGTAAGGTAGGTGGAGATTTCTACACAAGAGGGCACCAAAGGGACACTTGTCCACCAAGAAAACGGCCATGCACCCACTTAAAGAATGCATGCAACATATGGTGATACAACCTAGGTGGGGTATCAACCTCTTGGGACACCACCACCCTAGGGGTCGAAAGAGTCATCAAGGTACCATGTATCGACCACTACAAAAGAGCACCACATAAAACATGTTCGAAACACATCACTAGGAGACAAACCATCTCGACCAAACCACATCTAGGGCACCAAGGTCAAAACAACATCACTCAAAGAATGTGTATTGGCTGATAGATACTCAATACAAACCAACATGATCGAGACACATGTCTCAACACTCAACTGAGCTCAACATGGTCGACACCATGCTCCACCAAGCGAAATCCTAGAAAACCCTAGCATCACCACATGATGCTACCTCATCAACTAAGATTATTTTCTCTCTCATGATGCCAAGACATAGAGGGGACCCTCCACGTGAAAAATTCCAATCTAAACTCTCAACATGCGTAAATTGCAACTTGGTCCAAAACAAGCATATAAAGCTCAAACATCATCCAAAGAGGACCAAACTAAAAACATAAAATTGTCACATGTTCCAAAAACATCTCAAAGGATTAGATTAAGGTTTTAAGCATCTAATAAAGAAAAGAAAATAAGGTTAGCCCAAAAATATAGGTCAGGGGTCTTACAACCATAAACCCCTAACAAGGATTTTTCCCCTGAAATCCTACTCGAAAAGAGACAGGTGTTTCCTATGCATATCTTCCTCAATATCCCATCTGGTTTCCTCAACACCATAGTGATTTCATAGAGCCTTAACCAAAGGGATATCCTTCTTCTTCAACTTATGGATCCTCCTATCCAAGATCAACACAGGATCTACCACACAAGAAACATCCTTATCTAACTCCATCTCCACTGGTTGTAGAGTCAACTCCATGTTCGGGTGAAACTTCCTTAACATATAAACATGAAACATGGGATGCAACATAGGTATCTTAAGTGGAAAATCCACTTAGAGGCTTCTCACCAGTCTCATGCTAACGTAACAAATATCTACACTATCTCCCATATAGAACCTCATATGGTGTCATACCAATGCTCCCATGATAGCTATTATTGCAGACGAACTTCTATCAAACTGAGATGAACATCTCCACTGCCCAAAATTGTAAAATAGTGACTCTCAAACAAATCTCCAAGGTCTGTATCATTCTCTTAGACTATTGTGTATCAATGGCACATGTATCAGTTATAAGGTTCATGCACATTTCTAATATCCCATCTTAACCTACTGACACACTGTGCACTTATTTACAACCCCAACTACATCATGTTTCAAATTACATCACTAATACATGTTATTCAGATTCTAATACATCTTGGTGTTGTTGTGATGCATGGCGTACACCAAAGAGTGATCCTTTTCCAGATCCAACGTCTTCATTTTGTCACCTCTAGAACAACTGTCATGTTATGGTAATATACTTGTACCATCCTCTAAGTCATGGAAGTCATCACGCTTCTGCTATGCTACTCTGATCTACTGACTCAACATCAATTTTATTGGTGAGTGTGTCAACAGTCCTTCTAACAAGGATACCTCCAACTATTTATTCATCTGATGCAAGGTGACCAACATGTCTCTCTTATGGAACACTAAAGAGAACAATTGTGCCTTATCAATAGATGATGATGAAGAATACATCCCACTCAAAGCATCTGCAACCATGTTCGCCTTCCCCAGATGGTAATATATTATGTAGTCATAATCCTAGATTAACTCTATTTAACTACATTGTCTCATATTTAGCTCGTGTTGCAAGAAGATGTATTGCATGTTCTCATGGTCAGTGTAGATCTAACACCTCTCGTCATAAAGGTAGTGCATCCATATCTTCAAAGCATGGACCTTAGTTTCCAACTCTAGATCATATGTCAGGTAGTTTTCCTTGTTCTTCTTTAACTTGTTGTGAAGTGAAGGAAATCACATTCTTTATCTTTCATCCACACACAACCAAAACTATTTCTTGATTCATCATAGAAAATTATGTATCCTTTCCCTATTCTGGTAGCACTAACACGGGTGCATTGGTGAGATTTTCCTTCAAAAGTAGGAAAGAATGCTGACACTTGTCATCCTAGATAAATGACACAACTTTTCTCATCAACTTTGTTAGGGGTAATGCAACTACACTCAAGTTATAATAACCTCATGTAGATGTCTTAGGTTGTTCCCACTCTAACACTGGATCTAATTTCTTTTGATCTTACACAGACTTCACAAGCAAATACCGCATACTCATAGAAAACCACCTCTAGAATAGATCAAGATGTCATCTATAAATACCACCAAAAATTAATCTACATAGGCACGAACACTCTATTCATCAAGTCCATGAACACTACTAGTGGATTGGTTAGCCCAAATGATATAACCTTGAACTCATAATGACCATACCACATCCTAAAAGTTGACTTTGGTATGTCATCTGCCTTTATCCACAACTGATGCCAACCCGACCCCAAGTCTGTCTTGGAGAAGATTGTGACACCTCGCAACCGGTCAAACAGCTCATCTATACACAGCGATGGACACCGTTATTAATCGTTACCTTGTCTAACTATTGGTAAAAAAATCACAACCTCATTGATCCATCTTTCTTCTTCACAAACAAAGTGGGAGCATCCCAAGGAGATATGATTGGCCTGATAAAACTCTTTCCCAAGCAGATCTTGCAACTGTCTCCCCAACTCTTGCATCTTAGATGGCATCGTCCTATATAATGTTTGTTCTATAGATTGGGTATTGGTGACCAGATTGATCTCAAAAAGTCAATCTCTCTAGGAGGAGGAACACATGAAAACTTATCATGGAACATGTCCTCAAACTTCAATATAGTTGGCACTTCCTAGATACTAGGAATCCATGCCTTGGTACTTGTCATATGTGCCAAAAATGCATCACATCCATGTCTCGTTAGCTCACCAATTGTCATAGCCTATACCAGACACATCAGTCGAATCTTCCTATCATCTTGGAAGATCCACAGAACATCATCATCCATAAATGTATTCACCTTGGATATACAGTCTAAGACTACCTGATTCTATCCCAAGTATCCATCTAAGGATCATGTCGATATCGTGCATATCAAGTGGCATATGATTCACTTGAATGATGTGTTCCAATAAAGAAGGAACACAAGGGAACACACTTCCTTTAAACCCATAGCACTGCCTAAGGGTTGCTAATAAGGGGAAGGGGTTACCAACTCTCTTTCGTTATTATACATGTTTACAAGTTCTTATGTGTCATTTTACCTTTTTTATCTTGGTATCCTTGCCATTCGCATAGGAATTATCAAGATTTAAGTATCTCATTACTTATCTGTGGTTATTTATTCATCATTCTCATGTATGTTCTCTTGTTTTATCGTGTTTTACAACCCCTTATCAAGAGGTAGACCATCATATTTCACATTTTCTTCATCGAACAGGGGTCACCTCTCTTTAATTCTTTCATATGTAATGAACATTTTTATTTTATAACTTCCTTACTCACATAGGTTGATCTGAGGTAAGCTCAGATTCCACTTTATTCATTTTATCATTGTTCTCATTTGTCACCTCATATCATACTTATCTCAGGAGTTCTCTTCATCTTAAGTGGATTTTACACCTTGACTTACTTCATTAACACATATTTATCCGTCTCTTTCTTTACAACCTCCTTGAAATTACAGCTTCAGGGACTTCTCATAGCTTATTTGTGTTCAGGTTTAGGCTTCACAGTGTCATATCTTTCTCTTATAATTATCAGACATCCAAGTTTCAATAAGTTACGATGTAGTTCTCTTCTTCTTTAGGGCAAGATGAAGGTATTAGCATCATAATTCCTGATTTTTTATGCTCTTTAGATTGTTTTAGAATGACTACTTAATTAGAGTAATCAGAAAGATAACAATCTAAGAGTTCCACTATCTTCTCTTCAATAGTTGAATACCAGGCCAGGGCACACAAGTACTGATATTAGGTAGTATACACCATGTTTTATGTCATGTTCTCAAGTTAGACACCATCCTAGTCCAAAGTCCTAGTGTCCCTGTTGACTCACCAAACCTAGAGCTCTAATACCATCAAATGTGACATCCATTGTCGCACAAAGCGAGATTACTCAAAACAATTGTCGCACAAAGCGAGATTACTCAAAACAAAGTGTTGAATTATCACTAATAACCACATTAACACAAAACATGGTAAATTAAAATTGATCACATAAAGGTACCTCAAGCTGAATGCATCATATTTAAATCCATAGGAATGGTGTCACTTATATTTCATTCATGTCAAAAGATGTTACATATCATTGTTCACTAGCTAACTAGACACAACCTATTACATATAGTAACTTGTTCACATATACAAATCATGTTTGTACCACCATGGTATAGTGCAAAAAACTCAAGACAATGTACAATGTCTATAAAACACCCCCAAGGACCTAAGAGTATAGGGATGACACATATGACTCTACTACAAAATACTAACAATATATCCAACCTTTCAATAGCTATTGCTCCTCTTTCTGCTCAGCCTCCAAAGCACAATCTCTACCACATCATGCACGACCACCTAAAAAGATGTGCAAGCCCATGAGGTGAGACCGAACATCCCAGTGAGAGATATAACTCTCCACCAACATCTATTCTAGCACAAATAACTAAGCAGATAGATAAAATACTTTACAGGTTGAGCAGATACATCTAAATGATATGTATTAAATTGATAAAGTAGAATAAGCAAACTAGACAGTTACCACTAAGTAGTGGAACAATTAATACTTTAAGAAGGAATATGAAGAACATTTATAACAGTTGATTTCTTTTACCACATTATATTTCAAGATATTAGTACAAAGATAAGGAAAGGGGCCAACCAATGTTATTTGTATTTGACCCTAAGAAAATACACTACATGATTCTGTTACATCTTTTTATTATGCCCTGAGGAGATGAGGTATAGCACACATGCTCCAACTAACCACTGCTAAGTCAAAATCAGTGACATACAAGATCAATGGAAGAGCCAGAATCCAATGATCTCTCCACACCCCTCGGTCAGTCCAAGTGCGTCGTAGTGACATATAGAGTCCAACTACAAAACAACCTAGTCTACCTTGGTATATAGTACAACACTAGTGAAACTGTGTTACGACCGTAGTTGTACTCCTACTGAGGTATGACCATGGACATACTCAAAACATATAATATATATACATTGTATCACATCTTTGAGATACATACTCGACCATTCTCCTATCAGGGTATTACTGTAACCAATCTTGTGAAATGCATATACTCAATAGTATACGACTCTGAGCTTCCACTGAGGGAGAACTCATTTCACCATCCAAGAAATACTGACGCTGAACATGGATCTATGGAACATGACAAATACACGATAAGGGTTTCACTTGATTAGTTAGTATAATTGGACATCTTTTAGTATCAATCAAGTTACAACATACAAACCCTAAACAAACTTTACAAAGATAAGGGCATAATACAAATTTTGAAGATATAAAACATATAAGGTGTGAACTTGTCACATCACCACATTATACTTGTAGCACTGCCAATCACAAGGCCAACATCAGTGTCACATCACTACAGGATGTCAGTCCCTCAATCATATCACTAGAGGATAACACCTCACTCTGGAATTAAGCCACTTCCAGGTCATAAGACCCATCACTTCATATATATTTGTTTCTCATCATTATCTCAACATGCCTCATAAATATCATAACCATCACCATAGAATTCAAAAGCTATGAAATTCATTCAACCTACAAGGTTAGAATCACACAAGTAGGACAGAAAACATAATCACATGCCATTCATCCAATGGACTAAAAAAGCATAACATACCCTAGGATTAAGATTAGTGTTTCAAACACATAGTCGATTAGGGTTTTATTGCATTATTCAATCACAAAATGCTAATCTCCTCACCTCCCACTTTCTTAGAGCATACTAGGATTAGAACATCATCATTAACTAGGTTAATCAACTATCTAAACAGCATTAGGTATCAACCAACATTTTCATGTACATTCGTAACAACCTTAATATGTCCCAGATATGTAGGGATCATGTTCCCCTGTATGAGTATCGACCAAACCTCAAACATGTGTCTCGACCACCATAAAATTAGTTTTCTAGACCACCATCAAGACAAGTGTCTCGACCACCACAAACGTAAGCGTCTCAACCACCATCAAGATAAGTGTCTCGACCACCACAAAAGCAAGTGTCTCGACCACCATCAAGACAAGTGTCTCGACCATTAAGTCAAGCCATCTCAACAACACATGACCATATTCAAAATTGAGATTAATTTCGATCAAAGCAAGTGACAAACATCAAAGACACTAAGTACGACCAAAGAGAGAAAAACTCCATGCAAGATGAACATCGAAACTCTACAACCAAACTTCAACATGGACCTTAGTTGAGAGAAGACCAAGCTTCAACATCAGGAAAACCAACTCAAAACCTCAAGAAAACATAAAGGTCGGACTATAATGTGGTGATAAAACCAAGGATCCTGGTGAATTCAAGAACATCACCTCATAATCAATTGTGTCGACCAAGACTAAAACCAAGGTGTAGGGACCACCAAGGTCAAGCTACCACAAAGAGAATTAACCATCCTCAAAATAGGGATTAACTATGATCAAAATAGAAGGTTATCACTAAGGGAAACTCATCAAAGTCAAAGGAAACAACACCATACAAATATGATCACTAAAACCTTAAAACATGGTATAATAGAAATCTCCACAAAAGAACCTTGTTAGGAAAGGTGAACCTCATATTAAACGCATGAAAAACATCACCAAAACCCCATGTTACAGTAAGGTACTCGAACCATATGCATGTTGATGAAAAACCTTGATCAAAGGCAAGAGAAAATCATCCATCTCGCATTCATCTCAAAGTTGGGCACAAGGAAATTAGGGTTTAGGGTTAGAAGAAAATCTCATAGGATTATCATCACGACTCAAACCCTAAATCATGATAATATCTTTTAACATGTTAAAATCACATTTTAGAGATAGAAATAGAAACATGCAACCAATATTATGATGTTAAAATAGAAGAGGGGAAAGTTATATGACCTACCTTCTTTAGAGATACGATCTCTAAGATCAAAGGCTCCAAGAGAGAAGAAGATACTCCAACTTGGATCAACAATTTAGCCATAAGATCACCTCAAAAGAGAAGAACACCATGGTAAAAAGAATGCTCAAGAAAAAGGGTGAAAAAACCTAGGCTAAACAAAGAAGAAAGAAGAGATCTCCTTATCACTTGGGAATCACCATGTCAAAACATAGTCTATGATCTTTTTAACGAGAAGATCTTCAAGGTAGCCACCATGTCAAAACATGGTCTAATGGTCGAGAAGAAGATGGAGGGGTAGGTTTCACGGGAAAATGGAAACAAAGGGGGTAGAACCACTTATTAAGAAGAGAAACCACCAAGAATCACCATAAGGAAGGTGATTAAGATTCAAAGCACCACATGAAAGGTTGATCTACCTCTAAAGAACCTACATCATCCCATCTTTGCTCCTCAAAGCTGCAAGGTCGAACACAAGAGAGGGGAGAAGAAGGAGGGCCTAAAAGGATACTTGCATGAAGGAGAAAGGGGTTATATACCCAAAGGAGGAGGTAAGTAAGGCAGGTGTGAGGTGTCAAAAAAGGAGGGCACCAAAGGGACACTTATCCACCAAGAAAACGACCATGCACCCACTTAAAGAATGCATGCAACATATGGCGATACAACCTAGGTGGGGTATCAACCTCTCGGGTCACCACCACCGTAGGTGTTACACTCCGATCTCACAATTTCCACTAATCATGAGATTAGGGCATAAATTGAGGATTTAACGTAATACAAAGATCACCCTTAACTTTTTCTTCTCTTTCAAAACTCTTTGTTTTCTCGCATTAAATCACATAAGTAAACTTTACAAGAGAATTAAACCTTGATTACTCTAATCTGATTTCAACAGTAAAAATGCTTGTATGAACATTCATTATGTTCCACATACTTTTAAGCACATAAGACTTGCTGATTCACACATATTGTTAAAAGAGGAATAATGTTATACATCATCATTTACAACTCTCTCTTATTTCTTTACAAGGACCTAGAGTGACAAGGACCGACTAAACTTAACTATACTCAGAATTAACTCTTGTAGCAGATCTGCTCTGATGCAATGATATCTTCTTCAAGTCCATGTGATTTCCCTAAAAATTGTGAGTAGAGGGGTGCACCTACTCGCTCAGTGAATGAGTACTTCAAAGAAATAGTCTAAAGCACTGATATAATTATAGATATACTTTTGAGCAATTGATATCAATTATACAACTGTAAGCTTTAAAGAGTCTAATAATTGACAATCATAATTATGGCAGGATACTCTAAATATCTATAAGAGTGAATCAATATATGAAATGCTTGATTGATCATAAAGAGAACTAATAATTTAGAAACATATAAAGAATAATTGAATAACTTTACACACTTGTTTGACCTCTCATTCATTTTATTATTCCCTGATCATATGCAGTGTACTCTACATATGAAGACTCATAGTGCACTACGATCACACCGTATAAGACTTAGCAGACACACCTAGGAAATGCTAAGTCTAACTACTCTCCTGGTCTGCAATAGGGAAATGGCTTTTTGGCCTAAACTGGACTCCTCCTCTAACCTGAGCACATAGGCAGAGAGTCAAGCCACCTCTTGGCTTTTCTGTACTCTAGTTCCACACGGACTTTTGGTTGATGTTGGACACTACAAACTATAATTTAAGGAGAATTCCACTAGCACTTTGTCCCCCGTTCCACCTGATAGCACGTTTCGACCCTCATATACTGGATGCTTCCAGGATTAGGTCGTTTCACCCTTAAGGCGCAGACCTCACATAGGGGTTCTACGGTGTTCAGGGCTCCTAAGTCTATTGTTTTATTATTCCTAGAAAGCTCTTTCTACACTGTGCCCTTCTCTTACTTATACTTGACTCTGGTATCTCTATGGTGTCGCGTCTACTTATTTGAAGTTATAATACAACATGTATATCATTCTAAACTTGGCAGAGTAGTATATTCAAAACATTGTAATATACTAAGTAATCAACATACTATACATGCAGGCAGACTAAAATTCTTAAATAAATATATTTCATGTCCACTTGGCAGATACACACTAGAATCGTGCATATCAACCCAAATCTTGAGTTGTGCATCTCATAACTCAATTAAGAGTTAATTACTTATCATGACAAGAATTATTAATAATAACTGAGAACATTGATATCACAATACTTGATTCATTGAACACCCTACCCTTAGGGTTTCATTTAATCACCACAAATGCTACAAAGAAAGGTGTAATACATCTATCACGTACTTTTTAAATATTTAAAACACATGATACCTGGGATCTCAATCCCTTATCACATTACTGGGAGTTCTCATCCCTTCACAACATTATCATGATTATTGGATCTGGGTATTCAAACCTTTAGATCATCACATAGCATTGTTACCTCTGTAATAGGTAACCATTACCTCTAGGTCCTTAGACCAAGGTATTCATTTCACTGGTTGTACAAGTATTCTCATGGCTCACAAGGCCATCACACATCTTGTCACCTCTCACTAGGAAACAACTTATTCACATGGCTCCCATAAAGATTTCAAGAGACATAAACATTCATTGAATAAAGACTACTATCAACAAATCATATAAAATCAATATATGTATGAAACCTTGGAACTGAGTTGAATTTGGGTTTCCATGCCATTCACTAGGATATCATGCATCAATAATAACATCGAATAAATAAAGTCTATCATGTCAAGAAAATACCTTCAAATGGATTTCACGATATCTATTCACAAATATCCAACTTTCCTCGCATCTAGGGTTTCACCCTCTTTACTGAGATATCAAACAAACAATATTCACTTTGAACAAAATCTAGGATAGTATCTGACATATATGTACTATGAATTTAGATAAATAATCATTCATAACCAAGGGGATCTAGATAAGCAATTTTCTCTATTTAATTATACAACAAATTTGAGTCATAGACAAATTCCCTATATTTCAGTTTACTCTTATAACCTCTGTGAATACTTAGGGAATTCTCATTAGGATGTATTGTATACATTTATAATATGATTTTATCATCTGAACTTCATCCAAATAGAGGAAGAATCTATTTCATATCATTTTGCAACAACTTAGAACAAATAGACAATTCAGGGTTTGTAGTCGCATACTAGCAATTAAAGATTATGGATGAATTAACCAATTTTCGTGCAATATACTGTTTAAAGGAAGTTCCCACTCACCCTAAGGTGTGAAAACACCTTAAAATGTAGCTCATCCCTGAAAATCTCGATCTCATATCAAATCCCTAGCAATTCACCCGATTCTTCTTCCTTTCAACTCAGAAACCCTAAAAATGAGGGATTATGAAGAAAGAGTGAGAAAAGGGGAAGTTTTGATACCATTTTGGATCAAATCAGAGGATGGAAGGAATTTTGACATGTGAGAGAAGATTCACCATGAAACTATATCCAAAGAAGCTAAACTTACATGATTTCATCATTCCTTGGACCGCAAAACCCTAGGTCAACATCTCCATCAATTTCTCCTCTCAAACCCTAACTCTCTCTCTCTCTCTCTCTCTAGTATTTCATTTCTATGGATTGAATCACGAATTATGAGAACTCCTTTTGTGTTAGGTTGACCATATAGAGCAATTGAGCTGATTGGGTTAATTGCACATTGACCCCTCACTAAACCTTTTCTTATTTCACTATATTTTTCGATCATAAAAAGGTTTATGTGAATTTGTGTATTTTAGAGATTAAAACTTCTCCAAAAATTATGAGAATTTATCATGTTGTGTATAAGTGAGTTATAAAGCTTTAGTTAAAATTTGAGATCATTCAAATCTTCCATTAAATAAATAAAAATCCTCTACATCAGTGATATCAAGTCATGCATCTATCTATCTAGATCTTGTGATCATAGAAGGGGCAGAATCAAGAATGTGACTGGAATCCATGTGGGCCAACTGCCTACAAGATACCTGGGAGTACCAATTGCAGGGGGCAGAGGTTATTCTAAGGACTTCTCCTACTGCTTGGACAAGGTGAGACTAAAGATCGTTGGCTGGACGGGGATCCACATGTCGATGGAGGGAGACTAATGCTCACCAAATCGGTGATCCAGGCCATGGTGAGCAACTGGAGTGACATGTGCATCCTTCCTAACCCAACCTACATTAGCATTACAAGAATGACCACGAACTTCATTTGGAGTGGTAAAGCACAGGGTATCGCCTGGGAAACCATGACGAAGTCGTACAAAACAGGCGGGTTAAACCTGACGAAAGTGGAAGACCTTGTTTCTTGCGGGAACTTGCGTAGGCTCCATAGGTTTCTTACAGACCGTGATAGTGTTTGGGTGAACTGGATGAAAGCAAGATATAGGGGTACTCCTATCACCCAACCTCACTCGTCTCGGATATGGGACGCGATGGTGAAGGCGTGGCACTAGGTGAGTCACCTTTACAGTGCCAATGGTGATGGTCTCTATTTGCTGGTTAGCCAACAGGAACCGTGGATACTTAGGGATACATGAGCATAGGTTCCTTGGTTCTCTCTGATGTGGGGAAAAGGCCATGTTCCCAAATGGAGCGTGGCGTGCTACAAAGCCATCCTTAGGAAGCACCTCACGAAGGACAGGCTCGCAAGATGGGGGATTCCGACCATTCCAAAGTGTGTTTTCTGTGATGAAGAGGAGACAAACCAGCATCTATTCTTTGAGTACTCTAAAGCTAAATACGTCTGGACACTGGCGTGGCTGAAGAATGGGTGGGGTCAGCTAGTTTCTTCTAGCCTGGTTGACACGTTGGAGCAAATGAGAAGCAAAGCCAGGAACAACCATGAGGAGCGCTTCATTGGCCTCTGTTGTACCAACATTTGCTTCAACATTTAGAAGGTCCGCAACCTTATAGTGCATGGTCGTGCTAACACTAAAGATATTTTCCATTTTGTTAACTTAGATATGGACATGGTTGTCAAGGCTAAGAGAGGCTTGTGTAGGGGACTAAGTCCCACAGCCAGGTTATACTGGGGTATTTTGTAGTATACACCCTGTATACACATACCTTTTTGTAAGTTGTACAATGTAGCTTAGCTACTCACTTTTTTGGCAATATATTTACTGATTTCCAAAAAAAAAAAGAATAGTGCACTACTATCTAGAATTCTACATAAATGTCAGTTACTGTAATTCGTCTACTGATAAGGCCTAAACGCATCCAAAAATTATGAAAATTTTTCATTTTGTTTAATATTGAGTTTTAGATCTCCAGTTAAAAGTTCATATCATTTGGAGTTACCTATAAATAATTAAAAAAAACACTACACTACTAAAAAGCACTCTGTTAACATTTTGGTCGAAGTATAGTTTGACCGAGAACCACATTCAAAGAACACTCAAATATTCTTAAATTGTTCTCCAATATGCATGATTGTGTTATCCATATCATATCCAAAATTCATTTAAATATATCATTTTTGGAAAACATGAAAAATAATTTACCACATTACTATCCTGATCAAATTCCATACTCATGTACCTTCAAAACCCTAATTTCAGCCAACTAGGGTTTATATTTCTCAAACCCTAACACTTAACATTCTTATTAGGTTTAAAAAATCATAATTGAATTATCATCATTAATTAGATTTAAGCAATGGTCAATCAAATTAAGCATATAATCATCTAGGTAAACCCTAGTTTACCAATTAAGCTCAAATGCGGTCATAACAATTCTGCCCCCCTTTAAAAGATTTCATCCCCGAAACATAAATATGCAAGTAAAGTACATTCAAGGTTTATTTTAAGCTTATGAAATCTTACATGTCATTATATTCTTGTATTTCATACTTGAATGCAGTTTTCAACATTAAGCCCTTCATTTCTTTTCTAATCACAACATGTTTGAAATAGTTCTCAATGACAACAAATAAATTATCTATGCCACAATCAATCATAGAGTAGATCGAGAAGCAACCATTTCAACATTTTCATACTCTTGAGGTATTACCTCAACATTGATAATCTGATCCAACCATCCCAATTCATACGGCTCAATATGTACCATTTTTATGTATTACCTCTAAGTCACAAAAGAGAGTTCACCATGTTCTTTTGAATTTTTACTATTGTGCTACTCAAATAGCAAAATAATCTTGAGTTAAAAGACTAGATTCAACAACAATTGTACATTACTACTCATGGCATCCCCATTGGATCATGGATGCATAAGGTGAAGAATTACCATCACATTCCATACTATTCTCAAGTATGAACCCACACATAATTCAAGGTGTAACCATCGGGTTATAGCATACTAGGGTTTCAACAATAGTAACAGAGTACTCCATAATTGTATTAGTCATTCAAGGACTATTCATATCCAATTACCATCACTTAGTTATATTAAAGCTAGGTATAACAAGCTACACCTCATTAGGGTTACATATCAATACAATATGGTTATCATCCCTTATATGCATATGAGTGAATAGGTAAGACTACCTTATTCACAGTAACCCTCCATTTGTTCCATCATCATTCAACCCATATCACCATACCACAATTGTACAATACTAAGATGGATTACTGGTATGAATGACTTAAACTGTCATACACCTTTAATTAACATATTTCTTGCACATGTACACTGAAATCATACGTAGAACCAATTTACATCCCTTAATATACCTTCAACAAATTATACTTCTAAAAAAAATTCACATATTACTAAAAGCCATTATTTTCTCTTATGTCTCTCCTCATTCATTACTACTTACTTTTTGCTACTTATCCTTCTCATTTTAATCATGTAGATTAAACAACCCTAAAATTGAAACATACAAGGTATGAATAGGTTATTCATCATTCTTTCTATTACTACAAGAATTTATTTCATATCACACTTCACTCATATTGTATTTATACTTTTGTTCAAAACACACCTCTTATATTTCAAATCTATTTCTTATCCTTTGCTCTAAATCATTTCCATATTGTTTATCTACCTTTCAGATTAGCTAGGATTATTATCAGTGCAAGTTTACTCCTCATAGTGCAAAATTCATGATCTTGTTTTATAGAGATGCTAGTATTCAAGGTCAAATCACTAGTGACATCCCTTGAACCACTATAACTCTAAACATTCTAGGGTTTTGTCCTTATCATTAGCATGAAGTTATTGTGATGTAACTTTGCTCCCTTAATTTGAAATTCAAACTTTGGATCTCACAAGTTTTACTAAGGTCTTTCTTATCTTATCAATTGAATTTTCTTTCTCTTACTTGACCTATTCAGATAGATTACATTCTCAATTACCCTGCTAGGGTTTCATCATCATATTGTGCATCATTATTACATTCACTAGATGTCTTACCACGGTGGTTATGCATCATATATGATTCATTTTCTTATCACTTCATTCCCACATTGCTCTCATTAAGGAAGATATGAAGAATATGATTTTGAGACTTAGAATTCTTATCTTCAAACATCCCATTAATACATTTGTCATATGTAGGTTTAATTAGTTATCAACAAGGATACTTGATTAACTAGCTCTTGATTGAATCTCCTAACATTTTTCTTTTATAATCTATATTACTCCACTATGTTTCAAACCCTTCCTTACATTCCATAATCCTCTTACCATATACTACTCTTCCACCTGTTATCTTTAACTTCTATTTTTCTCTTATGACCATATTGCTTATTCATGTGTATGATCATGTATACCATGTTGCACATATTTCTTTTTATCCTTCTACTAATGTGAAGTTAAAATTCTAAATCAATAATCTCTCTACCAGTTTCAGCTCATGTTTAATACATTACATATCCTTCATATTAAATCAAATGGCTCATGCTTGGGTGAAACATAGTTTCTCTTATATCAAGTTTTTCCTTCCTGAGTATAGTCTACCTTTGTATAACTTATTCATTTTACAAAGCTACACTTTTTTTTAGAAACTAGTTTGTTGTTCTATAGAGACATGGAATCCAAAGGTGGTAATGATGAATGTATTAAAATTATTAATAAAGCTATACATTCCATACTCTAAATTATATCATAACCATCATTCCTTAATCAAGCTCATCATTTACAACATTTATCTTTGTTTTAACTTAGTTTCTTATCCTAGTCTTATGATTTACATATTTATCTAATTCTCTTTACTTTAACTCTTTTGAAGACTCTTCACTTATATTTACTTATCATATACTTAACTCTTTTCTTCTATTTTTCCTTTGCTTTGGAGTACATAAAAACATTGTACTTAGTTATATAATCCATTCCTCATGATTGATTCTTACTACCTTGGACCTTACATACTTTTCTCATATCTTTTCCATATTTCATATTTAGAGTTCATATAATACTAATATTTAAACTTAATCTGAACCTTATGTCGTGTTCCTTTATTCCCAATTAAGGGTTTCTCATATGAGGCCCCAAAGTTGGATCTCAGATATTAGTTCCAACTGATTCTTAGTTATCCCAATCTTTCCCTTGTACTTTAAAATCTTAGAGTATATACATTCATACTAGAATTTGGATCTAATCTATCCCGAATTTACTCTTGTTATGTTACTAATAGGAGTAATTAGATCCCAGTAATGCATCCTGCCAGCCGGACCAGGCCGAACCTGCAGTCCTGAAGCCAAGAGCTACTCAGGATTACTCAACTCCTATTCATCTCAAACATGTGGAAAGAATAACTACTTAGGGAAAACTCATTTAAACATAATTTCTGGTCTACTTGATACAAAGAATATAAATAATATATTAATCACTTCATGATACACAAAAATATAAAAGAACCATATATACTCTAAAAACTGATAATCTAAATTCATACATATAAGAGCAATTCTATTGATCTCCAATCAAATAAGCAATATAAAGCAAGAGTTGTATCACATTCTATGGTTAATCTCTTACTCCTTCATTACTTTCCGGTCTCCTAACCCTAAGATTTCTAGGGTTTCTCTCTAGCCCATACTTCCACTGCATACCTGGCCAGGGCATTCAGAGAAGAATAGACAGAGTAGCTTGATACTGGTCAGCCTAAGTATACAGACACCTGGCCAGGGTATCCAAATACCTAGACCTCCCAGAGCTAAAGACACATCAACTCTTAACTGCCACACTTATAACTCTAACTTTCTATCCTAATGGTCCCTGACAACTCAACCTAAGCTCTGATACCAAGTGGTTACGCCCCGATCTCATGATTTCCACTAATCATGAGATTAGGGCATAAATTGAGGATTTAATGTAATACAAAGATCACCCTTAACTTTTTCTTCTATATCAAAACTCTTTGTTTTCTCACATTGAATCACATAAACAAACTTTACAAGAGAATTAAACCTTGATTACTCTAATTTGATTTCAACAACAAAAATGCATGTATGAACATTCATTATGTTCCTTATACTTTTAAGCACATAAGACTTGCTGATTCGCACATATTGCTAAAAGAGGAATACTGTTATACATTACCATTTACAACTCTCTCTTATTTCTTTACAAGGACCTAGAGTGACAAAGACCGACAAAACTTAACTATACCCAAACTTAACTCTTGTGGTAGTTCTACTCTGATGCAATGATATCTTCTTTAAGTCCATGTGATTTCCCTAAAAAATGTGAGTAGAGGGGTGAGCCTACTCGCTCAGTGAATGAGTACTTCAAAGAAATAGTCTAAAGCACTGATATAATTACAAATATACTTTTGAGCAATTGATATCAATTATAACAGCAACAAGCTTGAAAGAGTCTAATAATTGACAATCATAAATATGGTAGGATACTCTAAATATCTATAAGAGTGAATCAATATATGAAATGCTTGATTAATCATAAAGAGAACTAATAATTCAAAAACATACAAAGAATAATTGAATAATTGTACACCCTTGTTTGACCTCTCATTTATTTTATTATGCCCTGATCATATGCAGTGTACTCTACATATGAAGACTCGTAGTGCACTACAATCACACCGTTCAAGACTTAGCAGACACACCTAGGAAATGCTAAGTCTGACTACTCTCCTGGTCTGCAATAGGGAAATGGCTCTCTGGACTAAACTAGACTCCTCTAACCTGAGTACACAGGCGGATAGTCAATCCACCTCTTGGCTTTTTTGTACTCTAGTGCCACCAGGATTTATGGTTGATGTTGGACTCTACAAACTATAATTTAAGGAGACTTCCACTAGGGATTCATCCCCCATGCCACCTGATAGCATGCTTTGACCCTCATATGTTGGCCGCTGATAGGGTTAGGTCATTTCACCCCTAAGGCACATACCTCACATAGGGGTTCTATAGTGTTCAGGGCTCCTAAGTCTATTGTTTTATTATCCTAGAAAGCTCTTTCTACATTGTGCCCTTCTCTTACTTATACTTGACTCTGGTATCTCTATGGTGTCACGTCTACTTATTTGAAGTTATAATACAACATGTATATCATTCTAAACTTGGCAGAGTAGTATATTCAAAATACTATAATATACTGAGTAATCAACATACTATACATGCAGAATGACTAAAATTCTTAAATAAACAGATTTGATTTCCACTTGGCACATACACACTAGAATCATGGATATCAACCCAAATATTGAGTTGTGCATCTCATAACTCAATTAAGAGTTAATTACTTATCATGACAAGAATTATTAATAATAAGTGAGAACATTGATATCGCAATACTTGATTCATTGAACACCGTACCCTTAGGGTTTCATTTAATCACCACAAATGCTATAAAGAAAGGTGTAATACATCTATCACGTACTTTTTAAATATTTAAAAAACATGATACCTAGGATCTCAATCCCTTATCACATTACTGGGAGTTCTCATCCCTTCACATCATTATCATGATTACTGGATCTGGGTATTCAAACCCTTAGATCATCACATAGCATTATTACCTATGTAACATGTAACCATTACCTCTAGGTCCTTAGACCAAGGTATTCATTTCACTGGTTGTAAAAGTATTCTCATGGCTCACAAGGCCATCACACATCTCATCTCCTCTCACTAGGAAACAACATATTCACATGGCTCCCATAAAGATTTCATGCGAAATAAACATTCATTGAACAAAGACTACTATCAACAAATCATATAAAATCAATATATGTATGAAACCTTAGAACTGAGTTAAATTTGGGTTTCCAAGCCATTCACTAGGATATCATGCATTAGTAATAACATTGAATAAATAAATTCTATCATGTCAAGAAAATCCCTTCAAATGGATTTCACCATATCTATTCACAAATATCCAACTTTCCTCGTATATAGGGTTTCACCTTCTTTACTGAGATATCAAAAAAACACTATTCACTTTGAACAAAATCCAAGATAGTATCTGACATATATGTACTATGAATTTAGATAAACAATCATTCATAACCAAGGGGATCAAGATAAGCAATTTTCTCTATTTACTTATACAACAAATTTGAGTCATAGACAAATTCCCTATATTTCAATTTACTCTTATAACCTCTGTGAATACTTAGGGAATTCTCATTCGGATGTATTGTATACATTTCTAATATGATTTTATCATCTGAATCTCATCCAAACATAGGAAGAATCCATTTCATATCATTTTGCAACAACTTAGAACAAATAGATAATTCAAGGTTTGTAGTCGCATAGTCGCAATTAAAGATTATGGATAAATTAACCGATTTTCGTGCAATATACTATTTAAAGGAAGTTCCCACTCACCCTAAGGTGTGAAAACACCTTAAAAATGTAGCTCATCCCTGAAAATCTCGATCTCATATCAAATCCCTAGCAATTCACATGATTCTTCTTCCTTTCAACTCGAAAACCCTAAAAATGAGGGATTATGAAGAAAGAGTGAGAAAAGGGGAAGTTTTGATACCATTTTGGATCAAATCATAGGAGGGAAGGAATTTTGACATGTGAGAGAAGATTCACCATGAAACTATATCCAAAGAAGCTAAACTTACATGATTTCATCATTCCTCGGACCGTAAAACCTTAGGTCAGCATCTCAATCAATTTCTCCTCTCAAACCCTAACTCTCTCTCTCTAGGATTTCGTTTCTATGGATTGAATCATGAATTATGAGATCACCTTATGTGTTAGGTTGACCATATAGAGCAATTGAGCTGCTTGGGTTAATTGCACATTGACCCCTCACTAAACTTTTTCTTATTTCAGCAGATTTTTCTGTCATAAAAAGGTTTTTGTGAATTCGTGTATTTCATAGATCAAACCTTCTCCAAAAATTATGATAATTTATCATGTTGTGTATAAGTGAGTATAAAGCTTCATTTAAAATTTGAGATCATTCCAAGCTTCCATTAAATAATTAAAAATCGAATAGTGCACTTCTATCCAAAATTCTACAGAAATGTCAGTTACTGTAATTCGTCTACTGATAAGGTCTAAACACATCCAAAAATTATGAAAATTTACATATTATTTACTATTGAGTTTTAGATCTCCAGTTAAAATTTCAGATCATTTGGAGTTACCAATAAATAATTAAAAATAAAACACTACACTGTTGAAAAGCACTTTGTCAACATTTTGGTCGAAGTATAGTTCGACCGAGAACCACATTCAAAGAACTCTCAAATATTTTGAATTTTTTCTCCAATATGCATGATTGAGTTGTCCATATCATATCCAAAATTCAATGATATACAAAATTTGAAGGAAAATATGAAAAATCATTTACCATACTACTATCTTGATCAAATTCCATACTCATGTACCATCAAAACCCTAATTTCAGCCAACTAGGGTTTATAATTCTCAAACCCTAATTTCTCAAACAATAGAACACTTAACGTTCTTATTAGTTTTAAAAAATCATAATTGAATTACCATCATTAATTACATTTAAGAAATGATCAATCCAATTAAGCATATAATCATCCAGGTAAACCCTTGTTTACCAATTAAGCTCAGATGCGATCATAACAATTATCCCCCCCTTAAAAAAGGTTTCGTCCCTAAAACATAAATATGCAAGTAAAGTACATTCAAGATTTATTTAAGCTTCTGAAATCTTACATGTCATTATATTCTTGTATTTCATAATTGAATGCAGTTTTCAACATTAAATCCTTCATTTCTTTTCTAATCACAACATGTTGGAAATAGTTCTCAATGACAAAAAACAAATTCTCTATGCCACAATCAATCATAGAGTAGATATAGAAGTAACCATTTCAATATTTTCATACTCTTGAGGTATTACCTCAACATTGATAATCTGATCCAACCATCTCAATTCATACGGCTCAATATGTACTATTGTTATGTATTACCTCTTAGTCACAAAAGAGAGTTCACCATGTTCTTTTGAATTTTTACTATTGTGCTACTAAAATAGCAAAATAGTCTTGAGTTAAAAGACTAGATTCAACAACAATTGTACATTACTACTCACGACATCCCCATTGGATCATGGACGCATAAGGTGAAGCATTACCATCACATTCCATACTATTCTCAAGTATGAACCCACACATAATTCAAGGTGTAACCATCAGGTTATAGCATACTAGGGTTTTAACAATAGTATCAGAGTACTCCATAATTGTATAAGTCATTCAAGGACTATTCATACCTAATTACCATCACTTAGTTATATTAAAGCTAGGTATAACAAGCTACAACTCATTAGGGTTACATATCAATACAATATGGTTATCATCCCTTCTATTCATACGAGTTAATAGGTAAGACTACCTTATTTAGGGTAACCCTCCATTTGTTCCATCATCATTCAACCCATATCACCATACCACAATTGTACAATACTAAGATGGATTACTGGTATGAATGACTTAAACTATCAGACACCTTTAATTAACATATTGCTTGCACATGTACACTGAAATCATATGTAGAACCAATTTACATCCCTTAATATACCTTCAACAAATTATACTTCTAAAAACAAATCCACATATTACTAAAATCCATAATTTTCTCTTTTCTCTCTCCTCATTCATTTCTACTTACTTTTTGCAACTTATCCTTCTCATTTTAATCATGTAGATTAAACATCCCTAAAATTGAAACATACAAGGTATGAATAGATTACTCATCATTCTTGCTATTACTGTAAGAATTGATTTCATATCACACTTCACTCATATTGTATTTCTCCTTTTGTTTAAAACACACCTCTTATATTTCAAATCTATTTCTTATCCTTTGCTCTAAATCATTTCTATATTGTTTATCTACCTTTCAGATTAGCTAGGATTACTATCAGTGGTAGTTTACTCATCATAGTGCAAATTTCATGATCTTGTTTTATAGAGATGCTAGTATTCAAGGTCAAATCACTAGTGACATCCCTTGAACTACTACAACTCTAAACATTCTAGGGTTTGGTACTTATCAGTAGCATGACATTATTGTGATGTGACTTTGCTCCCTTAATTTGAAATTCAAACTTTGGATCTCACGAGTTTTACTAAGGTCTTTCTTATCTTATCAATTGAATTTTCTTTCTCTTACTGGACCTATTCAGATAGATTACATTCTCAATTACCCTTCTTGGGTTTCATCATCATATTGTGTGTCATTATTACATTCACTAGATGTCTTACCACAGTGGTTATGCATCATATATGATTCATTTTCTTATCACTTCATTCCCACATTGCTCTCATTAAGAAAGATATGAAGAAGATGATTTTGAGACTTAGAATTCTTATCTCCAAACATCCCATTAATACATTTGTCATATGTAGGTTTAATTAGTTATCAACAAGGATACTTGACTAACTTGCACTTGATTGAATCTCCTAACCTCTTTCTTTTATAATCTATATTACTCCACTATGTTTCAAACCCTTCCTTACTTTCCATAATCCTCTTACCATATACTACTCTTCCACCTGTTATCTTTAACTTCTACTTTTCTCTTATGATCATGTTTCTTATTCATGTGTATGATCATGTATACCATGTTGCACATATTTCTTTTAATCCTTCTACTAATGTAAAGTTGAAATTCTAAATCAATAATCTCTCTATTAGTTTCAACTCATGTTTAATACATTACATATCCTTCATTTTAAACCAAACGGCTCATGCATGGGTGAAACATAATTTCTCTTATATCAAGTTTTTCCTTCCTGAGTATAGTCTACCTTTGTACAACTTGTTCATTTTGTTAAGCTACACTTTTGTTCTTTTTTTTAGAAACTAGTTTGTTGTTCTATAGAGACTTGGAATCCAAAGGTAGTAAGGATGAATGTATTAAACTTATTAATAAAGGTATACATTACATGCTCTAAATTATATCATAACCCTCATTCCTTAATCAAGTTCATCATTTCCAACATTTATCTTTGCTTTAATTTAGTTTCTTATCCTAGTCTTATGATTTACATATTTATCGAATTCTCTTTACTTTAACTCTTCTAAAGACTCTTCACTTATATTTACTTATCATATACTTAACTCTTTTCTTCTATTTTTCATTTGCTTTGGAGTACATAAAAACATTGTACTCGATTATGTAATCCAATCCTCATGATTGATTCTTACTACTTTGGCCCTTACATACTTTTCTCATATCTTTTCCATATTTCATATTTAGAGTTCATATAATACTAATAATTAAACTTAATCTGAACCTTATGTCGTGTTCCTTTATTCCCAATTAAGGGTTTCTCATATGAGGCCCCAAAGTTGGATCTCAGATATTAGTTACAACTGATTCTTAGTTATCCCAATCTTTCCCTTATACTTCAAAATCTTAGAGTATATACATTCATACTAGAATTTGGATCTAATCTATCCAGAATTTACTCTTGTTATGTTACTAATAGGAGTCATTAGATCCCAGTAATGCATCCTGCCAACCAAACCAGGCCAAACCTGTAGTCCTGAAGCCAAGAGCTACTCAGGATTACTAAACTCCAATTCATCTCAAACATGTGGAAAGAATATCCACTTAGGGAAAACTCATTTAAACATAATTTCTGGTCTACTTGATACAAAGAATATAAATAATAACTGAATCACTTCATGATACACAACAATATAAAAGAACCATATATATTCTACAAATTGATAATCTCAATTCATACATATAAGAGAATTTCTATTGATCTCCAATAAAATAAGCAATATCAAGCAAGAGTTGTATCACATTCTATGTTTAATCTCTTACTCCTTCATTACTTTCCGGTCTCATAACCCTAAGATTTCTAGGGTTTCTCTCTATCCCATCCTTCCTCTGCATACCTGGCCAGGGCACTCAGAGAAGAATAGACAGAGTAGCTTGATACTGGTCAGCCTAAGTATCCAGACACCTAGCTAGGGTATCCAAATACCTAGACCTTCCAGAGCTAAAGACACATCAACTCTTAATTGCCACACTTATAACTCTAACTTTCTATCCTAATGGTCCCTGACAACTCAGCATAAGCTCTGATACCAAGTTGTTACACCCCGATCTCACAATTTCCACTAATCATGAGATTAGGGCATAAATTGAGGATTTAACGTAATACAAAGGTCACCCTTAACTTTTTCTTCTCTTTCAAAACTCTTTGTTTTCTCGCATTGAATCACATAAACAAACTTTACAAGAGAATTAAACCTTGATTACTCTAATATGATTTCAATAGTAAAAATGCATGTATGAACATTCATTATGTTCCACATACTTTTAAGCACATAAGACTTGCTGATCCGCACATATTGCTAAAAGAGGAATAATGTTATACATCACCATTTACAACTCTCTTATTTCTTTACAAGGACCTAGAGTGACAAGGACTGACTGAACTTAACTATACTCAGACTTAACTCTTGTGGCTGATCTACTCTGATGAAATGATATCTTCTTCAAGTCCATGTGATTTCCCTAAAAATTGTGAGTAGAGGGGTGAGCCTACTCTCTTAGTGAATGAGTGCTTCAAAGAAATAGTCTAAAGCACTGATATAATTACAAATATACTTTTGAGAAATTGATATCAATTATAACAACAGTAAGCTTTAAAGAGTCTAATAATTGACAATCTTAAATATGGCAGTATACTCTAAATATCTATAAGAGTAAATTAATATATGCTCCCAAATGAGTTAGATCTGGATATCTGACACTAGATCATGCTTTTCTATTGAAGAAACCCTACAGAGATATAAAGTGATCATCTTTAGTAAACCATTGAATAGCTTGGGACTTCTTTACACACTTAAGATTAGTCTCCTCCACGATCCAACTAGAATTCCTTAATACTATGTGTTGTCATGCATTGGAAGTGGAATGATTTTTTGTCACATCTTCCAGAGTATGTCCAGACAAACATACTCAAAATAGAAGGATTGACTATGTGGGTCCCAGTATGGGATCACCTCTGACACCAATTATCCCACAACTGGGACATGGGCTAGATAACATAGATGACGAGTCATGTCAAAGTTT
Source organism: Alisma plantago-aquatica (assembly GCA_963693085.1). NCBI lineage: Eukaryota > Viridiplantae > Streptophyta > Magnoliopsida > Alismatales > Alismataceae > Alisma > Alisma plantago-aquatica. The sequence continues at coordinate 1,192,672,964 of OY856412.1, read as the reverse complement.
TCTAGTTTGATATCATGGAACCATTCTTACCCCAATCCCAATCTCACTGCCTGGACAATGGTAAAGGGATTGAAGCACCCATCGCTGAGTGGCCCGATAGGATCTAACACACTGGCATATAGAATAAGAAATAATAACTCAAAAACTAGATATTTATAGAACAACTAACCTAAAATGGAGAGTTATCCGATTTATCTTTGTCATCAGAGTATGTAGAGTGCGGAAGTGATCTTAATCAATGTTCCATTTTATTGCCTAAAATCAAGAAAATCGAGACACAATCATGCAATTACATGGTACGCTATCAAAATCAAGTAAAACAGTTCATAAGAAAATAAGTGTACTTGGTAGGACTTATATTTCAAAAGTATATCAAACAATATTCCAAAAACCAAAAAAATTTCAACAAGAATTTTATGATGAATTTCCCATTATGATGTAATCAATAAGCATGCTTATATTATTTTGTGTGACTTTATCACCCCAACGCGATGGGGAGGTCACCAAGCTCCTTCTCACCATAGGAGATAGGAGGCCAATGTACAAGTCCACCTCCAAATGAGGGGTTTCTTGCACTCAATATTAACATTATCAAAATTATCAATATCATCATCATCAGTATACAGGCAGTCATAATGGGCATGCAATTTATGTTTTCATGTTTTTCAAAATATAGGATAGGAAAAATAGAAGAATAATCATAGGGAACAATATCTCGTCAAAGTAAGTAGCCCAGTATATGGTCAAGAGATACATATAAGTATCTTCAATACAATCAAGCATGAGTTATATAACAACGTACATTTCACCGAGGATTTTGAGTATATATCAACAAGTAATAGGTAGACCCTTTGAGTCAGATCCTAAATCACAATGTTTGGATCAAGGGTTAGGATCATGATATTTGGAGATCATGTTTCAATATTTGACATTAGGGTTACACTTTTCCTATGTCAACCTTAGGGTTGGGTCATTCACTTATAATCAATATTTCAATATGTCCAACATTATTTCAAGTGTACAATATATTTGAGTGTGAATGACTTACCTAGGTTTTCTAGGATCATATGTATTAACCCTAATTTATGATCATTATCCAAGTCATGATTCAAGTTTCTAGATCTTCATCAAGGAAATAAGTTCAGGGGTCTAGATCAGGTAGGTCACAAGATATAATACACGTATATTCACCATATGACAATTCCAGAGTTAAAATCAAGATTAGTCATCACTTTATGGCATGAAATAATATTCAAGATTTGAATAAGTCAAAAGTTTATATCTAGATTCACTAACGAGTCAAGTATGTTTTTAGAGTCTCAAATAGAGACATCAGACTCAGATAGTAAGGTTTCTAGAGATTGAACATCATTATTGAAATATATGAAAAAATAATTGAGCAAGTCTTTAAGATATAGGGTTATAAGTAAAATATATCACGAATTAGGCTTCAAAAATATTTTTAAAATGTTCACTAGATTTTTCTAATCAAGATTGACTATTTATACATAATTTTTGGAGTTAAGATACATTTGATACGATTTTTGCAAGATTCATCCATTTATTTGATTTTTGAGCAGAGAGGGAACAAAAATACCTTAATTTGGAAAATAGTCAATCGTTGGATTAGTCATTTGGGTGGCTGAGATTGTTCCACATAGGTGAGGAGGCTCGCTTTGTCAAGGTCAAGTTTGATCCTGATCTATTGGTTTGATGCTTCATTGAGCGGTTCAATCATTATTTGGACTGGTTCTCAGCCGGTTCGGTCCTGGTTGGACCCCCTCCTGGACTGACGGTTTGGGGATTTCCCTCTCTCATGCAGAATGACCTCACAATCCCAGAACTAGGGCGGATGTCTTATCCAATGAGGGGGAAGCTTAGGAAGAGTAACATCCATCGAGAGTAGGTGAGGTGTCGCCCGACCTCGTCACATCCTCGCAGATGTGGCGATGGTGGCGGATTGACGAGAGGGGGCATGGAGAAAGAATACCCAAAAGGGTTGTGTGGCAGAGCTTGAAGAGAAGCAGGAATAAGGTGAGGTAAATAGGGGGTGCTCAAGGCCGATATGGCGAGGAAGTTCGGAGCATGAGTGAGGCTTGGTTGCTTCAGACCTTGGGGGGTTTTATAGGTGATCGAGGCAGATTTAGGGCTAGAGGACCTAGAGTAGAAGCCATGGCCACCGAGATGAGAGTGGGAGGCGAGGGGGTCATTTTGGTAGAGAAACAAGGTGAGAAACCTGGTCAAATTAGGGTTCGTTCAGTTCAAATTCACGAGTGGAGCATTTTGGCTCGCTCAAAACTTTGAATCTTGGTCAAGGGAGTGATATTGCAACTCTCGGCCATAAAGACACCTCCCCACTGATTGCGGGAGGTAGGAGATGACTTCATGGATGCTGGATCATGCCTAGATCCATGAGAGGAATATCCAAGGGCAGGGATCACCCCCGGATCCTTACCTTGGATTGCTGACATGGAAAAAGGTCAACTAAAAGACAAAAATAATTATTTTCAACACATTAACTTCAATAATCCATAGAAAATCATAGGAATGTCCAATTGTTCTCAAATTTGGAACACAACTTCAAAAAAATGTGGAGAATATATATAAAACGGTTGAGGACAATATGATGGATTTTTATGGATCAATTTTCTTCTTTGGGACAAAGTGATGAATTAATCAAATTTGTGGTGTTATAATGTGTATTAGGTTCACATTGATCACCATATTTCGAATTTGAGTCTCAACATTGATTATGAAGACAAGAAAAATAATTTGAGTTCATGAGTGAACAATAAATGATAAAAAGAGTAATTAATTCATAATAATGCTAAATTTCACTTTGTCACATCCTTCCCTTCTTAAAAAGGAATTTTGTCCCTAAAATTCAAAACCATCCTCAGAATTCGGATCAACAAAATCCAGATCTTATCCTTAAATACTAGAACATATCCAACTATACAATCAAAATCATGTCCTCAAAATGCAAGTAGTACAATAATCATAATTGGGATTCCATGTTCCACATCATAATCAACTTGGTACTAACATAATTTCATCATTAAGCAATTGAGTATCAAGGTCAATGCATATATTGCTCAAAGTCATCATATGAACCACAAATATGAGGATTATCCTATTGATCAAAAATTTGAAGAGATCATATTTTAGGTCAAACAAATAGAGTTCTTATATAAAGTGACTTTCAATTCCAATATCTCAGGGTCCTAGCTTCTACATTTTCCTAGGTGGGGTTATGCATCCATGATTTGAGATTTCATATTTCAAAAATTTGAGACAACATCATACTTTCAATATCATTATATCAATCTCAAAATCAATGGGAGGTCCCACCCTAGTCCTAATGTGAGCTAAAGCCTAAGTCATAAATCAAAAAAATTCAAAATAGTCATCATTTTGAAATTTTTCAAAATTTGGGATTTTGAAGTCATTAGTCATATATCTCAAGGTCCAAATAGTGTGATCATAGGATTTGTATCATTATTGAGATTGATAATTGTGAGTCACAATTCTATTAATCAATATCAAGAGTCGAGATTTTAGACACCAAAAGTCATAGGTCCAAAATTTGATCATATGTATACATATTCCAAAGCTAGGGTTTATATTCCTATTTAGACCTTAGGGCATATCACTTCATCTATATTCAATTTTGAGAAACATTATTCAAGAAATATTCAAGCAACATATCAAGTTTCATTATCATTGTATCTAAGTTTGATGAATGATCAAGACCTAGGTCTTTCTAGGAATTAACCACAAGCTATAGTAAACATTGTCATATATCAAGGTCATTATCAAATCAATATTCAAGATCGAGTATCAACATTGGGTTTAACCTATTTAGGCTTAGGTCAACCGATCTAAATCAGGTGAAAGGGAATACCTTTCCAAACTCTAAATAATCAAAAATACAAAAATTTAGAGGTAGTCATAATAGGGATGTGACCTAGGTTAGGGGAGTCATGAGTCAACTACCACCCTAATCTAGCATATTACTAACATTAGTCATTATCAATTGAGCTTATGAAAATAGGGAGAGTATCAATGATCCAATCGTATAAATCAAGGTCATTAGATCAAAATTCAAGGTCATAATAGGGTAGTAATGTCATAATTTTACAAGTCACGGTAATATTTGCATTCCTTTCCTTTCATGATCAAGGTAGCCATAAAGTTTTGAATTGGGAATTTGAGGAATTAGAGCATAATAGTGCAAAATCTATGTCCATAATCATTATATCAAAATCAGGATTGCAAAAAGGAATCAATAGTCACTAGGAAAACTACTTTTGCATCATAGTCTTACATAATGATTTTGTGAGTCATTAAGATTAATAATTTGATGATGTGTATCAAATAGGGAAAAAGTTTGCTTAACTATGTTTGAGGTTTAATCAGCAATGTTTCAACATGGATATTAATCAAATAGAGACCTCATCAACAATGATGTATAAGGTACAAGTCACCCTTATTTCACCAAATCAAGATTTACCTCAACATAGAAAGCATGTAGTCTAGTTTTGGCTAAAATGAGTTTGCATGATATTAGAATGAGTAATCAAGTTTCATTGATAGAAATAGAGTTTTCAAATTAAGGTCAGATCATGGTATCAACTTTCAAAATTTTCAATTGATATTCATTTTCCCCATGCATAAGCTACCAAAAATCGAGACATCATGTGGTAAAAGGTCACAAGAAAGGACCACATGAGGGGATGAGAAGACTACCTAATCTTCATCTACATGGGTGGCTTGGGTAGTCCTTAAATAAGATATGAGACTCTAGAAGACTCTCTAGGGTTTCACAAGAGAAACTTTAGGTCCAGTTCTGGATCAATTGAGGCCAGGTAGAGCGGGGGATCTCAGCCACTGTGAAGATGGATAGGAGAAATTATGCCAGGACCCCGAGCCTAGACACCTCAATTTTCACCATTTTGGACTTTAGGGTTTCTTGGGTGTAAGAGACTTGAGAACTTATTTACTTAAAGTATATTGGAGTGTGTAACTCTGATACCAACTGTCACAGAACCATTCGTACCCTAATCCCAATCTCACTACCTAGATAGTGGTAAAGGGATTGAAGTGCCCGTCCCTGAGTGGCCTAATAGTATCTAACACATCGACATATACAATAAGAAATACTAACTCAAAAACTATATATTTTAAAAAAAACTAACCCAAATTAGAGATTTATCTGATTTATCTTTGTCATCAGAGTATGTAGAGTGTAGAAGAGATCTTAATTAGTGTTCCATTGTATTGCCTAACATCAAGAAAATCAAGACACAATCATGCAATTGCACAGTACGCTATCAAAATCAAGTAAAACAGTTTATAAGAAAATAAGTGTACTTGGAAAGACTTATATTTCAAAAGTATATTAAACGATCTTCCAAAAACCAAAATGTTGTTCAACAAGAATTTTATTACGAATTTCCCATTATGCTATAATCAATAAGCATGCTTATATTATTTTGTGTGACTCTATTACCCCAACGCGATGGGGAGGTCACCAAGCTCCTTCTCACCATAGGAGATAGGAGGCCAATGTACAAGTCCACCTCCAAATGAGGGGTTTCTTGCACTCAATATCAACATTATCAACATTATCTATATCATCATCATCATCATCAGTATACAAGCAGTCATAATGGGCATGCAATTTATGTTTTCATGTTTTTCAAAATATAGTATAGGAAAATGGAAGACTAATCATAGGGAACAGTAGCTCATCCAAGTAAGTATCCAAGTATATGGTCAAGTGATACATATAAGTATCTTCAATACAATCAAAGAGGAGTTATATAATAGCGTACATTTCACCGAGGATTTCGAGTATAGATCAACAAGTAATAGGTTGACCCTTCGAGTCAGATCCTAAATCACAATGTTTTGAATAAGGGTCAGGATCATGATATTTGGAGATCATGTTTCAATATTCGAGACTAGGGCTAAACTTTTCCTATGTCAACCTTAGGGTTGGGTCATTCACTTATAATCAATATTTCATTATGTCCAACATTATTTCAAGTGTACAATATATTCGAGTGTGAATGACTTACCTAGGTTTTCTAGGATCATATGTGTTAACTCTAATTTATGATCATTATCCAAGTCATGATTCAAGTTTCTAGATCTTCATCAAGGAAATAAGTTCACGGGTCTAGTTCAGGTAGGTCACAAGATATAGTACACTTATATTCACCATATGACTATTCTAGAGTTAGAATCTAGATTAGTCATCACTTTATGGCATGAAATAATATTCAAGATTTGAATAAATCAAAAGTTTCGATCTAGATTCACTAACGAGTCAAGTATGATTTTAGAGTCTCAAATCGATTCATCATAGTCAGATAGTAAGGTTTCTAGAGATTGAACATCATTATTGAACTATATGACAAAATAAATGAGAAAGAGCTTAAGATCTAGGGTTATCAGTAAAATATATCAAGAATTATGATTCAATAGTATTTTTAAAAGGTTCACAATATTGTTTTGATCAAAATTGACTATTTATACATAATTTTTGGAGTTAAGATGCATTTGATATGAAATTTGCAAGATTTATCCATTTATTTGATTTTTGTGCAGAGAGGGAGCAAAAATGCCTTGATTTGGAAAATGGTTGATCATTGGATCAGTCGATTGGGTGGCCAAGATTGTGCCACATAGGTGAGGAGGTTCTCTTGGTTAGGGTCAGGTTTGATCCTGATCTATTGGTTTGATGCTTGATTGAGCAGTTCAATCATTATTTGGACTGATTCTCAGCCAGTTCGGTCCTTGTTGGACCCCCTCCTGGGTCGATGGTTTGGGGATTTCCCTCTCTCACATAGAATGACCTCACGATCCCAAAACTAGGGCGGATGTCTTCACGAGTGAGGGAGAAGCTTAGGAGGAGGTTGGACTGATTCTCGGCCGGTTCGGTCCTGGTTGGACCCCCTCCTGGGTCGATGGTTTGGGGATTTCCCTCTCTCACATAGAATGACCTCATGATCCCAAAACTAGGGCGGATGTCTTCACGAGTGAGGGAGAAGCTTAGGAGGAGGAGCATCTGTTGAGAGCAGGGGAGGTGTCGTCCGACCTCATTGTGTCCTTGCATATGTGGCGATGGTGGCAGTTTGACGAGAGGGGATGAGGAGAAAGAATGCCCAAAAGGGCTATGTGGCAGAGCTCGGAGAGCAGTAGGAAGAAGGCGAGGTAAATAGGGGGTGCTCAAGGCCGATATGGTGTGGAAGTTCATAGCATGAGTGAGGCTTGGTTGTTTCAGACCTTGGGGGGTCCTTTTATAGGTGATCGAGGCAGATTTAGGGCTAGAGGACCTAGAGCAGAAGCCATGGATGCCCAGATGAGAATAGGAGGCTAGGGGGTCGATTTGGTGGAGCAACAAGGTGAGAAACCAAGTCAGAGTAGGATTTGTTCAGTTCAAATTCATGAGAGGAGCATTTTGGCTCACTCAAAACTTTGAATCTTGGTCAAGGGCGCGAGATTGCAAGTCTCGAACATAAAGACACCTCCCCGCTGATTGAGGGAGGTAGGAGATGACTTCATGGCCGCTGGATCAGGCTGGGATCCATGAGAGGTAGATCCAAGGGTTGGGATCACCCCCGGATCCTTACCTTGGATTGGTGACATGGAAAAAGGTCAAATAAAAGACAAAAATAATTATTTTCAACACATTAAATTAAATAATCCATAGAAAATCATAGGAATGTCCAGTTGTTCTCAAATTTGGATCACAACTTCTAAAAAATGTGGAGAATATATATAAAACGTTTGAGGACAATATGATGGATTTTGATGGATCAATTTGCATCTTTGGGACAAAGTGATGAATTAATCAAATTTGTGGTGTTATAGTGTATAAGGTTCACATTGATCACCATATTTCAAATTTGAGTCTCAACATTGATTATGAAGACAAGAAAAATAATTTGAGTTCATGAGTGAACATACAAGGATCAAAAGAGTAATTAATTCATAATAATGCTAAATTTCACTTTGTCACATCCTTCCATTCTTAAAAAGGAATTTTGTCCCCAAAATTAAAAAACATCCTCAGAATTGGGATCAACAAAATCTAGATCAAATCCTTAAATACTAGAAAATCTTCAACTATTCAATCAAAATCATGTCCTCAAAATGCAAGTAGTACAATAATCATAATTGGGATTCCATTTTCCACATCATAATCAACTTGGTACAAACATCATTTCATCATTGAGCAATTGAGTATCAAGGTCAATGCATATATTGCTCAAAGTCATCATATGAGTCAAAAATATGGGGAGTATCCCATTGATCACAAATATGAAGTGATCATATTTTAGGTCAAACAAATAGAGTTCTTGTAAAAAGTGACTTACAATTTCAATATCTTAGGCTCCTAGCTTCTGCATTGGCCTAGCTGGGGTTATACATCCATGATTTGAGATTTCATATTTCAAAATTCGAGACAACATCATACTTTCAATATCATTATATCAAGCTCAAAATTAATGGGAGGTCCGACCCTAGTCCTAATGTGAGCTAAACCCTAATTCATAAATAAAAAATGTCAAAATAGTCATCATTTCAAAAATTTCAAAATTTGGGATTTTGAAGTCATTAGTCATATATATCAAGGTACAAATAGTGTGATCATAGGATTTGTATCATTATTGAGATTATTAATTGTGAGTCACATCAAGAGTCAAGATTTTAGACACCAAAAGTCATAAGTCCAAAATTTGATCATATGTATACATATTCAAAAGCTAGGGTTTACATTCCTGTTTAGACCTTAGGGCAGATCACTTCATCTATATTCAATTCTGAGCAACATTATTCAAGAAATATTCGAGAAACATATCAAGTTTCATTATCATTGTATCCAAATTTGATGAATGATCTAGACCTAGGTCTATCTAGGAATTAACCACAAGCTATAGTCAGCATTGTCATATATCAAGGTCATTATCAAATCAATATTCAAGATTGAGTATCAACATTGGGTTTAACCTATTTAGGCATATGTCAACAAATCTAAATCGGGTGAAAGAGAATACCATTCCAAACTCTCAATAATCAACAATACGAAAATTTAGAGGTAGTCATAATAGGGATGTGACCTAGGTTAGGGGAGTCATGAGTCAATTACCACCCTAATCTAGAACATTACTAAAATTAGTCATTATCTGTTGAGCTTATCTAGATAGGGAGAGTATCAATGATCCAATCATATAAATCAAGGTCATAAGATCAAAATTCAAGGTCATAATAGGGCAATATTGTCATAATTTTACAAGTCAAGATAATATTTGCATTTCTTTCCTTTCATGATCAAGGTAGCCATAAAATTTTGAATTGGGCATTCAAGGAATTAGAGCATAATAGTGCAAAATCTAGGTCCATAATCATTATATCAAAATTGAGATTGCAAAAAGGCATCAATAGTCACTAGGAAAACTACTTTTTGCATCATAGTCTTACATCATGATTTTGTGAGTCATTATGATTAATAATTTGATGATGTGTATCAAATAGGGAAAAAGTTCGCTGAACTATGTTTGAGGTTTAATCAACAATGTTGCAACATAGATATTAATCAAATAGAGACCTCATCAACAATGAGGTATAAGGTACAAGTATCCTTATTTCACCAAATTAGGATTTACCTCAACATGGAAAGCATGTAGTCTAGTTTTGGCTAAAATGAGTTTGCATGATATTACAATGAGTAATCAAGTTTCATTGATAAAAATTGAGTTTTCAAATTAAGGTCAGATGATGGTATCAACTTTCAAAATTTTCTATTGATATTCATTTTTCCCATGCATAAGATACCCAAAATTGAGACATCATGTAGTAAAAGGTCACAAGAAAGGACCACATGAGGGGATGAGAAGACTACCTAATTTTCATCTACATGGGTGTCTTGGGTAGTCCTTAAATAAGAGATGAGATGCTAGAAGACTGTCTAGAGTTTCACAAGAGAACATTTAGGTCCAATTCTGGATCAATTGAGGTCAGGTAGAGCAGGGAATCTCAGCCACCATAAAGACAGATAGGACAAATTATGCTAGGACCCCGAGCCTAGACACCTCAATTTTCACCATTTTAGACTTTAGGGTTTCTTGGGTGTAAGAGGCTTGAAAACTTATTTACTTAAAGTATATGGGAGTGTGTAACTCTGATACTAACTGTCATGGATCCATTCTTACACCAATCCCAATCTCACTTCCTAGATAGTGGTAAAGGGATTGAAGCGCCCATCCCTGAGTGGCCCGATAGTATCTAACACACTGGCATATACAATAAGAAATAATAACTCAAAAACTAGATATTTAAAGGACAACTAACCCAAAATGGAGATTTATTTGATTTATCTTTGTCATCAGAGTATGTAGAGTGTAGAAGTGATCTTAATCAGTATTCCATTGTATTGCCTAAAATAAAAAAAATTGAGTCACAATCATGCAATTGCACGGTACGCTATCAAAATCAAGTAAAATAGTTTATAAGAAAATAAGTGTACTTGGAATGACTTATATTTCGAAATTATATCAAACAATCTTTCAAAAACCAAAATGTTGTTCAATAAGAATTTTATTATGAATTTCCCATTATGATGTTATCAATAATCATGCTTATATTATTTTGTGTAACTCGATTACCCCAACACGATGGGGAGGTCACCAAGCTCCTTCTCACCATAGGAGATAGGAGGCCAATGTACAAGTCCACCTCCAAATGAGGGGTTTCTTGCACTCAATATCAACATTATCAACATTATCAATATCATCATCATCATCATCATCATCAGTATATGGGCAATCATAATGGGCAGGCAATTTATGTTTTCATGTTTTTCAAAATATAGTATAGGAAAAATGGAAGACTAATCATAGGGAATAGTATCTCATCCAAGTAAGTAGCCAAGTATACGGTCAAGAGATACATACAAGTATCTTCAATACAATGAAGGAGGAGTTATATAATAACATACATTTCATCGAGGATTTTGAGTATAGATCAACAAGTAATAGGTAGACCCTTCGAGTCAGATCCTAAATCACAATGTTTGGATCAAGGGTCAGGATCATGATATTTGGAGATCATGTTTCAATATTCAAGATTAGGGTTACACTTTTCCTATGTCAACCTTAGGGTTGGGTCATTCACTTATAATCAAAATTTCAATATGTCCAATATTATTTCAAGTGTACAATATATTCGAGTGTGAATGACTTACCTAGGTTTTCTAGGATCATATGTTTTAACCCTAATTTATGATCATTATCCAAGTCATGATTCAAGTTTCTAGATCTTCATCAAAGAAATAAGTTCAAGGGTCTAGATCTGGTAGGTCACAAGATATAGTACACTTATATTCACCATATGACAATTCTAGAGTCATAATCAAGATTAGTCATCACTTTATGGCATGAAATAATATTCAAGATTTGAAAAAGTCAAAAGTTTAGATCTAGATTCACTAACAAGTCAAGTATGCTTTTAGAGTCTCAAATAGAGACATCAGAGTCAGATAGTAAGGTTTCTAGAGACTACACTTAATTATTGAACTATATGACAAAATAAATGACCAAGAGTTTACGATATGGGGTTATCAGTAAAATATATCAAGTACTAGGCTTCAACAGTATTTTTAAAACGTTCACTAGATTTTTTTGATCAATATTGATTATTGATGTGATGGTTTTGAGTCGTATTTATAGACTTGTTTTATTTGAGTTTTATGCATTTATAAGTCATTTTGGTGGTTAATATTGCATAACTCATCTACTTTGGTCTATGATCTTTCTCAGTGTCAAATCTCCCTTATTTCAGTATGTTGAGCATAAATTATTACAATAATATATTTTATTCCGGCTTATGTGGTTTCGTGTTATAATTTTAGGAAAAATGAGTATCTCCTACTGTCGATACCATCGATAGTGGTCGATACCATCGACACGACCACATGCAGCCAGCCGCAAGGAGCATCAAAATCTCGATACTATCGACAGGAGAGTCGATGGTATCGAGATACCATCAGGTTGCTGGTGAAGAGTGAGTCGATACTATCGACACATCAGTCGATACCATCGACTAGTGGAGCTAAAACGACGGTAAAAGGACAAAACCGATTCCTATGAATGTCGATACCATCGACCCGCATCGATGGTATCGAGGTGGCATCACTTGCGACAAAGAAAAGAAAAGCAATCCAGCCGATACAGTGCAGGGTCGATATCATCGACTCGCGTCGATGGTATTGACACCGTTAGATACATGTTTGCTTCAGATTGATCTAAATCCGACGGTTGTGATATTTTGGCGACCTAACTCGGTGATTATACCTAATGACGGCGGCCAAGAGAAAGGGATCACGTCATTAGCCGCTGCACACATCCCGAGAAGTGTGGAGAGAAGAATGGAGCCCAGAAGCATGCCCCAGCCGATCTGGATGCCGACGATAATGATTTCCACCACAGAAAGGTGGGAGAACGCGTATTCTATGCCAAGGAGCAATTGGATCTTCTCCGTTCAGGGGTTTCACCACTCAATCACGTTTTTCTCCATGTTTCCCCTTTTCTCTACCACGTTTTGCTTTGAGATGAACATGCGGGGCTAATTCCCTTTATCTTTAGGACCGGGAGTAGCCCGGGAATTCATTGTATGAAAATTTTATCATAGTAATTCATATTTTATCTCTAAAATCCATGGTATAATTTCATTTTCTGAATTATATTGTTATGCTTGATCACCATAATAATAATCTAATGCCCTTATTTACTTTAAAAGAAGAATTAACGGTTGAAAAGAGATGAAATTCATGTTAATTGACAAATCCCTTGAACAAGGTGGTGTAAGGTTAATGGTGGATACCGAGAGATCGATTTTAATGCACCTAGTTTAGGGTATAGGTTACTACGACGGTGGAACCGACCTAGACATAGGTAGTGAATTGTACCACGACAGTGGACAATTCTGATTTCAGGTCGCTACCCGGATAGAGAGATAAATTTGAATGACCGAATAGAAGTTAATACAATGAAAACCCGTGGTGAAACCGCAATCCTAAAGATCTCATCTTGAATTGATTAAACCAAAAATTTAATCGATTGCTTTGTTTTGTTTTATTTCATTTTCTTTTAATTTTAACAACAAATTCCAACCCTTTAATCGGTCTAGTTGATTGCGAGTAGTTAGTAGTAGTCTCCAACAACTCACGTATCTCGGAGTTTGACTCGGGCCTCACAAAGGCCTATATTACATTGACGCGTAAACTTGCATTTCTACGCACGTAAAAAGCGCGTCAAGTTTTTGGCGCCGTTGTCGGGGATATGAAAAATTGTCGGCACTATGAGTGCTACAAGCGGCCACTCTAGGCCACTTTTTATTTTTTTATTAGTTTGAAATCATTTCAAAAATTCAAAGTCTATTTTCTAAATTTGTGTACTCGTCAAGCATTGTACTGAACTTAAATTTTTGTTTTTGTAAGGTACTGTGCATGGTGCAGACGCATAGCACAGACTACACGTGGAACGCACCAGAGGTTACATTACCGGGACCGGAAGACGAGGAGGAACATAATCAAGACCACTTAGAAGAAATAAACTCAGAATCCGAGCAGGAAGAGATGGCAGAGCCACAGACAATATGGGAGAAGATCAAGGCTTCTTCTTCATCCGCTTTCAAGGGGCCGATCAAGAAGCAGGCAGTTAATATTCTGACATACAAGATTGATCCTGCATTAATCAACTTGGTGAAGTCAAATGCATTCCATGGGCTCAAGAATGAAGATCCAGTCGCACATATAAGTCAATTTGTGGAGAATTGTGATATGATAAAAATAGACAGATTTCCACAAGATGTTCTCTACTTGAATCTCTTCCCGAGTTCTCTAGCGGAAAACGCACGAGAGTGGTTGCACAACCTAGACGATGAATATGTGGAATCCTGGGACCACATGGTGGAGGTTTTCTTTGAAAGGTTCTTCCCACCCGAGAAGACCAATGACATGACCAGGAAGATCCACAACTTCACCCAGAAAGAAGGAGAGACCTACTCTGAGACCTGGGAAAGGTTTCAGATCATGCTTAGGCGGTGCCCGCATCACGGGCTTGACAAGGACACACAGGTCAAGATCTTCTATTTTTCTCTCTCCGAGCATGATAGAAGTAACCTCGATTCAGTAGGCTCAGGATTCTTTTTGAACAATACCGACACGAGGTGTTGGGAAATCCTTAAGAACATGGCCAAGAAGCAATCGTGGGGCGATAGAGACGCCGTGGAGCATGTTCGAGTAGTAGGGGAGTCTAAAGCAATCAAGGAGTTGAATGAGAAGATGGACCTTATCGCGAAGAAACTTCTTGCAAAGGAGGATACTGAATCCGAGGATGAGGCTCAAGTTAAATTCATGAGGCAGCAGTAAGGCTACATAAATAATGATTATTCATGGAGGAAGGACAAGAAGTTCTCCTGGAAGGATCCAAACAACTTCTTGCAGGATCCAGATGAAAAACCCCAGCCAGTAGCGGAGGATAAGAGCACGGAGTTGCTCAATCAAGTGATAAAGAAAAATTAAGAATTAATGACTACTTTTGGCCAGTAGATAAAGCAACAAGGGGAGTTTATGAACCAGTTCGAGCAGACACTACAGAGCCATGGGGCTCAAATGAGGACAATAGAGACGTCCATGGTGCAAATGGCAGCAGAGATAGCCAATTTGAAGAAGCCGGCGCACCAAGGTTTTTTGGGTAACACTAATATTCCAGGAGGAAACCAACAGGCGAAGGTCATCTTGCTAAGGAGTGGCAAGAAGCTTTTAAACCCCAGAGTCGATGAACCAAGCAAACCCCAAGCAGAAATTGAAGGTGAGGCCACTGAGGAGCTGCCCATACCGGTCACAGAACCAGTTGCGGATATAGCAGTGGATGCTACTGATGATCCTATTGCAGATGAGGAGGAGACACAGAAAAGGACACCTTATGTGCCACCACATCAAAGGGCACAGGCTGTCCCGGTCCCATATCCGAACAGTGCAAAGATAAGGAAAGTGGATGCCCAATTTAAAAAGTTTCTTGACAGTTTCAAAAAGCTTTCAGTCAACATCCCATTATTGGAAGCAATTGAGCAAATCCCTTCTTATGGCAAATTTCTGAAAGACATCATTACAAAGAAGAGAAAAATCCCATACATGGAGGTTGTTGTGCTTAAGGAGTAGGTGAGTGCCTTCATCATGGGCACATTGCCGCCAAAGAGGTAGGATCTGGGCTGTTTCAACATCTCATGTTACATTGGGAAAGTTAAGTTTGGTGAAGCGCTATGTGACTCAGGGGCGAGCATTAACTTGATGCCCCTCTCTACATTCAAGAAGATGTGATTAAAAGAGTCACGGCCGAGCAACATGACAATCCAATTGGCGGATAATTCTGTGGTGAAGCCATACGGTATTTGTGAAGACGTGCTAGTGAAAGTAGATCGATTTGTATTTCCAGCAGATTTTGTCGTCATGGAGATGCAAGATGAACAAGGCAATGAGCTACTACTCAGACGACCCTTCCAAGCTACAACTGACATTATACTTGAGATGGGGAGAGGTCGTTTGACCTTAGGTATAGCCAATGATCGATTCGAGATGGTCATGCCTTCTAGTGCCACTTCACATAAAGCCAAGGAGCAATGCCACATGGTAAAGCATTTTGATCACAATATATCACTTTGTCTAGGGAAGCCATTTTTAGATATGGCTCATGTAATGACCAAGGTGGAAAAAGGGACTTTGGCTGTAGATATCATGGAGCAGACCAAGGTGGTATCCCTTAGCAAAGCTGTAGGTTTTCTGAATGATGAGGAGGAGGACATGCCTCCCTCTGCTGAAGATGAGGCTATAGCAAATTTGGTTTTTGACGCATATCTAGAATTACCACTTGATGCCTGCTTAGTCAATATAACTCATGATTGGATGAGAAGCAAATCACTACATGAGTGCGCCAAGATGCTTCAGATGTTTCTGTGCTTCTATGCGAGGTACTATGAAGATTTAGGTGAACTCCCACCACCGCTTCAATCATCCTTAATCAGCCCGCCAGAATTGGAGTTGAAGTCGTTGCCACCGCACCTCAAGTATGCATTTCTAGCTGAGGAAGAAAAGTTGCCTGTGATTATATCTGCTTATCTGAGTGGTGAGGAGGAGGACCAGTTGCTGATAGTGCTGAAGAACCACCGGGGAGCATTTGGGTGGTCTGTTGCAGATATCAAGGGGATCTCCCCTACTTTATGCCAGCACAAGATTCGGCTCAAGGAGGGAGCCAAGCCAGTGATTCAACCGCAACGTCGAATAAATCCGAGCATGATGGAGGTTGTTAAGAAGGAGGTGATTAAGCTTCTTTCGGCAGGTATCATCTATGCTATTTCTGACTCGACATGGGTGAATCCTACGCAGGTAGTCCCTAAAAAGGGGGGAATCATTGTTACCCATAATCTTTTAAATGAACCTATCACCACCCGCTTGGTAACCGGGTGGCGTGTTTGCATAGATTACTGACGATTGAATGCCTCTACGCTAAAGGATCACTTTCCTCTTCCGTTTATTGATCAAATTTTAGAGCGTTTAGCCGGCCGATCGCATTTTTGTTTTCTGGATGGTTATCCGGGGTACAATCAGATCTCGATTGATCCTGAGGACCAAGAGAAGTCCACCTTCACTTGTACTTATGGAATGTTTGCGTACTGTCGTATGCCTTTTGGGTTATGTAATGTACCGGCAACCTTTCAGTGTTGTATGCTCGCCATTTTTTCTTATATGGTAGAACGCTGTCTAGAGGTTTTTATGGATGATTTCTCTGTTTATGGTGCATCTTTTGATGAGTGCCTTTACAATCTGGATAAGGTTTTACAACGTTGTGAGGACACACATTTGGTCCTCAATTGGGAAAAATGTCACATGATGGTGAGTGAAGGAATAGTGCTAGGACATAAAGTGTCTAGCAAAGGTTTGGAGGTAGACCCGGTAAAAATTGAAGTGATTTCCAAATTACCCCCACCGAATTCGGTTAAAGGGGTACAGAGTTTCTTAGGTCACGCCAATTTCTATCGTCATTTTATAAAAGATTTTTCTAAAATCGCCAAACCTTTATCTGAACTGTTCGAAAAGGATACTATTTTTGACTTAAATGAAAAATGTCTACATGCGTTCAACGTGCTTAAGGAAAAATTGATTTCTGCACCGGTTGTGCAAACACCGGATTGGACTAAGCCGTTTGAACTAATGTGTGATGCATCTGATTTCGCGGTTGGGGTTGTGTTGGGATAGCGGGTGGACAATAAACCTGCTTTGATTTTTTATGCATCTAAAACTTTGAATGACGCCCAACTCAATTACATGACTACCGAGAAAGAATTGCTTTCCGTTGTTTTGGCTTTTGAAAAATTTCAGCAATATCTAGTTGGATCGAAAGTCATGGTTTGGACGGACCACGCCTCCATTAAGTATTTGATGGAGAAAAAAGATGCCAAACCTAGATTGATTAGGTGGATCTTGCTTTTACAGGAATTTGATATCGAAATCAAAGACAAGGCGGGGATTGAAAATGTGGTCGCGGACCATTTGTCTAGGTTAGAGAGGGTAGATGAAAAAGATTTACACATACCCATTACCGAGACATTTCCGGAAGAACAACTTTTGAAAGTGACATCTAAAGATCTGTGGTTTTCTTATATTGTGAACTATCTTGCCTGCAAAATCATCCCGGATGATTGGACGTATCAAGAGAAGAAGAAATTTTTCCATTCTCTACGATATTATTTTTGGGATGACCCTATTCTCTTGAAGCAATGCAGGAATGATGTCTTACACAGGTGTGTACCTAAGGTGGAATACGAGAGTGTTCTTCGTCATTGCTACACACTACCGACGGGCGGACACCATGCAAGCTCTCGTACGACAGCCAAAGTACTGGAAAGTGGCCTATACTTGCCTACCTTGTTTAGGGACGCTTATGAGTTTGTGTGGTAATGTGATTCCTGCCAAAGGGCGGGCAACATTTCGAAGAGACAAGAGATGCCCCTTAATGTATTCCAGGAGGTTGAGGTATTTGACTTATGGGGTATAGATTTTATGGGACTCTTTGTGTCCTCAAATTCTAATTTGTATATCCTTTTGGCTGTTGATTATGTGTCGAAGTGGGTAGAGGCAATACCCACAAGGACTAATGACTCCACTGTAGTGTGCAGGTTTGTTAAGGAATATATTTTCTGCAGGTTCGGTGTGCCCCAAATGATCATTAGTGATGGGGGTACACTTCCGGAATCAAACGTTCTCGGCACTATTGACAAAATACGGGGTCAAACACAACATTGGTACCCCGTACCACCCGTAAACTCAAGGACAAGTGGAGGTCCCCAATCGAGAGATTAAGAAGATCTTGGAGCGTACTGTGGCTTCCACAAGGAAGAATTGGAATACTCTACTACCAGATGCGTTGTGGGCATACAGGACGACATACAAGACACCTATAGGCACCACACCTCTTAGGTTGGCTTATGGACAGGCCCGTCACTTACCGGTGGAATTAGAGCATAAAGCACATTGGGCGCTGAGGAAGCTAAACCTGAGTTATGATGAAGCGGGAAAGAAGAGGATACTTGAACTAAATGAACTTGATGAGCTGCGAATGAATGCATATGAAAACTCTCAGATATACAAGGAGCGCACAAAGTTGATTCATGATCGCCACATTCAGATGCGCATTTTCAAGAAAGGAGATCGTGTCCTCTTGTTCAACTCCAGGCTGAAGATGCATCCCGGGAAGTTGAAATCCCGATGGAGTGGACCATTCACAGTAGAGGAGGTCAAACCACATGGCGCGATCCTGGTGCGTGATGGCGAGACCACATTCCTGGTCAATGGACAAAGATAGAAATTGTATTGTGGTGAAGATTTCACAAGGAAAGTGAATGAGGTCAAACTCATTGCACTTCCAGATGCATGAGAAGCTTCAAGTTGTCTAGCCTAAGACGTTAAATAAGGGCACTTGTTGGGAGGCAACCCAGCCATCAGTACTTTAGTTTAGTTTCTTTTACATTCGTAGTTTGATTTGTTTTGACTTTGTTTTTAGTGTAAAAAAAGATATCGTGATCGTTTGCTCATTGTGCAGCACTGAGGCAGAGTCGATACCTTCGACCCTAGCATCGATGGTATCGACCGGGGTACAGGTTGGCGACTACAGAAATCGCACTACGTCGATACTATCGACGACCTCATCGATAGTATCGACACACCAACAGGTTGATCGCAAAGTCAAAGTCGATAGTATCGACATGCCAGTCGATACCATCAAGATCTCTAGAGATATTCAGACGAAATCGTCTCAGTGAAGTCGATACCATCGACGGGCCTGTCGATAGTATCGACACAGTTACAGGCAGAAGGCGGCGGCTGGGCCTCGCAAGGGTGTTGCCCTAAACGGAAGTCAATACTATCGACTTGCGTCGATAGTATCGACGCGCCACGTCACCGATCCGCGAGAGGAGATCAACGGCGATCGCTGCAACCAGAAAGTCAATCCGGGGGACGGGTCGATACCATCGACACTTGTTGATAGTATCGACATGTCAGCGATCCGGGCCCCGCAAATGTAGCCATCGATGATTGTCGATACCAGCGGCAGTACGGATTGTGTTACTCATGTCGATACCATTGACCCGAGTCGATGGTATCGACGGGCACACAGCAGCGCAGGCGTCAGTTATAAAAGGGAGGGTTTGTCGTCATATGACGTCACACCTTCAGTGAGTTCTTTCTCTGCCTGTGCCGAGCGTCTTCCAGAGCAATCCGAGCCCAACTCCGAGCATCGAGGAGCACGTTCTTCATCAAGCGAAGATTTCCTTCTCTGATCTTCACTGAGCTCCTCCTTCTATTCTACTTCTTCTTCCACAATCATGGTGCATGTGGCTGGTGCGTCTTCTTCACGCACTGATCCAATGGACATTCTAGTGTTCATTCCTCCACCGACCGCATCGATTCCGCGCCCACAGATTGTCCATCTGTCCGCGGAGGTCAAGAAGATCTACGAGGAGATCATGAAGAGGAAAATCGAGCCGACCCGCTATGTTGACCGAGAGGTGATCCGCAACTTGGGGTTCGACGCTAATCTCACCTATGTCTTGAAAGGGCAGGCGAGACACCCGAGTAGGATGCCCGACGAGATGGAATACCATGTTGATGGCCAACCGTTCTTCGGTGACTGGCCGACATACAAGGAGTTGGTGGCTGAATTCATGGCATCATTGGACGTCTGCGTCGTGCCCAATGACGTCGTCGCTACGGATCGTGAGTGGATCAAGGGCCGCGTTTCTTTTCGGCTGTACAATAATGACTACACTCTCACCCTCCGCCAGTTTAACTCCATCTACAACTGGAACCATGGGCGAAATGACTATCGGTGGCCAGACAACCGGACCGACTACGATGCCATCTTCGCCGAGCTTGTGACGGTGCCGCCGGGCAAATCTGTGAGCTACCACAATGCAGCGGTAGCAGACTTCGAGCATCCATTCATGCAGATTCTTCATCGGATTTTGTGTTCTACCCTGTTTGCTAGGGGTGATCTGTCTCTTAGCAAATTTCAGGAGACAAATTTGTTTTTCTTGCATAAACTACTGAAGCGCCAAGAGTGCAACTGGGGAGCATTCTTTCTGCAGCGGATGTTGGCTGTAAAGTGGAGTACGCGGAAGGCGCCAATTCACTTTGGAGGGCTCATTACACCACTGGCCTCCTACCTTGGGTTGAATTTCCAGCAGCTTACTCCTCTCTCCAGCAGAAGCAAGGTTAATTTGCAACATCTTCACTGATCCAATCTTATCTTGCTTCGAGATGGTTTACGCTATGCTCATTGCCATGTAAACCATGCATATCAAGAATGCTCACTTCCTGATCCTATCTTCCATATCGAGGGTGATCAACAATTCCGATGGCCAATCATAGCCATTGCTGACTCCGATGAAGACGGCGGCAACGACGATGACAACAATAATGGCGACGAGGCTGAAGAGGAAGAGGAGGCCTACACTCCTCTTCGGGCACGAGTGGCACCTAGGAAGCGTCCTCGCATGCATCCGGGTGCATCTTCATCGTCGCAGCCTCCGCCACCACCACCGCCCTCGCAGCCAAGCGAGGATGTCTATTCTCTGCAGGGAATGTATGCTATGCTGCAGGACATACAGCAGACGCAGCAACATCATACTGCAGTGTATACCGGTATTCAGGGGACTACGAACCAGTTACTGGACAATCAGAGGGCAATATTTGAAAATGAGCACCTCCTCCTCGACAACCAACAACAGATTCATGACCGGTTGCATAGGATGGAGATGCAGCAGCAACCCTTTTATGATCACTACTGGAGCCAGAACTACTTTGGGGGGTATCCACAACCTCCACCCATGCCCCAGTTTGATCCGAGCTTTCAGGGAGAGTACCCATCCTGGGACCCTACGGCTCCACAGTACCCGCCTCCTCCAGAAGAGTAACTCGGTATCTCTGTTCCAACCTTTAAGATTGTTTTTGACTATGAGGCCATAGTCGAATTCAAGCTTGGGGGGGAGTTGGAACAACTCTATCTTTTATTTTCTCAGTTTTTAGTTTTTATTGTTTTACTTCTTGTCATTTATTTCTTGCAATCTTATCTTGTTTGTAGGATCCACGTTCTATCTAGTGTAATTGTGGATGTCTTAAGTCATGTGTCATCTCACTTGCTTGTACATGGGAATTAAGGGAAAATTAAAAAAAAATTGAGTGTTCGCAAGCTTGAGTGTTGTTCACCTTTGAGCACATAACTTAAGAAAATGATTGGTTTTGTCAACTTTAAAACATAAAATCACAACTGTACATTCCTAATGATTCATGAAAAGTGGACGGAATTGGTTGTTTGAGCCTAAACTGACCAAATGATAATGGGACTCTAATTTGAAATAAGAGAGAGAAACCTCTTAACTACTACATAGGTCAGTAAGGAGGGACACATAATACTTTTCAAAGGTTCAGTTAATTAGTCTTGTGATCTTTCCACCCAATTGTTTTTCACAATCCACCATAAGAATTGGAAGTAATTTACGGCTTTAACCCTTTTGATTGCATATCATGTAGATAGGTTTTGCATTGTAACCACTTTCATATCTTTTGCATCAAAAATAAAAAAATAGAATAGTGATACATGCACATTATCCTTAGGTGCATGTCATTTAGTTGCATTCATAATTTTTATGCATAGAGTACATCATGTACCTCATTTCTTCTTTAATGGTGAATTAAAAGTGTTCCATACCTTCTAAATAGTTCAAATATTTGAGTTATGCAGAAAAAGTAAGCCCAATAAATTATTCATTGTCATTTGTGGATATAAGGGCCTGAAAAAAAGAATTTTTTTTTAAAATGAAATAGAAAAAGAAAGTTATTAAGAAGCAAGTAGAATAAGAGGGAGAAAGGAACATAATCTCACATGTATCTTAAGATGAGTAAGTACATGATGTAGCTCAGTTAGATATCCATCTCATTTTGAGACGGGATGTTAGTGCATGCATCATTCCACCCAATCTTAGGCATTAGGGCATGTTCATGTGCAAATGCATCATTTAGGGCATTTTTGTTTTATGCATGCTGAAACTGTATAATGCTTCCATTTCTTCCATGAGCCACCCATTCCATCCACCCGTTGCTCGAATTGGTAGGCCACCGTGAGTTTCTCCTCACTTGTGAATATCAGTAGAGATGCTTCCATGTAGATAGTAGTTAGGGTGAGCAACGTAGTATAGGAGATCACAAGATGCCCCGAGTCTGGACCGGCGAATTTTATTATGTTAACTGCCTTATGTGATAGTGTTCATCAGTTTTGAGGTAGAAATATTTTATGGATGATTATTGTCGCCTTTAGGGTAATTATCATTCCGTGGTTAGTGAGGGCCGGAATGTGAATGTCCGGTGGGGATCATATGGGATGTCTGTTGTGATGATTTGTTTTTTAGTTGACTCTGGCAATTCTATTCTAAGGTTTAGTTGCTCGAGGGCGAGCAATGTTCAAGCTTAGGGGAGTTTGATGCGATGATTTTGAGTCACATTTATAGACTTGTTTTATTTGAGTTTTATGCATTTATTAGTCATTTTGGTGGTTAATATTGCATAATTCATCTACTTTGGTCTATGATCTCTCTCAGTGTCAAATCTCCCTTATTTCAGTATTTTGAGAACAAATTATTACAATAATATATTTTATTCCGGCTTATGTGGTTTCATGTTGTAATTTCAGGAAAAACGAGTATCTGCTACTGTCGATACCATCGATAGTGGTCGATACCATCGACACGACCACAGGCAGCCAGCTGTAAGGAGCAGCAAAAATCTCGATACTATCGACAGGAGAGTCGATGGTATCAAGATACCATCAGGTTGTTGGCGAAGAGTGAGTCAATACTATCGACACATTAGTCGATACCATCGACTAGTGGAGCTACAACGATGGTAAAAGGACAAAACCGATGCCTATGAATGTTGATACCATCGACCTATGTCGATGGTATCAAGGTGGCATCAGTTGCGACAAAGAAAAGAAAAGCAATCCAGCCGATACAGTGCAGGGTCGATACCATCGACTCGCGTCGATGGTATCGACACCGTTAGATACATGTTTTCTTCATATTGATCTAAATCCGATGGCTGTGATATTTTGGTGACCTAACTCGGTGATTATACCTAATGATGGCGGTCAAGAGCAAGGGATCACGTCATTAGCCGCTGCACACATCCCGAGAAGTGTGGAGAGAAGAATGGAGCCCAGAAGCACGCCCCAGGCGATCCAGACACCGACGAAGACGATTTCCACCACCGAACGGCAGGAGAACGCGTATTCTACTCCAAGGAGCGATTGGATCTTCTCCGTTCAGGGGTTTCACCACTCAATCACGTTTTCTCCATGTTTCCCCTTTTCTCTACCATGTTTTTCTTTGAGATGAACATGCGGGGCTAATTCCCTTTATCTTTAGGACCGAGAGTAGCTTGGGAATTCATTGTATGAAAATTTTATCATAGTAATTCATATTTTATCTCTTAAATCCGTGGTATAATTTCGTTTTCTCAATTATATTGTTATGCTTGATCACCATAATAATAATCTGATGCCCTTAATTACTTTGAAAGAAGAATTAACGATTGAAAAGAGATGAAATTCACTTTAATTGACAAATCCCTATGAATAAGGTGGTGTAAGGTTAATGGTGGATACCGAGAGATTGATTTTAATGCACGTTGTTTAGGGTATAGGTTACTACAACGGTGGAACCGACCTAGACATAGGTAGTGAATTGTACCACGACAGTGGGCAATTCTGATTTCAGGCCACTACCCGGATAGAGAGATAAATTTGAATGACCGAATAGAAGTTAATACAATGAAAACCCGCGGTGAAACCACAATCCTAAAGATCTCACCTTGAATTGATTAAACCAAACATTTAATCGATTGCTTTGTTTTGTTTTATTTCATTTTCTTTTAATTTTAACAACAACTTCCAACCCTTTAATCGGTCTAGCTGATTGCGAGTAGTTAGTAGTAGTCTCTGACAACTCACGTATCCCTGAGTTCGACTCGGGCCTCACAAAGGCCTATATTACATTGACGCGTACACTTGAGTTTCTACGCACGTAAAAAGTGTGTCAATTATTTATACATAATTTTTGGAGTTAAGATGCATTTGATACAATTTTTGCAAGATTCATCCATTTATTTGATTTTTTAGCAGAGAGGGAGCAAAAATACCTTAATTTCAAAAATAGTCGATCGTTGGATCAGTCAATTGGGTGGCCGAGATTGTGCCACATAGGCAAGGAGGTTCTCTTGGCCAGGATCATGTTTGATCCTGATCTATTGGTTCGATACTTGATTGAGCGGTTCAATCATTATTTGGACTGGTTCTCAGCCGGTTCGGTCCTGGTTGGACTCCCTCCTGGACCGATCATTTGGGGCTTTCCCTCTCTCACACATAATGACCTCATGATCCCAGAACCAGGGTGGAGGTCTTCTCTGATGAGGGAGAAGCTTAGGAGGAGGAGCATCCGTCCAGAGCAGGGGAGGTGTCGCCCGACCTCATTGCGTCCTCGCAGATGTGGCGATGGTGGCAGATTGACGAGAGGGGGCGAGTTGAAAGAATGCCCAAAGGGGTTGTGTGGCAGAGCTCAGAGAGTAGAAGGAAGAAGGTGAGGTCAATATGGGATGCTCAAGGCCTATATGGCATGGACATTTGTAGCATGACCGAGGCTTGGTTGCTTTAGACCTTTGGGGGTCCTTTTATAGGTGATCGAGGCAGATTTAGGGATAGAGGACCTAGAGTAGAAGCCATGGCTGTCGGGATGAGAATGGGAAGTGAGGGGGTCATTTTGGTACAACAACAAGGTGAGAAATCCAGTCAAAGTAGGGTTCGTTCAGTTCGAATTCAAGAAAGGAGCATTTTGGCTTGCTCAAAACTTTGAATCTTGGTCAAGGGCACGAGATTGCAAGTATCTGCGATAAAGACACCTCCCCACTAATTACAGGAGGTAGGAGATGACTTCATGGCCACTGGATCAGGTTGGGATCCATGAGAGGCAGATCCAAGGGCTGGGATCACCCCCGGATCCTTACTTGGGATCACTGACATGGAAAAAGGTCAAATAAAAGACAAAAATAATTATTTTCAACACATTCATTTCAATAATCCATAGAAAATTGTAGGAATGTCCAATTGTTCTCAAATTTGTACCAAAACTTCACAAAAATGTGGAGAACATATATAAAAAGTTTGAGGACAATATGATTGACCTTAATGGATCAATGTTCTTCTTCGGTACAAAGTGATGAATTAATCAATTTTGTGGTGTTGTAATGTGTATAAGGTTCACATTGATCACCAAATTTCGAATTTGAGTCTCAACATTGATTATGAAGACAAGACAAATAATTTTAGTTCATGAGTGAACATACAAGGATAAAAAAAGTAATTAATTAATAATAATGCTAAATTTCACCTTGTCACATTTGACTTCCTTTGTCCATGAGATATCTATAATGAAATGATGCACCAAGGATACATTCAAAAATGGACACCTCAAAAGAGAAATCTTACTTATTACTCAGTATCTTGTGACTCATAATCTCAAAATATATAATGAGTAGAATTAGAAAAGTTATGTTTCTTTATTATAGGATTTATCAAGAGAGAATCATTTCAGGAGGACACTCAAAGCCCTTGTCCTTTTGTTTGGTGGAACATCACAATTTTCCACAATGTCAACAAATTCAAATCAACACAAGATCAGCCCCTGGGGTTAACATGAACTTGTCTATCTTTTCCCCCCACAAAATTGGCAATCTTCCACCAAAGGTTGGCATGCAGATCAAGATGGTCTGCTAGATGGACTCTGGTCTTTTGGAATTCAACTTGCTGAATCCAATTCCATATTAAAGATAAGAAGGCACAAAATGCTCAATAAATTTACTTCTTCATCTTCTTATTCATCCATCCTAACAGATGTTTGACCAAGGACCAATGATCAGAAGAAGTAGACCTAGTAGATTGGTACGCTCTGCTAGCCTCAGGACAAATGGCATTGGTAGACCACCTATGACCAGAAGAAGAGTTCTTAGACTGCACCTCCATAAACAAAGAAACATCCCTATGATAAGAGGAACCTTATCCCCATTCTCACTAACAATGGATCTATAGTTTGAACTACGACCGTCGTGGAGAGTCACCCATGCCTACATTCCCCTCTAAATGCTAGTTGTGTCTATATCTTAGTAGGATACTCGAACCAAAGTGTCCCCTCACTACATCGTGGAAGGATGAAGTCCAACCAAAGTCACATAGAAAGTGACACAAACCTCCAACACCAAAATCACAATGTGGTTCCAACCTAAGTAAATCCTAAAACTCCCAAGGAGCCACTGTCAAAAAAGGTGGAGCTTTAGGAGGAGAGGTTGTCTCAAGAGGAGGTGGATGATGAAGCTTGTAGCCAAAATCATCATGCTCTTCAATAGAATCACATTCAACCACCTAAAAAGTAAATATGTAAAACTACTACCATCAAATGAGATATATCTGAAATATAAACACTTATCAGTGAATCCCATTAAAAATTATAATATGCTTCCTGGGAAAATAGAATTGGGTGATCACATGAGTAGTACCACTTGAGGTACTTTGTAAATGTCACCTGACTACTCATCAACTCTTGTACATATTAATGGATCCTAAGATTATAGGGAACCAATCCAGGAAGAGGGTCAAAGGGGATATGCTAGCCACTGTCTCATGTACAAGCATCACACTCACCCATGTACAAGACACTACCATAGGTGACTCACACTAGATTTTGCAAGCATCTACCCCGGTAGGAAATGCACGGTGTTGCCACCCTGGAACAAGTGATGATAAACTCCACAAATATTAGGTAAGGCTATTTCCATTGGAGTGGGACATTAATGTTGATCCAAAGCTTAGACTATCTTGGATGTAGTAAAAGATAGAAAATGGATATTCTAAGCTTGGAAAGATAGCATGTAGATGCCTTTCTCAACTGTACTCTAAGTGTCCATAAGGCACTTCTATATGTAGGAAACACATATGAATATATAAGATAGTTGGTGAGAGTGTTCATGACAAATTTATTATAGAACTAATTATTATAGGATAGCTAGTAGGATTAAAAAAGATAATTGTGCACTTGCTGAATTTTACTTGAGAATTGTTCCCGCTCAAAAAATAAGTTTGACTGAGATGCATATCGATTGAAAAGAAGCTTATCCAAAAAAATTCTAGACCTCCTTTGGTCTAATAGTAATGTCTCATTCAATATGAAGTTCAAACGGATGAATTTTGGTCAAAAACAAGTTTGAATGAAAAACATTCTATCCCAGTTTGCTCTAAATTGTAGAAAATAGTTCTAATGTATATTGAAAATTATCTACCTATCCTAAATGGTTTATATAAGCATAAAAATAGGTTTAGGATGGTTTTGAATCTAATCATAACTTGTTCTTTAATCATTCGTATCAAGTTGTATGTTTGACACCTATACAAAGCATCATCTAGGTATAACTTGATCTATAAACATTCAAACACATATTTGATTGCACATTCTTTGTCACTGGATCTTATCTAACTTCTTTGATCATTTGTTCCACTTAATTCACATATTAGTAACACAAATGTGAAATATTTTCATCATCAAAGTATGAGTGTGGCATATCCAAAAATCCAACAACCTTTAGGGAAATGATGGGTTAGCCACGACCATCCCAAGGATAAAGGTTTGTCAACAAGAATGATATTTTTATGTTTTTGTCATTTTCTTTAATCTCAACCTCAATCAGATGTCTGAAAAAGATGTAATATCATTTATCAAGCACAATGGGGGTGCTAGCACCTTCCCCACTCATAATAGGATCGTTGATCTAACATTTGAAATTATGGATACTTTTCTTATCCACTCTTGAGTGGAGAAAAAATTAGGTCTTTCATGTTTTACTATTGATTTAAACGCCCACCTCCCTATTTATCTTATTTCATGAACTAAATTGGGTGGTGATTCAGAAGGATTTATCATGCATTGTTTTCTTTCATTTCTCAATTGTTTATGGGACTGTAGGATCATCCTATCCACGGGGATTTCTTAGAAAGTGTACAACACCAACACAATAAAATATGCATCCTACTTTGATAGACCCACATATTTGTTCTCCCAATTTCCCAAGATAGACAATGCGTCATGCTTTGGTGGGCCCACACTTAGTCGATCAGGGTTTTGTTGTATGTTGCATATTGGAAAACATCTAAGACTTAATATTTTATTTGAGGGGTTTTATTTATATACATATACCAATTCAAACACCACATACTTATAATATGTATCATATACACATTACATTCACAATCTACAAAGACAATCTACAAACACGGTAACATTGGTTGTGACCATGTGAATGTAATCCTTTGGAGCCACTAAGGATTATTGTCTACCTAAGGTCCATTGCATCTCATGCATCATCAACTTATGATCTCCCACATGAACCTAGTTTGTGTTGCACCACAATTAACGACTCCACATACACTCCTTGGATCTTTATGGTTGCCTCATCATGCAAAGTCCTCATAAACTAATTATATTCCTATCGATTGCATGATATGTAGAAACCTTAAGTTACTTTCAATGGGAGTAAGAGGGAACACAAATTATTACATATGGAATAAAAAGAGGAGGCTTGACCTGCAAGTTTTAATACTTGTCAACCAAAAATATCCATTTAACATCCACGTCATGCACACTTGATAGGGGTCTTTGGCTATAACCATGCACAACTACCAAAAAAACATGTTTCAAATGTGACATGTATGATTTATAGATATAGCATATCTTATATATATATACATAAACACACACACATAAAATGATAGATACACAGTGACATATATATATATACATGTATATTAAAGATTGCATTCTTTCCATGTCAGACAACCCCATGAATAAATCTTTGACATCCATGAAGACTATGCGAGATACATAGGGGAAATGCCCTTGCACGGGGATCCTACTACCCATCAATGGGTAGGTCAAGGGGACTCCATACCTCACAAAGTCTCTACGGTAGCACCCCTAAAAAGGTCTATCAGACATTAGACTTGTCAACCATGTTCAATTCACTCTCTCCTTTGAAGTAAGGTAGCTACATCTTGATGAAGTTTGTCATGCTAAACTCCTTTGGGTTGTTAGCATTGGCAATAGTAGTGGTGAGTTGCCCACTAAGGTAGAAGAGAGTAGTTGGCGCAATATGGCCAACTCCTATTCTGGGGTAAGGGCAGGGGTGTTAGGGTTCACCACAATATGTCCTTGTGGTGTCACCAGGGTGTCCAAATTGTTCGAGTCATTCTAGGCAGAACCGTTGTCGTTGTTGTTGTTGTTCATGTTGTCAAACAAGTCAACTCTCCATAAAGGCAAGGTTATCATATTAGGTTTCCATGAGTATAGAAACATATATGAGAAAAGAATGTCTAAGGCTAATATTACCTAAAAGCAAGCTATTTTAGACAATACAAATCAGCTTAGGCCAGGCAGGTACCTTATGGATCCGGAGTCCTTGTAAACCAAGCTAGTGGTGCGGAGGAAAATCTTGCCAATCCCTGAACCCTGGTCCTTTCTAAACACCCTTGCTTTCAACTACATGCCCTAGTAGCTTCCCAAAGGCTCTGATACCATGTTGTAAATAGGTGAGATCACCTCCTTACTTAAATTTGAAGGAAATACAAAACATTCATCTTTTCACAAAGATAATAGATATTGAGGGATGCATGTATAATATTCCAAGTAAATAAGCATGCACCAGATACATTTAAATGTCAATAGCATCGGAAAGGAAAAGAATCTAAAGCTACTACATGTCTTTCATCATGGTTCACTACATAAGATTTTTAGAAGAAAAAGATGAGAAAATAAAGGATCTAGCTTTAGCAAGCTAGACATCCTTCAAGTAGGTCTTGAATCTACTCCTGGTCCTTTTTTCCTTGATCTTGTTCAACACCTTGTCCAAAACCTTGGTGGTTGGGAAATCACCCAACAAGAGGGAAAGAAAACAAGGTATGCGTCAACAATATGGACAAGAATAAAAGAAATAAAATAACCAGAAGTAAAGGCTATAAGTTCATCAATAGATGAAGAGATCAAGAGTATGAGGCATAATCAAAATATATGCTTTCCATAACATTAAAATAGTAAAGGAATTGCATGCATGGTTAATATTAAGTACATTAACTAAGTAGGGTTGAGGCACCAACCGGACCCCAACCCATAGGTGAGGGGAGAAATAACACATTCTAAGTCACCTACACAAATTATATATAGGGAGAATAACACATTTCTCAGGGCGAACTTACATATGCCCTATCTATGGGTGGTTATACATAAGTACCATGACATTGGCTAAATACTCTAATAAAATCAACATGCTAAGAGAAAGTATGGCAAGTAGAAGAACCATATGTTTGAAACATGGCAGTAGGGTACAAGACCCAAGAAATAGAATATAAATGCTAATTTTTGAGACAATTTAGCAAAAGAGTCATAAATAGAGAAAATAGGGTTCATGTAGTGCCTCATTAGAAAATATAGGGTTTGGTTTGCAAATATCCCAATGTAGGGTGTAAGAATGCACATACCTCTTTATTGTGCTCTAATACCAAGTTCCACCATTTATAGATGTTCCAAGTTCAACTTTGGCCTATTTCAATTTATTAACATTCGTTAGTGATTATATTGCACATTATTGTACAAAAACCCTAAGATTGGACCTTTTTCACAGAACTCAGATTTAGACTCTGAAAATCTCACAATTGGACTAAATAGGTTATCCTAATCAAGGAAGCATATCTTTATGTCTATTTTGTAGTTATGATAATTAAGTTGTAATTATTATGGATTTTATGTATTAAAATCATATTCCAAAATAACCTTTCGAAAAACCATGAAATCAGAACTCTAAAGCATTTTTATTTGATATAGCTTAATTTTTTTATTCCAATACATATTTTTTATTAATTATGGACAAGCGATTAAAAATATATGAATTCTGACCAACTAGAAAATGACATGTCAGCAATTTAGTTGCAAGGGAGTAAGAGGGAGAGGGTCGGCCCATGATTTGGGACCCCACAACCTATCCTAGGTCATACTTTACCCTAGGATTGATGTACCGATCATTTTAGGTTCATATAGAGCTAGTAACAAAGTATAGAATAGCAAAGAAACAAAACCCTAAACAAGAACATCATCTAAAGGTGGAGATCATCATTTAAGCATATGAATATGAATAACAAGCTTATAATAAACAATAAACATGGATAAAGTTATATGAATTGCCTCTAGGAAGAAGATTAGATCCCAATCAGCAGGAAGCTCGAGCAATATGGGTTGGTAGCTCTAAGCACAAGCTCCAAACTCGAGCAAGAATCACCTTCTTCTCTAATGATACAAACCCTAAGCAAGAGGGGCATGAAAAAAAAGAGTTTTTTTAGCTTTAGATGGAGTTATTTCATGGAAGACCAGGGTTCCTACATGGAGGAAGGTGTAAGTAAGAAGAACATCAAGGAAAATATAAGAAAAGTGGAAGAAACATACTTGCCTTGATCAGAAATGCCAAAAGGTGACTTTAGAAACCCTAGATGAGCTTAGATGAAACCATAGAAGATCTTCTTCACCATGATGGCATCTTATACCTTGGGACATATCCTTCATGGCCAAATAGAGAGAGCGCATGAAGTTCTAAGTAGGAGGGAGGTGATATGGATCAAATATTTTGGATAGGAGGTAAGGTAGGAGTATATAAAACTATATGGTCAAGAAAGAAGCAAGGCATGAGGTGTCCACGCTACTTTCTATGTGTCCATGTCTAAGGGTACCCATGGTCATCCAATCCTATATGGATACAGAAGAAGCAAAACATGAGGTCTCAATTTACTTTCCATGTGTCCATGGATAAGGGTGCCCATGGATATGCTAGCCTTTATGGATAAGTAAGGAGTCAAGCATGAAGTGTCCATGGAGCTTTCCGTGTGTCCATAGCCTAGAGCTTCTATGGACAAGAAGATAGTTGTTCCACATATCCTAGAGACTTATTAGCCATCAATTGTTGGTTCTCTATCCCACCACTGACCTCCAAACAAAGAAACCACCCCATTGGTTGATAACTCCTAAAGACAAGCTCATCCATAAAGGGGAAATCCCTAAAATGCCCTTGAAGAGAAACACCTCCAAACCAAGTATGACTAGGAACCCCATGGCCCAACAAGCTCGAGAATATTAAGGAAACATCTAAGTATCATCATGCATGTGATAATTTGCAAATAAAAACTCTCAATTGGGTAAATTGCAAAACAAATCCAAAATGTTCATAAAAGTTGCATAACTTGCACAAACGACATCCAAATTGGACCAAACTTGAAACTTAAGTGTATCTCATAATTTCAAAACACCTCACAAGGTTAAATTAAGGTTTATAACACTTAATTGTGGTAATTTAACTTGTTTAACACATTAAGAGAGGTTTGGGGCCTTACACTTCTATCACGAATTTATTTACCATTTTTCCACTTAAGTGGTGATTTGCATTTTAGATCCTTAAATAAGATTTTACTGAGGTATTTGTGCATAAACCCTACTGTTTGTATAATTATTAAAAAATGTTCACCAAAGCACTATAAATTCCACTAATTCATCAACAAGGACATAAAGGATAGAAATGAGAAGCAAACTTAGGGAAAAGGGTTACACAGAGATTATATTCAGAATTTCGTATGTTACAACACTCCACCCCTTAAAAATTATTTCATCCCTAAAATCTCAAATAAAAAGGGAAGGGTGAGTAAGCAACATCTCATCTCTCAACTTCCAAGTGGCTTCTTCCAAACCATGATATTTCCACAAAATTTGCACCAACTCAATCTCCTTGTTCTCCAACTACTTTACTCGGGAGTCCATGATCTTCACAAGTAGCTCCTCATATGTCAAATTCTCATGAATCTCCAAAGGCTCAATAGTAAGCACATGAGAAGGGTCCTTCACATTCTTTTATAAAATAGAGACATGGAACACATTATGAATCTTATCATAGGCAGGAGGAAGAGCTAAGTTCTATGCACAATCTCCAACCTTATCCAAGATCTTGAATGGTCCAAAATAGCAAGGATTTAGATTGACTTTAACTATAGATATAGAAATAGAGTGTATAGTCTTGATCTTTAAGAACACATAGTCACCCACTAAGAAGATAACATCAGATCTCTTCTTGTCAGCATATATCTTCTGTCGATCTTGAGCAACTTTCACACACTTCTTATTTGCTGAATTTTATCTATCATCATCTACATATCATCTTTATTCACCAGAAAATATTCACCAACATCATCCCAATGCAAAGGTGAACGACAAGGTCTACCATAGAGAGCTTCAAAAGGTGACATACCAATACTATCTTGGTAGCTATAGTTGTAAGCAAACTTAGTAATGGCAAATACCTATCCCAAGCACCTCCTCAATCCATCACATAAGCATGAAGCAAATCCTCTAGATTCTGCATTGTCCTTTATGACTGACCATCGGTTTGCAGATGATATGTTGTACTGAATTGTAGGTGAGTCCCCATCTCTTCCTAAATCTAACTCCATAACCGGGAGGCAAACTTCAGGTCATGGTCAGAAACTATCACTTCAAGTACTCCATGCAGACGAGCAATCCACTCAACATACAACCGAACCATATCAACAACTTTGTAAGTGGATTTGAAAGGCAAGAAGTGGGAAAATATAATGAGTCAATCAATCACCACCCAAACAACATCATAACCTTTCTTGGACTTAGGGAAGCCAAAAACATAGTCCATGGTAATCTTCTCCAATTTTCATTCCAAAATCTCAAGAGGATGAAGAAAACCACCAGGTCGTTGATGCTCTATCTTAACTTATTGACAGGTCAAACATTTTGCAACAATCAAAGCTATGACATTCTTCATATTGTTCTACTAGAAGCTTCACCATAGGTCCTTGTACATTTTAGTTTTGTGAGGATAAATCATGTACTTAGATCCATGAGCTTAACTTAGAACCATCTACCTTAGATTACTAACATCAGGAATCCACAACCTATGTCAGAAGTGGACAACACCATTCACTCCAACTGAGAAGTCAGATTGTGGTTTCTCTAATAAGGCCTTCATCTCCTCAAGCTTAGAACTCTCCAACTGTGCAGCTACAACCTCTAAGATCTAGGTCGATGTAACAGACAAACTATCCATGTGCAAACATTACTTATCTTTATCCACTGAATCAACAAGCTGAGGTTACCAACTAGAAACATGTTCCAGATTTTTCCATATAGAACAACCCATAGCAGAAAATACAAGATGCTTCTTCTGACTCAGAGCATCAGCAACTACATTTTCTTTACAGAGATGATAGGTGATGGTAAAGTCATAGTCCTTAAGGTACTCCATCCACCTTCAATGTCATAGGTTCAAATCATTCTGTGTTAACAAGTACCTCAAGCTTTTATGGTCAGAGAGGACTTCAAACTTCAATCATAGAGATAGTGTCACCAGCTTTTTAGAGCATGAACAATGGCAGCTAGCTCTAAATCATGTGTAGAACAATTTGCTTCATTTGGCTTCAATTGGCAGGAAGTATAGGTGATCATTCTACCTTCTTTTATCAAGACACACCCTAAGCCTTGTTTGGAAGCATTAGTGTAATTGACATAGGGTATGCCTTCAACAAGCAAGGCAATAACAGGTGCAGATGTCAAGCACTCCTTCAACTTCTGGAAATTGTCCTCACATTTGGGTGTCCATGAGAACTTGACCTCCTTCTGTGTCAACTTGGTTAAAGTCAAGGCCAACTCTGAGAAGCTCTTGATGAATCTCTGATAGTAACCTACAAACTAAGGAAACTATGAATCTCTGAGGGATTCTTCAGAGCTTCCCGCTCAGTCACAAGTTCTACATTTGCAAGATCAACAACTATATATATGGCAGAAATCACATGACCTAGAAACATCACTTCCTTTATCCAGAACTCACATTTTGAGAATTTATCATAAAGTTGGCTTTCTCTTAGTGTGTTGAGTACAATCTACAAGTTTGTGTGATATTGTTTTTGTATCAGAGTAAA
The DNA here is from genome assembly GCA_963693085.1 of Alisma plantago-aquatica. Lineage (NCBI taxonomy): Eukaryota > Viridiplantae > Streptophyta > Magnoliopsida > Alismatales > Alismataceae > Alisma > Alisma plantago-aquatica. Next base: position 1,192,637,217 of record OY856412.1, on the reverse strand, counting down.
CCAAAATGTCATCAATGAACACCACCACAAATGTATTGAGGTAAGGGTGGAATACTTAGTTCATCAAGTCCATGAAAGTAGTAGGGGCATTAGTCAAACCGAAAGACATGATCAGAAACTCATAATGCCCATAGCGAGTTCTAAATGGTTTCTTTGGCACATCCTCATCCTTCACATGCATTTGGTAGCCATTTTGCAGGTCCATCTTAAAAAACACAGTGAGTGACTTCAATTGATCAAAGAGGCCATTAATGTGAAGCAAGGGATAACGATTATTCACCGTCACTTGGTTGAGCATGCGATAGTCCATGCACTTCCGCAACAAATTGTCCTTCTTCTTCACGAACAAGACAAGGGCCCCCCAAGGTGAAATGTTGGGGTGGATAAAACCCATGTCAAGAAGCTCCTGAAGTTGCTTCTTAAACTCAGCAAGTTCAGTAGGGGCCAAGAGGTAAAGCGGCTTCAAGATCGGAAAGGTCTCAGGCATAAGCTCGATGGAAAATTCAACTTCATGAGTTGGTGGCAGTTTGGAAAACTCCTTAGGAAACACATCAGGAAAGTCCTTCACCACATCTATATGATCTAGAGCAGTAGGTGTGGCATCAAGACCAATAGATGTGAAGTATACTCTATTGTGTGTTTCTCAAACATAGACAAGTTAACTGGAAAAAGATGGTTCCAAAGGGAAGAGTCAACACTACAACTACTAGGTAGCTATGGCACTTTCTTTCCCCAGCAACTGTAACATCCCTGACCTGGGTTATGCTTTAACCCTAGGTGTTTTGCTTAAGAAAGATAATTATATGCTTGATATTATCTTTTGAAAAGTAATTAAGGCTCAAGAGGAACTTATATTTCATTTTAGTCCTTTTTGAATAATATTGAAAGTAATGTTTAACTTGTTGTGGACTAAAGTGCAATTTTCCCAAGTTGAGGGGTTAAATTGCAACTGTTACATGGTAATATGTTCCTCATGTGTTGAAGCATCATGGGAATGAAAATCATGTAGAGGTATGGCTAGTGAAAGCCTAAGTATCAAGAAAGAGCTGATAAAGCAATGTTTGTGCATTAAGACCTAGTTTTGGTGTAATGTGCAATTTACCCAAAACCCAGGGTTCAATATGCAATTTACCACTTCAATAAGGTCCTTAATATTCTTGGCATCTTGTAGAGAAAATAAAATGAGAGGGGCATCTCATTTGAGCTACTTTGAAGGAGAGAGAATCTTGATATTAAAATAATCAAGATTTAATCATAAATGGAACGTTACTTCAAATTGATGCAAAAATAAATATATTAATTCAAGGCATGCTGCCGCTCCGCTTGAGGTCTCATGACTCAAGGGGCGACTAGGGCTTCCCGAATGCGATGCCTCCGACCGGGGGAAGGGGGTCCGACGGCCTGGGTGCGCCGCCCTACTTCCCCCTAGGTCGCCTCTGTGCCTGCATCGATGGGGCTTCTGGCCTCTGGTGCCTCATCGTCGTGCTCCCCTCTCTGCCCTAGCCTCTCTTTCCATGATGGGTGGTTCAGGTTCCTAATTTGGGCGTAGCTGAAGTTGGGGTGGCAGCTTCGATCTGTCAGAGGTGGCTCCGGTCACTAGTGAGATCGTTTGGGTGTCCTGGGACCGGCGTGCGGCCTCCCTTTGGCCTCAGCCCCTATTTATGTGGGAGCTTTTCCTCCCTTTTTCTTTATTTTATGATCTTGTTGGTTATTTTTGTTCTTTTTTTGCATTTTGGTCTGGCAGTCCCTACTTCCTCTTAGTTGCCGCTTGTCGGCGTTGTTGTTAGTCCCTCCTCGGAGGCTGGTGTCGCCTGGATTTTTACCCGGCCTTGGTAGTGATCATGGGTTTATCTCTGATCCTTTTCTTGTAGTTGTTTGAGTTGCTACGAATGTCCTCCTGTGATGATTCACTGGTTGGTGATGGCCCTATGGTGATGGTTCTGTTGGCTTCAGCTTCGATGTTTCAGATCTTGAATCTGCTGGTGGTGCTCAAGATTGTGGAGTGTTTCCGTTTAAAAGCAGCTTATTGCGTGAAGAATAGGATTCCAGACAGAAGAGACTTACCTTTATCCAATCTTACCTCAGTTGTTTCTTTGTATCTGTATCTCCGAGTTGGTTTCAACTTCACCCTTATTGTAGATGCCATTTGTCTTCTAATCTAATAGCAACTTGATGTTATCAAAAAAATATATTAATTGAAGGGCCTTCAACCAAAAATGAGATGGTTGAGTTTTTTCAAGTGTGAACACCTTTTTGCCTTTGCCAGGAGACGAAATATCTAACTTGAGTGGAGAGTCCACTCACCTTAAGTTAATGGAAAGTAATATCCACTAAAAAAGGGATATTAATATAATATGATTAAGGTGCTTAATTTATTTTTCCTTGATTCATGGATAATGGAAGGGAATTTGGAGATAAGGAAGATAGCTTTGCATGCATGGAATTGAGGAGGAAGATGTGGCACAATTTTTGGAATTAAAGGATTTTTATAAGGAATTTTCTCTCTCATTGATTTTCTTATAAAAGCACTCTTTACCACTCAAACCAAGGACTTTTTCGAATCCAATTCTTTCCTTTGCTTGCAAAAATGATCAAGAGAGCTAGGGACATCAGGAAGACGACCCTCAACCTGTTGGTAAGCTTCTTGACCTTCGTTCATCTTGATTTCATGGTGGAAATCACAAATCAATGCATGATTCCTTCATATCTCGATCCCATCTTCACTTCTAACCATTCCTTTTCACCCAAAAGCTTGAGGAACGACCCTTGTGGTTAGAGAAAGCTTCTTCCACTATTTTTGACGTGAAGCTCCAAGCTTTGAAGCTCAATTGAAGGTGGGTTATATAACTTGAACCTCTATTAATTGTTATTGATTTCAATTTCTCAATTAACTATGTTCAATTGCTCTTATTTCAATTCCTTTGATTAGTTTATGCAATTACCATGATAATGGTAGTAGTTTTTGATGGACTAAGGCTTGATGATGATGATCTCATATTAGGTTCACATCCCAACAGATTTGAGTTGCAAACGGTTTCAAAAGTTTGGTCCAAATGGTTTCACCAAACCATTTGGAGGTTGGACCCCAAAACATTTAGAGGAGTTGACCATTTGGAAAGGTTGACCGTTTGAGGTTAGAACCCTAGAACATGTTGGATGATGATCTATTTGATCTAACTGATTAAGTCAATGTATAGACAATCCTCCAAGTGGAAACCCTAATCGGCTAAGTGCTGAATTTGCAATTAATTAAGTTGATGTTTTGGGTTGATTAGCCCAAACGGTTTCAAAACCATTTGGAGGTCACCCCAAACGGTCTCAAGACCATTTGGAGGTCAACCAAGACCGTTTGGAGGTCTAGGGTTGAATATGGTTGAGTAATTGCAGAGTTAGAGATATTAAATCAAAGTGCAATCAATAACTATATTGATGACCAATCCAATGACCTAAACCCTAATTGGATTTTACAATTTTTAATGATTTATGAGGCAAACAGTCTCAAGGCCATTTGGAGGTCATCCAAATGACCTCAAGACCGTTTGAGGTCAGGTCATATCATAAGTTGATGATGGTTCATTGTTTTCAATTAGTTTGGTTCCACAATGATAACCATTGATGGTTCCTCGATTCCAAAACCCTAATTGAAGGAGTCTTGATTATAAACCATAGTTTAATTGGGTTTAAAACCCTAATTGATGGTCTAATTGAGGGGTGATTCTATGGTTCAATTGATGAATGAATCAAGTATTCAATTGAAAGGCAGTTCATGGATTGAAACCTTGAAATGATTAAGTATTGAAACACCTTTTTGGTCCATTCGGTTTTGAGAGGGTTTGGACCAAACGGTCTCAAGAACATTTGAGTCCAAATGGTCTCAAGACCATTTGGTACCAAACGGTCTCAAGACCATTTGGGACCAAATGATCTCAAACCATTTGGAGACCCAAGCTCATTCAGTTTCAACACTTTCTAGCTCATTCGGTTTCAAGGCAATGTTTGCTTAAACGGTTTCAAGGGCAATATGCCCAAATGGTTTCAAACCGTTTGAACATTGAAAGTCCAAGACCATTTAAGGTCTAAGTAGGCAAGACCGTTTGAGGTTCAAAATGGTTAATCCATTTGGATATCTTTTGTAATTGAAGATTCAATTGGTCAATTCATTTGAATACTCATGTTATTGAAGGATCAATTGATCAAATCTTCTGGACATCCTAGAAGAGGATGAGAGAGAGAGATTTATACATGCAAGATAATCATGTAGCTATCAAGCCTAACACATTCAAAGTAAGTGTGATATACAATTAGGGTATGATCCTTGGTAAAGAGATCATGAAACCCTAATTGAGTTAATTGATGAACTCAAATCCTAAATTAGGGCAAATTTGAATGAAACCCTAATCTAGGAAGATAATGTAATATGAATTTAGGGTAATGACATGAGTAACCCTAATTCATGGTATTTGATGTAAAACCCTAATTTGGATGTTATTGAATATAAACCCTAATCTAGGGTGATGTGATGTAAATAGTAAACCCTAATTCTAAATAGGGTGAAGTTGTATGAAACCCTAATTCTAGATTATGCTATTTAGCATGAAACTCTAATATTAGACAATGAAATTATGAATCATTGGTCCCAATTGAATAAAGGGGGATGAGTAACCCTGATTACTATAAAATGGGAAACCCTAACCCTAGTATGGGAATAGTGGTGTTACCCTGGGATAGCATGAAACTGAAATATGATTGATATATCTGTTATCAGCTGTACTAACCATGCAGGTATCCTGAGATGATGAACATAGCCAGGTATGTGCTATGATGTTTTATTATTGAAATTGTTATTGGGCCTTGTGTGCCATAATATGCCTTGTTGCTTAGTAAGAGGTAACAAGAGAATTGATGGGCCTCAAGTGCCAGATAAGATGCTTGTGTAGCAAGTGTCATGTATACCTTGGTCAGATGACCTGAAGGTGATGGTTACCTAAAAAAGTGGTAACAGTGCTCAGTAATGAGCTAAGGGTTTGAATACCCAGAACTATATGTTTATGGCATCGAGTTTGAAATGAGGGACTGAGATCCCAATGTCTGATAAAGACTGAGAAGTAACTGATGAAAATAGTACATGTTTCTTTATAGAATTTGTCCTAATAAGTTATGTTTGAAAACTTGACTGATGCTAAAAGAATATGATAATATACTTAATTAATCAAGTGAAAGCTATTCATGTAGTGCTCTGACCATAGATCCGTCATCATCAGTAGCTGGTGATGGTGAAATAGGTTTTCTTACGAGATCTCCTGGAGTTCGCATATTCTTGAATATGTGGGGGTCGATGGGTGAAAATATCCTTACGTCCTAATGAGGGAATTGATGGAAGGTAAACATTAAACCTCTCAATCCTTCATTGTATGTTCCGGGATGGATGTATCACTAATCTCCCGATGATGTTAATGTCGGGTCGATGGAGGTAAACATGAAATCTCTCGATCGCGAAGAGAGTGCAACCGCCACTGTAGCTCTATAGCGAGTTGCCACTATACCCTGGCAAGCTATGTAAGCAGAGACACAAGATGTCCTGCATGTAATCTCGCACTGATCGAGATGTGGGAAGTCATGGAAGCCAGCTCTTCCATTGATTTTGTATGGTACCGATTTTGACTTCGCAGTGATCAATTGGAGTATGAGTGGTATACCTCATCTCCTTAGAGATTAAAGAATGCTTGTAAAATATAATCAGCTGTGTAGAGTATTTACATAAGATTGAAATACGAGAACCACTGGTTGATGTTATCCTGCTTAGTATGACTGTGATACATAATGTTACTTATGTTCTTCAATTCCATATTGAATAAGAGACATGTTTTCTTGTCAAGTTATAACTGAAATACTTGAATAGGAATGTTTCTCTAATATGCATAGATACTAATTTTCCTGCCAATGAAATATATTATCCCACTGCTTAGTTTATTTATATTAAATTTCCATAATAATGTTTACGGCAGAGATTTATATCTCTCGTTGGGGCAATTGAATAATTGTCTCACCCCTGTGGGATTCAATGTTTTTAGGTAGACGTAAACAAAGAGGAAGAACCTCTGTAGCAGAGGAAGAGCAGTAGCAGAAACATCAAGGACAACAGTAGTATCCCAGGTGGGGATACTGGATGTCAAGCTTTGTACATAAAGGCCTATGTGTCATCTCTGTACTCTCAGATCCTAGGAGTCAGTAGATAATGTTTTTATAATCAACCTAAGATTTTGGTTTGATGATACATGGAATGTACAATGTGGACCAGTATGTAAATATACTACTATGGTTCTTGTTTAAGAGAATCTTTGGTAATGGATCTTTTGATAAAAGGTTTTATTTTTTTTGTGATTTTCAGTAATTCCGCTGCTAACGAAATGCTTCCACATTAGTTTAATCTAGTTAATCATGCTAGATGAGTTAATAACGTTTTGCTCAAACGATGCGCCACAACAACGGTGCCAGAAAGCTTGGTGCGTCCTTGCCAATGGAATTGCACACTACTCAATTGGAATTTGAATAGATGCAACTCCATGAGAAAACAACACATGAGGGGATCACTTTCAAAATTTATAAGGACCTAGACCTACACACCTACTTCTACTAAAAGCACAACAACCGCAAGCACACATGGTCATGTCGTAGTATAGGAGGGCGGAAAGTATAGGGTCGATCCATAGGGAGAAGAGGGGGCACTAGAGCTAGGTTAGTTTTTGGCTAGGTTCCTACTGAGGAGTCTAGGTTTAAGGGTTTGAAGGTTGTTTTGATTGTTAAACTAAGGATGAACAGGCAAGTAATTAAATAAAGACAATCAAGAATAAAACATAAATTAACCCTAGATAGTTAATTCTAATGAGCAAGAAAAGACAAGGCAAGCAAGGAAAGAGAATAAGATATGATAAGGCAAGAAAGAGGAGGTATACACTACACTAATATAGCAAACAAGGAAAAAGAGCAAAAAAAGATCTAAACTAGCAAGAACAAGGCAAGAAGCTAACTAAGCAAGTAAAGAACTAACTAAGCTAACACTTGCTAAGCAAGATGGCAATTAGGGTTTTAATGCAATAAAGGGATGTGTGGGTTGTTTGGGGGATGCACTTATGAATATGTTGGGGGTGATAGGTGAACATTATTCTTTCATTTAGATTATACAACCAAACAACAAGCTAGAGTCTAATGAATTATTCTAAACTACTAGCTGGCCATGGATATGCTAGGTTGTGTATAGGGGAACTAGTCCCTAACACCCCCACTACCCTTTTGAGGCTCAATTGGGTTAGGGTTTAGGTGAAATTCAATTGGAGTCTAAACAAGTGTAGGTTTCTAGGTTAGATGATCTTAGGATTATTAGGGGCTGAGGTTAGTAATTGGAGTGGAAGTGATGTTTTAGGCCTCCCATCACCCACATTCAAGCCTTCAGAAAGCACCATTCTAAGCACACCAAGTTCATCTAATATAGCTACTTATATCTCTCAACTAGGGTTAGGGAAAGTGGTTAGCATGTAGGAAGATGGGTGGCTAGCTAGGGATCCATGAATTGGACCTAGGAGCAAATCCTAAAATTCACACATATAAGCAATTTCCCTAAATTCCTAGGTTATTTCAAGCACAAACCAACAAGCCATTCATGAAGAGTGAGATAGAAAAAGAAAATGATCATTAGGAAATGAAATTACAATATTTACATATCATTTTCCCCAACTTGGTATCAAAGTAACATTTTTGGCCCCGAACAGCCCACCCAAGTGTCCTAGCTACTCATGGAAATGGAAAATACAAAAAGAAAGGAGAAAGAGGTAGAGGAAGCCATGGAGCTCGATGTAGATGGAGCAATCCTCCTCTTCATCTACTTCAAGTTGTCCTCCTCCTTCCTCCAAGGTGGAAGGGCATGAAATGATGGTGGGAAGTGGCCAAAACACCTAGAAACTAGGGTTTTGGTGGTAGAAATGGTGAAATGGAGTGGAATGGAGGTGGAAATGGAGTGGAATGGGTGGAACGTGAAAATGGGAAGCGAGGAGGTGGTAGAAGGTATCTAACCTCATGCTCTAGTCACCACCTAAGTATATATAGGTGTGGGGAAAGCAATAGGTCAAGTAGGGGTAAAGTGGGAAATGTAGTGCAAAAGTATCTAGGTTTTTGTGAGTAGCACGACCGTGGTGGTCACCATGGACGTGGCGGGAAGGGGTGAGAATGGTCATGGTGGTGAGGAATGATTATGGTGGAAAATGGAGAAAAATCACAATAACATGGTCAAGTTTGTACATGAAGTAGCACAACCGTGGTGGGTTAGGGTAGCACGGTCGTGGTGCTTGGAAAACACTGTATGTTCTTGGCTCCACGACCATTCTGCATCAATTATCACATGGTCATGCAAGGTGGCATGGCCGTTCTGGGTCAGTCCACACGGACATTCTAAGTGGCACGACCGTGGTGATTCTTGCATTGCTTGGAGCTGACTCTATTGGTTTTGGAAGAGTCAGCACGGCCATTCTGAGGTACCACGGCCATGGTGGTCTCTATTGCGGCACTTTGACTTGATTCTTTGTTCATTCTTGGACATCTTTGCTTCAATGGAGCTTTGTCCACTTGGGGTAGGTTTAGGGAGTCTTAGAATTCACTTTAGGCCTCTCCAAGGGTAGAGAAATACTAGGGTCACTCCTTCTCTCTCTCTTCCATCAAGCATGGTCCAAATACTGAAAAAATGCAAATAATGTCCATAAGTGCATTTTATACAAATATGCATATTAGGGGAAATGACATGTAATATGATAGGTATAGATGTAACTGAAATGAAATATGACACAAGATGAAGCCCTGAAATAGGGTTTCATCACCACCCCACACTTAAACCATAATTGTCCTCAAGTATGCTCCAACTCAATATCTCTATAATTTTTCCACAATCAAGAAATGACAAATGCAATGCAATAAGTGAATATTTACTAAATGGGCCAAGGATGACTAAGTACATGCATTCCACCTCTCTCCTCTCCTATTTAACAAACCAATAATGATTAGAGCACTAAGCCTGCAAACTTCACATATAGAGCATAGAAAATACAATCAATCCATATGGTTGTCATATCACTCTGGGTAAACCGTTTCATGGTAGCAAAGGTCAAAAATGACTAATTTTGTTGTTTTACATTCATGCATTCAATATCATATGTCCATCCACACTAAGTAACCCATGTGGCTATGAAAAGGGGCAAAATGAGCTAGGTTTGACATTTCCTATCTCTATGGGCATGCAAAGGGAAGAAAGGGTTGCGGTAAGAACTTGGAGTGATTTTACACACTCATCTTTTCTTTATTTAGATGTCCTTAAATAGGAGCATCTTTTATTTTTTTTGCATTTTTTATTTTTATTTTCTTTGCCCTTGGTGTATATAGGGCACATGATGATGAGAGTGAAGTGGGGTGATATATATGCCACCCCAAACTTTTGGAGGTGGCCACAGCTGATATGTGCACTTTGGCATCCTTTGATGAGGTGGAGAGGTAAGAAGATGGTGGCAGAATGTCGAGTCAAAGAGGGGTTAGTAGTGTGGACATCAACGTGTGATCTCTAGAATTAAAGTTACTCCATCAATTTCATCATGCAATGACATACCACATGAATGAGTAATATTAAAACTACATTTCTATAATGAAATTCTATAAAACTCTTAGCGTTTGCAGCTTGCTTCAATCACAATCCAACCAAATAGTTCACAAGCATAAGAGAGGTGGTTCACATGTAAAAAGTCAAAACTGAGGCCATTTAGCAATAGACCATGATAATTCACTTGCATTTGTCAAAGGTCATCATTTTCAAACCAAAAAGTAGAGATTGGGTCAAAACACACTTTTTATGCAAGAAGTTCTAAACTTGGGAAAAATTGGCCGAAATGGTGCCAAGTTGCCTTCAAATTACATCTAAGCCTATATTATTGAACATAAAGTAGAAATAAAACAAAATCTACCTAAAATGTGCAAAAATTATAGAAAACTACATGATATGCAATGCATGGCAAAATTTGAAAATTATGCAAAAATGGTCAGAAGTAAACTACATGACATGCAAGCATGTAAAGTAGGTAAAATCTAATCTAGATAGTAAGAGAAACAAAACAAAACAAAACAAAACAAGAAAACAAGACTAAATGGTAGGTGAAATGTAAAAAGAGTGAAATGGGAAAAAGGGTGCACCACCCGACCACCCCAAACTTTTGAATCATGTTGTCCTCAGCATGACACTAAAGTAGGAGTGATAGGGTAGATGATCATTGTGGTGGCTTCAGTGGTGGAGGATGTTGTTAGTAGGAACCCTAGTAGTCTGACTATGGAGGTGGATAGATATCTTGATATGCAGACAATACGCCCCACCAATCTTCCCCCCACTAGGGGTTCCTCTATGCCTGGGCATGCTGAAACAGATACATGTGGCTGATCTGATAATGCATTTTCTGATGATCTAACCACATTGCATCATGTGTGTGTTAGTAACCCTCATGTGCCCTAAGAATCATGTCTAGTGTGCTATGAATGCCTTCCAGCTACGCATGTATAGTCAACATGTCGTATGCGTTCACTGAAGACTGTTGTGGCTGCTTTGATGTCTCCACCTCACATCACCTCACCTTGCATGTATCTCTCTCCTCGATTGTTCTCCTCCTCTTGATGGATTCCTATGACTCTCCAATTCCTTCAGACTGATCCCTGGGCCAATGTCGCCATGTGTCTCTAGGGTGATCCTCTTCCGACTTCCTTAAGATGCCCAAAAAAATCTGGAGATGGATCACATCCCTCTAGGAGAGGTATGGCATGGTAGGGGAGCTCCAGTGAAACCCCTCCATAAGGAGGGTTGACCTAGTAGAAAATTTTCTGATCAATCACTAAAATCATAGATGAGTGAGTCAAGTAATGCATGTCAACGAGCTTCCCTCCTTCTACCTTGGTGTAGCCAAATACATCATGCCCCAGTGCCAATGCAATGAAAGTCACAATCCCTCTCATAATAAAAGGATTCTTGCTCTTGGTCAGGATTGTCTTCATGTGATCAATGATGAGCGACCCCAAGTTTACGTGTTTTCCATGTACATCTTAAAACTAAAAAAGAGGCATTTCTTGGTATAACTACCTTGATTCTCATACCGGGCGAAGATGGTGTTCGTCAAAACCTTCTGAGTGTATCTCAAGACAAGATTGTGAATCGGACTTGTCTTTGATTTTACCACCACAAAGCTGATTTGCCTTGTAAGCCTCTTTAACATTGATGTATAGTTCATAGTGGTTTCTCTATATGTACTCCCTTGATCAAGTAATTCTTCCGCCTTAGGGGTAGGAGTGAAAATGCCATTAAGAAAAGATGTAGTGATAAGGTAAGTGCCTTGAATGGCATCCTGTGAGACCTTCTCTAGGGTTGTAAAGAACTAGTGTGTAAGCTCAATATATGTCTCATGAACTATGGTCAACACCTCAAATAGCCCAATGGGCTCCAAGATATCCTAAAAAAATCAAAGATACCCAAAGTCTCCATCGTCTCATGGCAAGTGTAGCAAGTGCGATCACTCGGTGGGTCATGCACTCTGGGTGTTCTCTTCACTTTATTGCTCTTACCCTCAGGTGTTTCCTCATGATGTAATTCAGATGAATCCTCTTAATGTGCATCCAACATTGTTTCAACTTCACCATCTACCAGTAGCCGTCGTTGTGCTCTCAGTTGTGGTTGTGGTTGTGGTGTTGTGGACGTCGAAGGTCGTGTTGTTGAAACTAATGGTTGAGATGCCAAAACTGATGGGTGCGCTACTGAAACTTATCGCCAGGCTACTGCCCCACCTCCACTATGTAATCTAGGGGACTCCTCCATCATGGGATCCACCGACGCCGCCATGTGGGGTGATTCTCCTTGTGAACCGGAGGCAACCGATGGTGGTAGAAGGGCTAGAGGTGCTGACAAAGCTAAAGATGACACATTCTTGGACTGGAATCCGTAGGAGATCACATCCTTGGTCTTAGACACAACTATCTTACCCATTTGCTTCATCTTGGATTGAAATTGGTAGAGAAACGTTGGATTTTAGGTTTTCTCTAAAGGATTGGGTTGTTTGGGGCGGATTGGAGATAAATGGAGGAATTTGTGGATGAAAATGGATGGAATCTAGAGATTAGGGTAGTAGAAATGATGGGGGTTGATTGGAGATATATTGGGGGTGATTTGGTGGTGATTCAAGGGTGGAAGGATGGTTGGGAGGTGTTGCACATTTTCTGTTTGTGGAGAAGTGAATAGAACTGATTTGGAAATGTTGCAAAACCTTGATTTAAGTGTTGGATTCGGGCTACACCACGGTCGTGCTATGTGGCACGACTATGGTGGCTCACCTACTGCACGGCTGTGGCACCCCACATGACTGTTCTGACTAGGTGGTTGTACGATTGTGTTGCACGGTCGTGTTGGGTCTGTTCTTTAGTTCTTGAATTTTCTTTGATTCACTTTGATTTCTCTATTGATTTGAGTGTACAATCACGACTGTTCCATGTCACCACAACTGTGGTGAGCACTGTGGCAATTCATTTCAACTTGAAACTCATCAAAACATCAAAACTTTGATCCAAAGTTATTTTTCTTTGAAACATTTTCTCAATTTCATCTAATTTTCATCATTTCAACCTATTTTCACATGTACATCTTAAAAGTAAACAAAAACCATTAAAAACAATTATGTGTGTGTTTTCTTGGAAAAGTGTAAAAACAAAACAAAAATATCATTAATGGAAGGTTGGGTGAAAAATTCTCAAACCTAGGTGGGTTGCCTCCCACAAGTGTTGAGTTTCATGCCTTCACCTGGGCTTGGTGATTCTTCAATCATTCATCCATTTGGCATCCTCATCTTCCCATTCTTGCAATAAATGCATCTCTCATTTGCACTCAACCTATGCTCCTCATCCCTTTGATCACCAAAGTTGTCATCAAATCCTTCATCTAGATCTTCTCCTCTCAAATGATCAATCATTCTTGAAGTGACCATATCCAATATCCTCATCTCGAACTCACCAATTTGAGGACTTGTATATGTTGATCTTTATCTTCATGTCCATGAAAGAGACTATCATTATGCCATTGCAAACATGTATCTCGACATCAGTTGTAGGTAATAATGGTCTTCTCAAGATGACGGGGATCTTCCTATCATCCGCCTCCATGTCAAGAATAATGAAATCAGTTGGGAACATGTCTCCTCTTTCCTCGTCAATCATTACCAAAATGTCATACACTCTTCCTCTAGGTACTTTTATGGAGCGATCCACCAATTGGAGAGTGCAATGTGCCAGTTTCAACTTGCCCAAACCCAGCTCAAAATAGGCACTATACGGCATCAAATTCACATTGGATCCCAAATCAAGTAGGGATTTGGCTATGTGATGACCCCCATTGTAGCTAGGTATGATTGGGGCTCATGGGTCTTTCCTCTTCAAGGGAAGTGAGTATTGGAGGATATATCTCACTTGTTCAGTCAACTTCACTTTCTTTTCTATTCTCCTTGTTGACCTTCTCTTCATAGTGCATAAGTTCTTAAGAAACTTGACATATGATGGGATCTGCTTGATAGCATCCAACAATGGAATATTGTCCTTCACTCGGAAAAACACCTTAAGAATGTCATTATTGTACTTTTGTCTCCTCCTTACTTCTGGTGGCTCATCTAATGCTCCAATGAATGGTGTCTCACTTGCCTTGGCCTTGCTTGCATCAATATGAGGTGGAACACTAGTGATGGTGGGAGATGCAAATGGAGTGTGAGGTGGAGCACATGGTATCCCAAAATCAGTAGGAGGTATCACAGAATCATCTTCAGCAATCTCAATCACAGTATCACCACTAGGATGCCTTTACTTTGCTTTATCAACCTTTCCTTGACTTGCGGGCTGCTCAAGAGATTTCCCACTCCTTATAACTATCACTGCATTTCCTTGTACATGGTGGAGAGGGGGAGCTAGTTGTGGTTGTTGAGGAGGGGTGGTGGTACTTGGTATTTGATAACACCTAATTCAGACATTTATGCTAAGAATTTATTTATGGTTTTGTGTCATTGTAGCCTTAATATGACAAAAATAATTCTAGATGATTATCTTTTAGTAATTTATATCTTTTCATAGATAGAGTTTATCAACTAGCCAATTTTGGGACTTGTAGGCACCAAACCTGAAAAGACATCTATTCTATAAGATTTCTCTGCAACACATGCTTTTTGTATCAGCTAGGCTTCCATCCTTTGTGACCACGACACCTAACACGAACAAGATGCCAAAGACGGCCGTGCCGAGGACAAGGGTCAATTGCACCTGCCTCAATCGCAGCACCTGTCATGACCATGACACCTGTGTCGACAGTTGCACATATTTCACCCACAACGCCTACCTTGACAATGACACTTATCCAGACTTCTACGCTCGGCACGGCCATGCTGAATACAAGGGCAAGCTTCTATCTCACTACGACAACTGTCTCAACTACGACAATTGTCTGGACCATGACATCTTTCTTAACCACTACAAACTCTGCACCCACGACATTTGTATCGACTGTGACATATCTCGACTACTAACCCCAACAAGGCCATGTCGAGACAAGTGTAGTGACCAAGGAAAGTCTCACGATCAATTATCACATACACTCCCCTTCACCTATAAATACCTACCCCTAACTGCCTAGAGAGGGGTTTCGAACATTGGAAGTTCCGTTTCGTAGTTCTGAGATTTTTAGGTTTCTAGAGCCCTGTGGGGGAGTTCCAATGTATGAAAGGGATGAAGTGCTCATCCTACGCTTGTCTCTTCAGTTTGATTCCATTAACTGTCATCTTCCAGTACAATTCACCCACTTCCTACCATTCCCAACCATCTTCCACCTCCATACACCCACCAAACTACTATTTCGAAGGAATCACATAGAAAGGATGCCAAGGAGTCTAGAATACCAAGGAGGACAACCCAAAGATGAGATACGACCTATGTGGAGGCTAAGGAGCGAGATCCACCTCTCCTCTACAGGCTAAATCTCTTCTTCTTCTCCTTTCTTCTACTATTCTCCTTTATTTCTATACAAATGATGTTCTTCCATCTTTGTTCGGTGCCAACTATGCTTGTATATGGCTAGTTGAGCTCCTTCTGTCTATGTAGCCCATTTTGGGCATGTTTACACACTTTTACCGTAAGCAAGTAGTTTTATTTCAGATCTAGTATGTTTTCTATTATATCTTCACTTTCTGGTTATGATTGCTAGTTTGGTTCATCTCTTTCTTGCTTGAACTTCTATTTCTACCTATATTGTGAGATTTTTTGTAGAAATAGATACGAGAAGGTAGTTTGGATCGGAATCTGAAAGGAGAACGGTTCAAGGTGATCTGTGCAGAACTATAGACCTAGGTACGATCGAGCCCACTACTAGGTTCTGCCCAGATGACATCTGTTCCTAGCATCTCAAAATATTCTAAATGTGAGAGGGTATCTAGAATATTCTAGGGTGTTGATTTGTCATCCTTGAAAGAGGTTTCATGTCATTGATGGGTTTTAGTCACGTTGTGTGAAAGCGAGTGGGATGACCCCACAGGAATAGATACCACAGTACGTACTATGTCTGGATGTAGGTTGCCTGTAGGGGTGTTCAAGGGTTGTCTACACCCGAGAATAGGTGCATAGACTATCCAACTTGTGGTTACATACCTAGGACCTCATTCTCTCTAATTAGTAGAATCTAACGGAATCTATTTTGTTTTCTTTCTTTGTTTTGTTTTATTTCGTTACATTTTACTAGACTAGTTCTAGTTCCATACATTTATCGACTATCAGATTGGCTTATCTGACTTAAGAGAAAGATCTTAAGTGTTCTAATCATCCCCACATCCCTATGGTCAACCCCTATAAATATTCATTTCTTATCATTTAATAAGCATCATGTCAATAGGCATCTTGTAGCAATAGGATCAATTATAACAAGTCACACACTCATATTATGGAAATATCGAAACAAAGGAATTTCATGGTCAAACTACCAGAGCAGAATGTCCTAGAAATCTGAGTTCTAAGAAAAAAAATTGTCGAAAAAATAGGACAACCACGTGTATCTAAAGTGCTTTTTACTAATAATTTTTATGGAATCTGTCATTTCATTGATTTGTACTTTCGAGCACAACTGGTACATTCCAAAATAACTTTCACTCTGACATCTTTACCCTTCACCATGAACCCTCTTTCTTTGGATCAATTCAACTCATTTAGAAGAAAAGAACATAAAATTAAAAAAATAAATGGAAGTTATTGGGCACAATATAAAGGATTTTTTAGAAGCGCATACTCCTCCAGGGGTCGATTAGGACATGGGCATAAGGGTGTTTATGACACAATCAATAATTCGATTCATTTTCAATTAGGTCTTGCTTTAGCTTCTTTAGGAGTTTATATCTACTTTGACCCCATAATAAAGTTGTGGGGGTCCTTGAAGGTTTTGGGTTATAAATTTAAAGTCTGACCCTCCTTTGGGAGCCGATCAACTTTTAGCATCATTGTTGGGGATGTGGTTTTCCATGTTTACACGCCCAAAGATTTTTTTCTATCATCCATAAGCATGTATATATGTTCATAGTTCTTCTTTTTCTTTATAGCTACTTGTTCATATATATTGAATAGCTTTCCTTTTTCTTATACTTTTTCAGCCATGGATCTTGCTTCTGCAAGACATGTTATCTTGTCTACATGTCCTTCCAAATTTTTATGTGGTTTTAACTGTTGGAAAATAATTGAAAGTCATTCTCTACAATTTTTCAAGCTATATTCATCCCCATCGTCATCATATGTAGACATCACAAAAAAGGAGATGGATGATCAACCCTTGACATCCACATTATCATGGGATTGAGAACTGATCAGAGCAGTGGAGCTAGCTGGAGAAAGTGTTGATGCACTAAACTCCTACTTATCTCCTCAACTCAAAGAATAAGACAATCTACTTCGATGTCTACTAGAGAAGCAAGATCATCGTCTCCAAGTAGCAACTGAGGTTGCAGACCATAGCAGAAGTATACTTCAAACTATTGAACTAGATTCATCTGAAGGCATTAGTTTGATACAGTGGATTCCCAAAAAGACTGTATGGCAGAATTGACAAATCTTGAAGGCATTGTTGCTCAAGTACAATAGCTTCATGATAAGGATGTTGAACAAGGTAGGAGGCTTCAATAGCTCATTGATTTGGTTACCATTAAATTGCAAACACCATTACACAACCATGAAGATTACAGTCATCAAAACCATCTAATTGGGTCTGAATTGGAACTAGCCTCACCATCCTATTCAAACCACCAACTAGATCCACTAGGATTTTTCTATGAAGACCAACCCACATGCGGAAGTCCTTCATGTTATCAAAATGATTTAGCTGATCAACCAATGGAATATATAAGCCACACATATGAATGTCTCTATGATGATGATGATCAGGGTAGTTAAACAACCTTACAACATGAATGTCAGTTTGAAGAACTCAAATCAAATGTCGATCCAAAATAGAGTGATACCTCTTATATTGACACTTGTCACTTCACTTTAAGCAGTACACCAGTCATGGTTTGGAGCAATTTGTTCGATGAAAGTTATGATGACTATTCATCTTAGTGGAGTAAGTATAGTGATGATGACGAGTTGGAGCAGTACGAGTTAACATACGCTACCACCACCCTACAAGGCTGGGTAGACATCGACGAAGCAGGATGGATAATCCACTACAACATGGCTACTGAGCATGAAGATACCCTGAACCCCATAAAAGGTGACAAGCTTGGGGTTGTAGAATTACAAACATATTCAAGTGGGGATACTTCTTGCTCAGAAGATGATTGGAAGACTCAGACTGTATATAAAAATTTATCTGAGCACCCAACCTCAAGTTTAGAGGTAGAGAGAGAAGAGAGGAGTCCCCTAGAAAACTTTCAGCCTCTACCCTCCATCTCATCATGTGTCGACATCCTAGGGTCTTCCTATTCAGATTCATACATTGATGGGTACCTTGAGGATGCTCTGCTGAAGAATTCATTTCAGTGCATTTCAAATCAATTCCAGCATAAAGATGACTTCATTGAGTCACCATATTCTATTCCTTTTCTTTAGACTCGGAAGGGCCCACATATCTACCTATTTTACTCCTACATGGCAAAACCCATCGGCCTAACACAGGTAACACGGATCCCAAAACTACGAATTTAGGATCCAAGTGTTGGAGCTGTAGGACAGCCACCCCCTATTACCTATGTTATATGTCTTTATATTTTAAACTTTAAATTTTTTCATTTCAAGCTTAATATTTCCTCTAACTATTTAGTTTGAATTTCCTTTACATCATCCATATTTTCTTTATTACTTATTTCATGAATTCCCTCTTTTTCACCCTAGGAGCTGCTACTGGACCATCTTTTTGGAAAGAAGTTAATTGGTATATATTTTTGTTCTCCTACGGTGTTTAATTATGATCATATTTTCAATGCCTTCCACCCTCATTTTCCACATAAATCCAGATTATATGAGACATGAGTCCGCTCGGGCCAGCCTCGGCATAGTCAAGTGAGGTCGGCATGGTTGGGCCACTCTAATATTTTTTGTCCATATATCTTGCTTGTCAGTCATTGGTCAAAAGCAAGTCATTTTTTCCCCTCGGAACGAGTGTGCGTAGTTTTACATGACCATGTCCACTATTGCATTACACGACAGATCACTTTTCACACAGTCCTTGGTCAAATGATTAAAATTCAGTCAACCCAACAATTTTGTTGGTTTGTCTCTAACTTTTCTGCCTTTTTGACCGACTGTTACGCTTTTCACCAGCTTTTCCGCCTTTTTACGACTTTCCTGCCATGCTGACATGACTGTGCCCAGCCTACAGGGTCGTTTCGAGCATGCTCAGCGCGTCTTGTCCTATAAATATACCCAAACTGAGTCTTTCTTTACCACACCTTCCACCCAATTTTTCTCCTCCCCTAACAAAGCTCTAATGCCTCCTCCACCTATTTTCCCTATTTTCCTTGCCTTCTCCACCTTCTATTAGTCCAAAAATGGCCAAGGCAACATGCATTAGGTGCCACAATAGTAGGCATTGTGGTTCCAAGACGTGGGAGCAGACACCACGCCACCTGTACCACACCATCACCATGCATTTCCTTTCACCGTGGCAGCACCTACCACTGCTACTGACGCGCAGTAGTAGGACGCCACTGCTGAGGTCACTTTGATAACCCCACACCACCGCATCCTCCCCTTGCTACATAAACCCATCTATCACCTCTTCCAGAGACAACCATCTTCCTTGGCCCAGTCGTGCCATCGCATGCCCAATTGTGCCTGGTGTTGGCAAGATGATATTGCAAACCTCGCGCCACCACGATCTTCCTCATCCATCCCATGCCACCGCTCATGCAACTGTGCCCACTTTATGTTGCAGCAATCAAGCCACAATAGCAGTCATACCATTGTATTAGCCATGTTGTTGTAGCTACCTTCACACTAGGATGACTGTGCCCAGACAAGCTCAACCATGCTGAGAGTCAGTAGGACAAAAACTAGCAGACCCTGTGCCCGCAACCACCTACTCTGCATGCCAGTGCCCAAAAACAACATGATTATGTTAGGAGTCCCATCAGTAGATACAAACCATAGCAAGAGCAGTAGTAAGAGTCATCCAGTCTGACTGTGTTCACCTCTGCACGGTCACACCCAGCTGGATCTGATCATGATCAACATTAGTAATCAGCACAATGGACGTAATGAGAAATAGTTTCAAGAAGTTCAAGAAGATGGTGTCGTGAAAGAAAGGGAAGGGAAGATCCTCATCACCAGAAAAGCAGAGAGCCAATATCCACATCACTCCACATGAACCATTAACCCTATGTACAAAGATGAGACAATGCACTCTGTTTTAATAGGGTTTGGGTCACACAAGACTGATTCAGACTACCTCCATGTGTCTACCACTCTGATGGACACTTACAATGGCGGTTCATTGGAGGAAGTCTCAAGTGAGAGATGGCCCAAAGCACACTACAACAATGAGCTTCATACTTTGATAGGCCATCAGGAGGGCCCATCAGTAGCAACGACGCACAAAGTTTCATCTGTAGGGGATCAATGTTAAGAATTTGTAGAACGGTCGACATCTTTACATCGGTCAACTTCATCGCGTGATTCAGCCTAGGGGAGCAGACACAACCCTACTCCTGAGGATGTTAACCAAAACTTCCTTCCCCCTCCCCTGTTCAAAAATAAGAAGCATAAGAAGTAGTTTGATGCCCAAAACCAAGACAATCGCAGACTTGTGGTCCCATGATATGTCGACCCTACCACACTCATCAAGCTTGGGATAGAAGCACAGGTCGACAAATATCTTACAATTTTTGGACTAGATGTCCTTGCTTACACGCAGTGTGATGCTCATCATAGACTCACCTAAGAGTTCTAAGCTACGCTCGAGACTTCAAAGGACCACCGGCACAATATCATGCATTTTCACCTACTGAACCAGAGTCACCATGTCACTAAGGATCACCTCAATAGCTGGTTGATGCTTTGTTGTGGACTACACCGAGATGTCCAGGGGATGGCTGGAGAAAGAGGACAATGATTTTGACCCTCCTCATGCATAGAAGATGCTTCTAGGGGAGGATAGATATGTATCTAGAACCTTCAATCATCGCACATCCACAACTTGGCACTTCATTATCTACACTGGGTGATTGTGAATTGTGTCTTGGAGAAATAGGACAGTCAGGGGGCACTCAGTTTAGCAGACCTCTACATCTTGTGGTGTGCAGCAATAGGAAGAAAAGTGAATGTGTGGAACTTCATCATCCGCCACATTCACAACTCATTCAAGAAGCAAGCCCACTTCATGCTAATGGTAGGCATTATCACTTTCATGGTGTGCCATCTTGGTATCAGAGATGGACAGTTGGCACTTATGTAGGACAAGGTTGAGTGGTCCAAGTTGGACTTGGATCACTTAATCCGCTCAATGGTGATCAAAGAGTACAACATAGGATATATTTATATCTTTGGTCACAACAAGTATAGGGTAGTACTGCCTACAAATGTAGGGTTCGCATGCCAGATAATTGTCATGGATGTCTCTCGTCTAGATGCTCAGGGCAACATTTGTCAGACAGGAGATACTACATGAGCATCTTCCTTAGCAGCACCAGTTCTAGAGACTTAAGAGGTCGAACAATAGACAAGGGAAACATTTTGTGACATTCCATATCAAGGTGGGCCCTACACAAAGATGTCTTTAGTGGATTACCAACAGTCTCCTCAGCAGGAGAAATATGCCCCAAATCTCAACTTGGGGCACCTTTATGAGTTTATGACTGATTTTAGGGTTAACTCCAACAGACGATTCGATGCGCTAGAGCAGGATGTGTAGTACCTCAGATAGATGTTTGACACAATCTTCCCTCCACCACCTCCTCTAACTTTCCAGCAGCCATTCCAGCCATTCTACCAACCGACCCAAGACTTTGGATAGTCATTCTAGTTTTAGCAGGGGATGCACTAGGACTATGAGAATCCACCAGGCGGAATTGATGATCTGAATTAGTATATCAACAGTGACTATCAGTAGAAGATGCTTTCCACACCATCTAGAGCATGAGATTTTCTCGAGGACGATCAATATTTTAAGCTTGGGGTGGCAGGGTATACCACCCTCCATCTTCCGCTTTCCCTTTTAATTCTTTTCTTTCATGCATCCATGTTTATCTTCTATGTTCCTTGCATTTAGCGTAAATTTTTAGTTTGGTAAGACTTTGTTTCATAATTTGTATCTTTGCAATTAAGGTTGTGCAATGCAAATCTGAGTACTAAATTCTTATCTTTATGCCTAAATGCACTATTTTCATCTTAAATTGCTTAATCTTTTGTTTGACTTTCTCATTGACTCTTTCCTTAAGTTTGGCAATAAATCAAAGGTTATGCACCTTTTCCATATCTTAAAACATTATTCCCTTGATCTATGTTGTGAATTACAAATCCAAGATATAGGATCGTTGGAAAGAGCTAGAGCATGATCAAAGATTCCTAGCTACAATTTCACAAACTTGCCTCTACTCTAAGGATCTTTTGAATCATAATTACTACTTTTTCACATAGGCATCAAGTGGATAATGATGAGTTTTGATCTATAATCAAGTAGGATTGTTTTTCCTTAATGGTCTACGTGTCCTCTCACCTTAGATTGAGTTAAAAGGATGAAAAATAAAAAAAATTCAAAAAGAGGCTTGGCCGCCCAGAAAATCCCAAAAATATCAAAATAGTTCCACCCAAACCTACAAATTAGAATGCAGAGAATAAAAGCCTGAGTGTTAATAAATAAGCATTGTTTTCTCTTTTAGGAGAGTTTAGGATGGTGCCCAGTCGGTGTATGACTGTGCTCATGAACACAAGTATTTTGTGCTTGGTAGTACCACCCTAAGGCTCATTAGAGAGTCACTAGGAACCCCTAGGAGACCTATGATATCATCCCAGTAGAAGGGTTGGTTTGAGCATAGTATGAGGAGTTCGTTTCACTGCTCAAGACAAACTGTCTTGGACTATAGGGATTGTTTCTTGTTACATTGACCAATCTGATGCAGATCAGGATCCTTAGAAGTCATTAGAGTCTTCTTCTTTTTGTTGCTTCTTAGGACCTGAATACGTTAGAGGCGTGTTGTTCCCGATTGGTATACATGAATACATGATGATGGCTCATTGCTCATCACCCACATGATCACCTATGTGACAATGCTTTTATTTTGTATAATTATGATTCAAACCCCCATGAGTATCGACAAGTTGCAGTGAATTCACTTAATATTGTGTGGACACTCTTTGATCTTACTTTAGCAGGATTGTGCTCAATTGGTGGGGGTTTGTTCTGAAATGAGATGGGTCGGGAGAGTTAATGTTTTAAAATATTTTTCTTAACCTTAGCATTTATCTCCATGCTTAATTTGGATGTTATCTTTTTGTTCTTTGACCACAGTTTTGCTTGAGGACTAACAAGGGTTTAAGCTTGGGGTAGTTGATAACACCCTAATTCAGGCATTTATGTTAAGCATTTATTTATGATTTTGTGTCATTATAGCCTTAATATGCCCAAAGTAACCCTAGATTATTATCTTTTAATAATTTATATCTTTTCATAGATAGAGTTGCTCAACTAGACAACTTTGGGACTTATAGGCACCAAACCTAAAAAGACATCTATTCTCTAATATTTCTTCCCAACACGGTTTTTGCATCAACTAGGCTTCCATCCATTGTGACTGTGACACCAGACACGACTGAGACGCCTGGCATGGTCGTGCCAAGGACAAGGGTCAACTACACCTGCCTCGGTCGTGATACCTGTCTCGACAGCTACACATGTTTCGCTATAGCATCTGCCTCGACCATGACACTTATCGAGACTGCTACACTCAGCACGGTCATGCTGAGGATAAGATCCAGTAGTCGTCTTGACCGTGACAATTTTCTTGACCGTGACATCAACCTCGACCGCTACAAACTTTGTGCCCGAGACATCCATCTCGACCATGACATACCTCGACCGCTATCCCCGACATGGCAGTTCTAAGACAAGTGTAGCAACCAAGATAGGTGTCACGACCTATTATCACATACACTCCCCTTTACCTATAAATACCCACCCCTCACTGCCTAGAGAGGGGTTTCGAACATTAGAAGTTCCATTATGTGGTTCTAAGAGTTATAGGTTCCTAGAGCCCTGTGGGGGAGTTGAGATGCCAAAAGTTGTTTCAAATGCTTTTGAGATATGACGTCTAGTTTCAACCTTCCATGAGGTACAAAAAGTTGTTTCAAATGCTCATTTCATATAAAATGCCTAGTTTTAAGCTTCCAAAAAGCTGTAGAAAAAAGTGAAATCTATTTTTTCTCCTAGAAGTAGACATGTCAAAATGGATCATTGACCTGCGGATTGACTTTTTTAATAATAGATTTTGGGTAGGGGTTATGACCACCCACTTAATTATGAGTCAAACCAACCCAACATGTTTATTAGGCGGGTCTCATGGGTTGATCCACGAGCACTGGCGGGTGACCCATTTAAATAGGACATAAATTAAAAATTAAATTCTATAGTCGAGTGCTCATGAGAATTTGTGGATATGATTATATACCTAGTGAGGCATTTGAATATAGTGTTTTTTGTACTTGTACGTAATATGTATATGACATATTTGAACTTACATGTATATATGTTTGTGAATATTCTTCTTTGTGTTTGTCTTGTGAATATTTGTGTATCTGTATATAATAACAAACATTTCTACTTTATACCGATAAAAATGATAACATCATCATAATTGTTCTTATCTTTAAATTACAACTAGCTTGGGCTGAAGTGCTCATCCTACCTGTGTCTCTTCAGTTTGCTTCCATCCATTGTCATTTTCCACAACCATTCACCCACTTTCTACCATTTCCATCCATCTTCCACCTTCATATACCCACCAAGTTGTTGTTTGGGGCAGAATCAAAGAGAAAGGAGGCCAAGGAGTCTGGAAGACCAAGGAGGAGGACCCAAACATGAGATCCGGCCTATGCGGAGGCTAAGGAGCGAGAACCACCTCTCCTCTATGGGATAAATCTCTTCTTCTTCTCCTTTCTTCTACTGTTCTCCTTTGTTTCTATACAAATGATGTTCTTCCATCTTTGTTCGGTGCCAACTATGCTTATCTATGGCTATTTGAGCTCCTTCTTGTCTATGTAGCCCATTTTGGGTATGTTTATGTACTTTTACAATAAGCAAGTAATTTTATTTCTAATCTAGTATGTTTTCTATTCTATCTTCTCTTTCTAGTTATGATTTCTATTTTGGTTGATCTCTTTCTTGCTTGAACTTCTATTTCTTCCCATATCGAGAGATTTGTTGTAGAAATAGATAAGAGAAGATAGTTTTGGATCGGAATTTGAAAGGAGGATAGTTCAAGGTGATCTGTGCATAACCATAGACATGGGCATGGCCGAGCCTAGCCTAGCCTAGTACAATCGGGTCCACTACCAGGTTTTGTGCATATCACATATGTTCTGAGCATCTCAAAATATTCTAGACCTGAGAAGGTATCTAGAATATTCTAGGGTTTTTATTTGTCATCCTCGAAAGAGGTTTCATATCATTGACAGGTTTTAGTCACACTGCACAAAAGTGAGTGGGATGACCCCACATGAACAGATACCACAATACATACTATGTCTAGATGTAGGTTGCTTGCAAGGGTGTTTGAGGGTTGTCTATGCCTAATAATGGGTGCATAGACTACCCAACTTATGGTTACATACCTAGGAACTCCTTTTCTCTGATTAGTAGAATCCAACAAACTTTGTTTTGTTTTTTGTCTTTGTTTTTTTTTATTTCATGACATTTTTCTAGACTAGTTCTAGTTCCATACTTTTATCGACTATCACATTGGCTTATCTGACTTAAGAGAAAGATCTTAAGCACCCTAAATGTCCCCATGTCCATGTGTTCAACCCCTATATCTACTTCGACCTCGTAATAAAGTTGTGGGGGTCCTTGAAGGTTTTGAGTTATAAATATAAAGTTTGACCCTCCTTTTGGAGTCGATTAGTACTGAAATTGAGGTGGAGGGGAGCACTGAGGTTGGAAGGTGATTGGTGAGAAAGTTTTGGTGATGGAGGGGGTGGAGTATAAGGCTTGGGATTTCCTTGGAAGTGGTATATGGGATGTACTTGCATGGGAGGTGGACTATAGAGAACTTGAGTGGAATGCATGGGTCCACTTGCTTCATTGAAACTCATTATGGGCCTCAAAGACAATTTTTCTTCTTAAAGAGCAAGTATGGAAGATAGTTTCTCTATCCTCTCCTCAAACCTTGTCATATTCATTTCTATGTCATCAAAGCTCTTCAACCTAGAGAGAACCTCTTCCTCAAACCTTGAGCTATATCTTGGAATTTGTGGTTTCTGGTATCTATAAGAGTGAGGTGTCTTCTTTTCTTCACCACAGAATTTAATAGAATTGAGCGAGTGGCAAGGAACATGATGCGATGATTTTGAGTCGCATTTAGAGACCTATTTCATATGTGTTTTGTGCCTTAATTACTCATTTTCATGGATAATATTGCATAATTCACTTAATTCGGTCTTTGCCATCAAACTATATCAAATCCCCTTTGTTTTACTATTTTTGAGCATTATTTATCATCTTATTATAAATTGTGTGGATTTACTTGGTCTTGTTGTGAAATTGCAGGAAAAACAAGTATCTGCTTCCGTCGATACCATCGACGGAAGTCGATACCATCGACCAAAGCCACAGGTTGCCAGCCGAGAAGAGCAGCACAGAGTCGATACCATCGACACCCAAGTCGATGGCATCGAGATTTCTTCAGATTGCTGGCGAGGATGTTGTCGATACCATCGACAAAAGTCGATGCCATCGACACAAGGAGAGCTACAGCGTCGCTAAAAGACAAAACCAACGCTACAGGAGTCGATACCATCGACACCCCAGTCGATGGTATCGAGATCACCACAGGCGCTCAGAATAAAAGAAAGGAAAGCTGCCGCTAATCCGCTGCATCGATACCATCGACGCGGGTCGATGGTATCGACGCCGGCGGATATGCGTTGGATTTGTTTTGATCTCGATCGGACGACTGTTATTATTTGACGACCTAATTAGGGACTTATACCTAATGACGGCCGCCCACACGAGAGGATGATCTCATTTTGGATTGCACGAGTGCCGAGGAGGAGAAAAAGGAGAACGGAGGCCGAGAAGCTCATCCCGGGTGATTCGGACGCTGCCGAAGACGATTTCCACCACCGACAGGCGGGGAAGCTTGTGTTTTACGCCAAGGATCCACCGGTTCTTCTCCGTTCAGGGGTTTTCCCATTTATTTCCCGTTTTTCTTATGAATTCCCCAATTTCTACCATGTATTCGTGTGAGATGAACATGAGAGGCTAAAACCCTCAATCTTTAGGACCGGGAGTAGCCCGGGAATGCATTGTATGACATTTTTATATCAATAATTCATATTTTTCTCTCAAATCCGTGGTATAGATTCGTTTTCTCCATTTCTATTGTTATGCTTGATCACCATAATAATAATTTAACACCCTGAATCACTTCGATAGAAGGATTAACGGTTGAAAAGAGACGAATTCTACATTAATCAATAAAACCCTTGACAAAGGAGTTGTAAAATTAATGGTGGGAACTGAGAGATCGTTTTTAATGCGCTTAGTTTAGGGGAATGATTACTACGACGGTGGAATCAACCTAAACCTAAGTAGTGAATTACACCACGACAGTGGGTAATTCTCATTTCAGGCCACTACCCGAATAGAGAGAGAAGTGTGAGGAATTATATGAAACCTAATACAATGTTGACCCGCGGTGAAACCACCATCCTAAAGATATCCTTTTGAATTGATTAAATTAACCTTTAATCGATTGTTTTCTTTGTTTGATTTTTATTTTCTTTTTAATTTGAACAACAAAACCCTACTTTGTTAATCGGTCTAGCTGATTGTGATTAGTTAGTAAAAATCCCCAATAATTCACGTATCCCTGAGTTCGACTCGGGCCTCACAAGGCATATATTACTCGACGCGTATACTTGCGTTTAAGCGCGTAGTAAAATACGACGTCAAGTTTTTGGCGCCGTTGCTGGGGATACGGCGAATTATTGGCACTTTGAGTGCTAAGAGCGGCCACTCTAGGCCACATTTTTTTTATTTTAAAACAATTTCAAAATTCCTTTATTTCTCTATAATTGTGTTGACTCGTTCAAAGCATTGTACTGAACCCCTATTTCCATATTTCAGGTACTTTGCATGGTGCACACACGTAGTCGAGACTACGTGAATCGCACACCTGAGGTTCCATCTGCGGGACCAGAGGACGAGGACTACTACGAGCAGGAGCACCAAAGTGATATAAATTATGAATCTGAGCAAGAACAAGAAGAAGCAATGGCTGAAGCACAGACAATATGGGAGAAGATCAAGGTGTCTTCTTCCTCGGCATCAAAGGGGCCTATAAAGAAACAGGGGCTAAACATTCCAACCTACAAGATCGATCCAGCATTGATTAACCTGGTTAAATCAAACACATTTCACGAACTGAAAAATGAAGATCCAGTGGCACATATTAGTCAGTTTGTTGAAAATTGCGATATGGTGAAGATAGATCGATTTCCACAAGATGTGCTCTACCTCAAGTTATTCCCGAGTTCCTTGGCTGGAGTTGCAAGAGAGTGGCTTCATAACCTCGACGACGAGTTTGTTGAATCATGGGATCACATGGTGGAGGTTTTCTTCGAGAGGTTCTTCCCTCCTGAGAAGACCAATGATATGATCCGGAAGATCCACAATTTCACCCAACAGGCGGGTGAAACTTATTCTGAGACTTGGGAGCGATTCCAAGTCATGTTGAGGAGATGTCCACATCATGGATTGGACAAGGAAACCCAAGTGAAGATCTTCTACTTTGCTCTCTCCGAGCACGATAGAAGTAATCGTGATTCAGCCGGATCCGGATTTTTTCTGAATAATACGGATACCAGATGTTGGGAGATACTGAAAAACATGGCTAGGAAACAGTCATGGGGTGATAGAGGGGCTGTGGAGCACGTCAAGGCTGCTGGTGAATCTAGAATAGTTAGAGATCTGAATGCCAAGTTAGATCTTCTAGCCAAGAAGGTGCTAACTAAGGAGGATGAATCTGATGATGGGGAGGCCCAAGTGAAATTCATGCAACAACAGGGCTATAGAAACAATGACTATGCATGGAGGAAAGATAAAAAGTTTTCATGGAAGGATCCGAACAATTTTCTATAGGATCTGGATGCCAAGCCACAGCAGAAAGCCGAGGACAAGAACACTGAATTAGTAACTCAAATGGTCCAGCAAAACCAAGAGATGATGGCCATGTTTGGAAAACAATTGCAATCTCAAGGTGATATTCTAACCAAGTTTGGGCAGACGCTGCAAAGCCATGGAGCACAAATGCGGGCATTAGAGACCATCGTGGCGCAGATTTCGAGTGAAGTGGCGGCCATTAAGCATGCCAACCAACAGAAACCAGCCGAGAATGCAAATGTGGCTCAAGCACACCATCAGGTCAAGTACATGTCTGTGGTAAGCACTGAGGAGGATTCTCAGGTGCAAGAAGTTGTAGAAGAAAGAAAAATGACTTTTAATGTGAATGCAACACCGGCGATACCATATCCACGCACTTACTATGGACTGCCAGGCGGAAGCACTTTTTCTTTTTGGAAAAGACGCCAAGAGCCCTTGGTGGTCACGCCTCCACCTAGGCGAGAAGAGCAAGTCAAGACTGTCTGTCAAGGTGCTGATATATCTATTGTTGATATTAATGTTGATGATGTTTCACCAAAGCTCACACCGGAGGGAGTAATTGAAGCAAGCTTAGGGGAGGTACCCCCGAAAAGATCTTATGTGCCACCTCATAGGCGTGTTGAGGCAGCAGATGTTTCAAATGTGGTTAATCCTAAGTCAAAGAAAGAGCATCGTCATTTTAAAAAATTCCTGGAGATATTCCGAAAACTCCACATCAATATTCCATTAGTGGAGATGATCGAGAAAGTACCCGCCTATGGGAGTTTCATCAAGGAAATCATTAATAAGAAGAGGCGGATAAAAGACGATGAAATTTATTGGATGAATGAGATAGTGAGCTCTATGATTGAGGGGAGTTCACCAAGGAAGAGAAAGGACCCAGGAGGTTTTTACATACCGTGCTCAATAGGTGGTCAACATTTTCCTAAAGCGCAATGTGATTCAGGCGCTAGCATAAATCTCATGCCTTTGGCTACATTTCAAAATCTGGGGTTAGAATAGATAAAGAAGTTGGCTGCAACAATTGAATTGGCAGATGGGTCTACCGTGAGACCCTATGGAGTATGTCAAGATGTTCTCGTCAAAGTGGATAGATTCATATTTCCTGTGGACTTTGTCGTCATGGATATGCCACCACTCCAAAGTTGTGAAATTCTCTTAGGAAGACCGTTTCAAGCAACGGCAGACGTTGTGACTGCCTTAGGGAGAGGTACTCTATCTTTGGGCATTGGAGGAGATCGTGTTGAATTCAAATTACCGAATGATCCTCTAAGTGCAGTCCCCAAGGTGAAAAGATGATGATTGTCATACGTCTAGCCTAAGACGCTAAACAAGGGCGCTTGTTGGGAGGCAACCCAACCATCGATACATTAGGATAGTTTAATTTTAGTCATAGATTGATTTTATTTCGTTTAAATTTTAGTTTAAAAATGATACCTTGATCCGTTTGTTGAATGTGCAGGCACAGGCAGGGTCGATACCATCGACACACTCATCGATGGTATCGACATGGGTTCAGACAGGTCGCAATAAAAGTGTCGATGGTATCGACACCCCAGTCGATACCATCGAGATCTCTGGAGATATTCAGACGAATTTTGCTCAGTCAACTCGATACCATCGACGGCCTCGTCGATGGTATCGACATCATCACAGGTTGAATGCAACAAAACGGTGGTGTCGCAATAAAAGCAAGTCGATACCATCGACATCCGTCGATGGTATCGATGGACATGTCACCGATCCGCACACAGACATCGACGACGATCGCAACAGCCACGTCAGCGATCCAGGTGCTGCGTCGATACCATCGACTTCCGTTGATGGTATCGACCCGTCAGCAATCCGGGTTTCTCGATCCAGCAAACGTCAGTCGTCGATACTCGCGAGGGAGGCGGCTACCCGCGAGATGTGTCGATACCATCGACGACCGTCGACCCGCGTCGATGGTATCGACGGGTCAACAGGGGCGCCGATCAAGCCTATTTAAGGGGACTTGCAACGTCATTTGACATCACACCTTCAGAGCAAGTATCCTCCTTTGCGCCGAGCACTTCCCCGAGCCCTCCAAGACTGAAGAGAAGCATCATCGAGCGGAGATCTTCATCGAGCAGAGAATTTCTTCTCCATCTTCACCGAGCTCTGTTCTTCTAACCCCATCTTCTCGCAACCATGGTGCACGGCGCCGGAGCGTCGTCCTCAAGCGCACACCCTATG
The DNA here is from genome assembly GCA_963693085.1 of Alisma plantago-aquatica. Taxonomy (NCBI): domain Eukaryota; kingdom Viridiplantae; phylum Streptophyta; class Magnoliopsida; order Alismatales; family Alismataceae; genus Alisma; species Alisma plantago-aquatica. Next base: position 1,192,606,067 of record OY856412.1, on the reverse strand, counting down.
GAGATCGAGGAGTTCGTTCCTCCCCCAACCACTTCCATCCCTCGTCCACGCCTAATTCATGCCAACATGGATGTGAGGAAGGTCTACGAGGAGATAATGAAGCGAAAGTTCGAGCCAACCCGGTATGTGGACCGGGGCATGATCCAGGAGTTGGGATTCGAGGCCAACTTGGCCTATGTGCTTCATGGACAAGCACGCCTCACCAGCAGAAGCCTACGCCTTGACGAGCTGCAGTACCATGCGGATGGGCAGCCGTTTTTCGGCGAATGGCCCACCTACAAGGAACTGGTGGCGGAGTTCATGGCGTCTCTCGACGTCTGCGTCGTACCAAACGACGTGGTAGCATCGGACCAGGATTGGATCAAGGGAAGGGTGTCCTTCCGACTCTTCAACAACAACTACAATCTCACACTGGTCCAGTTCAATCAAATCTTCAACTGGATCCACTCTCCACATGATCACCGAAGGCCGGACTCCCACACCGACTATGCAAAGATCTTCTCCGATCTAGTTACAGTGCCGGCGGGGAAGACCGTGAGCTACCACAATGCAGCGGTAGCAGATTTTGAGCACCCATTCGTCCGGGTCTTGCATAGGATGTTGAGCTTGACATTCTTCGCTCGAAGTGATCTTGCTTTGAGCAAGTTTCAGGAGAGTGACTTGTTCTTCCTTTACGCACTCCTGAAGCGTCAACCATGCAACTGGGGGGCGTTCTGGATACAGCGCGTCCTGGCAGTGAAGAGGAGCACAAGGAAGGCTCCAATCCATTTTGGTTGTCTTGTCACCAAGTTAGCACTTTACTTGGGGCTGAACCTTCAGTCCATGACTCCCATCTCTACGAGGAGCAAGGTGAACGTGCAACACTTGCACCGTTCAAACCTCATTCTTCTCCGGGACAGGTTGGCGTACGCTCATTGCCACGTCAACCAAGCTTATCAGGAGAGCTCCCTACCGGACGACGTCTTCAACATAGAGGGCAAGCAGCACTTCCGGTGGCCAATCATAGCCATCGAGTCCTCCGAGGAAGAAGGCGGAGGTGACGAGCAAGAAGGCGAGGCTGCAGAGGAAGAGGAGGCTTTCACACCTCTTCGAGCACGTGTGGCACCACGGAAGCGTCCTAGGATGCATCCGGGTGCATCTTCATCATCTCAGCCCCCGCCGCCATCACCACAGCACGAGCAGCCAACCGAGGATCCCTATTCTATGCAGGGGATGTACACCATGCTGCAGGACATCCAGCAGACTCAGCAGTAGCACATGGTTATGTATACCGGCATTCATGAGACTACGAGCTGGGTACTTGACAACCAACGAGCTATGTTCGAGAACGAGCGGCTCATCCTCGCCAACCAAGAGCAAATGCACACCCAGTTGCAGCGGATAGAGACGCAACAGGAGCCTTTCTTCGACCATTACTAGAGTCAAGACTACTTTGGAGGCTATCCAAAGCCTCCGCCGAGGACCCAATATGATCCAAGCTTCCAGGGGGAGTAACCGTCTTGGGATCCTACGGCACCGCAATATCCACCACCGCCTCCGCAGGATTGATCAGGGTATCACTGTTCCACCCTTAAGTTGGTTTTTGACTATGAGGCCATAGTCGAATTCAAGCTTAGGGGGGTGGCTGGAACAGCTCTATCTTTTATCTTTTCTTTAGTTGTTTTTAGTTTTTGCTTTGTTATTTGTTCTTGCAATTTTAGTTTGTTTAGGATCCACATCTATCTAGTGTAATCGTGGATGTCTTAAAAATTGTCATCTCGCTGTTTTCATGGGAAATTTAAGGGAATTTAAAAATTTCTGTGTCTTTTGGATAGCTTAACTTGGTTGTCCTTGGGGAACTTGTCCTATGAAAATGATTGATTATGTCAACTTTGAAGCAATATGTCACACCCACACCCCCATTGACTCATGAAAAGTGGATAGTAACGGTTGTTTGAGCCTAACCTAATCAAATGGTAATGAGACCTTAATTGGATATAAGAGAAAGAACCCTTTGAACTACTACACATGTCAGTAAGGAGGGACACATGATATTTTTCTAAGGTTCAGTAACTTAATCTTGTGATCATTCCACTTCATATTTTTCCATAATCTACCAAAGAATTGGAAGTAAAGTACAGTTTTAATTCCTTCTTGCGTGCATAGCATGTAGATAGGATTTGCATTGTTATTTGCATACTTTTGCATAAAACGAAAAAAATGTATAGTGATTCAGGCACATCACCTTTAGGTGCATGTCATGTAGTTGCACTCATAACTTTCATGATTTTCACGCATAAGTACACCATGTACCTCAGGTTGTCTTAAAAAGTGATCTAAATTGTTCCATACCCTCGAAATAGTACAAAGATTTCCAATCATGAAGAAAATAGCCTAACACATGTATCTCTAAGCAATTATGGATATGTGGGCTAAGAATTTTTTTTTTTTGAAAATCTGAAAAAATTGAGAAAAGAAAAAAAAGAGAGAATTTAGAAGGAAATGGAATAAGAGGGAGAAAGGAACATGATATCACTTGCATAACAAGGAAATTGAGTACATGATGTGGCTTAATTAGATTTCTATCTCTTTTTGAGGTGGAAGGTTAGTGCATGCATCATTCCACCCAATTATAGGCATTAGGGCATTTTCAATGTGCATTTGCATCATTTAGGGCATTTTGTTTTATGCATTTTGAAACTGTGTAATACTTCCAAATTCTTCCATGAACCACCCATTCCATCCACCTGTTGCTCGGATTGGTAGGCCACCGTGATTTTCTCCTCACTCATGTTTATCAGGAGAACTGCTTCCATGTAGATGGTAGTTAAGGCGAGCAACGTAGTGTAGGTGATCACAAGATGCACCAATGTTGAATCGGAAAATTTTATTATGTTAACTGCCTTATGTGATAGTGTTCATCGGTTTGAAGGATAATTTCTCTTATTGATGATTATTGTCGCCTATAGGGTAATTACTGTTCTGTGATTAGGAAAGGCCGGTTTGAGAACGTCCAGTGGGAGTCATGTGTGATGTAGGTTGGTATGTTGATTTTCAGTTGACATCTGCAATTCTATTCTAAGGATTAGTTGCTCGAGGGCAAGCAATGTTTAAGCTTAGGGGAGTTTGATGTGATGATTTTGAGTCGCATTTAGAGACCTATTTCATATGTGTTTTGTGCCTTAATTACTCATTTTCATGGATAATATTGCATAATTCACTTAATTCGGTCTTTGCCATCAAATTATATCAAATCCCCTTTGTTTTACTATTTTTGAGCATTATTTATCATCTTATTATAAATTGTGTGGATTTACTTGGTCTTGTTGTGAAATTGCAGGAAAAACAAGTATCTGCTTCCGTCGATACCATCGACGGAAGTCGATACCATCGACCAAAGCCACAGGTTGCCAGCCGAGAAGAGCAGCACAGAGTCGATACCATCGACACCCAAGTCGATGGCATCGAGATTTCTTCAGATTGCTGGCGAGGATGCTGTCGATACCATCGACAAAAGTCGATGCCATCGACACAAGGAGAGCTACAGCGTCGCTAAAAGACAAAACCGACGCTACAGGAGTCGATACCATCGACACCCCAGTCGATGGTATCGAGATCACCACAGGTGCTCAGAATAAAAGAAAGGAAAGCTTCCGCTAATCCGCTGCGTCGATACCATTGACGGGGGTCGATGGTATCAACACCGGCGGATATGCGTTGGATCTGTTTTGATCTCGATCGGACGGCTGTTATTATTTGACGACCTAATTAGGGACTTATACCTAATGATGGCCGCCCACACGAGAGGATGATCTCATTTTGGATTGCACGAGTGCCGAGGAGGAGAAAAAGGAGAACGGAGGCCGAGAAGCTCATGCCGGGTGATTCGGACGCTGCCGAAGACAATTTCCACCACCGACAGGCGGGGAAGCTCGTGTTTTACGCCAAGGATCCACCGGTTCTTCTCCGTTCAGGGGTTTTCCCATTTATTTCCCGTTTTTCTTATGAATTCCCCAATTTCTACCATGTATTCGTGTGAGATGAACATGAGAGGCTAAAACCCTCAATCTTTAGGACCGTGAATGCATTGTATGACATTTTTATATCAATAATTCATATTTTTCTCTCAAATCCGTGGTATAGATTCATTTTCTCCATTTCTATTGTTATGCTTGATCACCATAATAATAATTTAACACCCTTAATCACTTCGACAGAAGGATTAACGGTTGAAAAGAGACAAATTCTACATTAATCAATAAAACCCTTGACAAAGGAGTTGTAAAATTAATGGTGGGAACTGAGAGACCGTTTTTAATGCGCTTAGTTTAGGGGAATGATTACTACGACGGTGGAATCAACCTAAACCTAAGTAGTGAATTACACCACGACAGTGGGTAATTCTCATTTCAGGCCACTACCCGGATAGAGAGAGAGAAGTGTGAGGAATTATATGAAACCTAATACAATGTTGACCCGCGGTGAAACTGCCATCCTAAAGATATCCTTTTGAATTGATTAAATTAACCTTTAATCGATTGTTTTCTTTGTTTGATTTTTATTTTGTTTTTAATTTGAACAACAAAACCCTACTTTGTTAATCGGTCTAGCTGATTGCGATTAGTTAGTAAAAGTCCCCAATAATTCACGTATCCCTGAGTTCGAATCGGGCCTCACAAGGCCTATATTACTCGACGCGTATACTTGCGTTTAAGCGCGTAGTAAAATACGACGTCAAGTTTTTGGCGCCGTTGCCGGGGATACGGCGAATTATTGGCACTTTGAGTGCTAAGAGCGGCCACTCTAGGCCACATTTTTTTTATTTTAAAACAATTTCAAAATTCCTTTATTTCTCTATAATTGTGTTGACTCGTTCAAAGCATTGTACTAAACCCCTATTTCCATATTTCAGGTACTTTGCATGGTGCACACATGTAGTCGAGACTACGTGAATCGCACACCTGAGGTTCCATCTGCGGGACCAGAGGACGAGGACTACTACGAGCAGGAGCACCAAAGTGATATAAATTATGAATCCGAGCAAGAACAAGAAGAAGCAATGGCTGAAGCACAGACAATATGGGAGAAGATCAAGGCTTCTTCTTCCTCGGCATCAAAGGGGCCTATAAAGAAATAGGGGCTAAACATTCCAACCTACAAGATCGATCCATCATTGATTAACCTGGTTAAATCAAACACATTTCACGGACTGAAAACTGAAGATCCAGTGGCACATATTAGTCAGTTTGTTGAAAATTGCGATATGGTGAAGATAGATCGATTTCCACAGGATGTGCTCTACCTCAAGTTATTCCCGAGTTCCTTGGCTAGAGTAGCAAGAGAGTGGCTTCATAACCTCGACGACGAGTTTGTTGAATCATGGGATCACATGGTGGATGTTTTCTTCGAGAGGTTCTTCCCTCCTGAGAAGACCAATGATATGATCCGGAAGATCCACAATTTCACCCAACAGGCGGGTGAAACTTATTCTGAGACTTCGGAGCGATTCCAAGTCATGTTGAGGAGATGTCCACATCATGGATTGGACAAGGAAACCCACGTGAAGATCTTCTACTTTGCTCTCTCCGAGCACGATAGAAGTAATCTTGATTCAGCCGGATCTGGATTTTTTCTGAATAATACGGATACCAGATGTTGGGAGATACTGAAAAACATGGCTAGGAAACAGTCATGGGGTGATAGAGGGGCTGTGGAGCACGTCAAGGCTGCTGGTGAATCCAGAATAGTTAGAGAGCTGAATGCCAAGTTAGATCTTCTAGCCAAGAAGGTGCTAACTAAGGAGGATGAATCTGATGATGGGGAGGCCCAAGTGAAATTCATGCAACAATAGGGCTATAGAAACAATGACTATGCATGGAGGAAAGATAAAAAGTTTTCATGGAAGGATCCGAACAATTTTCTATAGGATCCGGATGCCAAGCCACAGCAGAAAGCCGAGGACAAGAACACTGAATTACTAACTCAAATGGTCCAGCAAAACCAAGAGATGATGGCCATGTTTGGAAAACAATTGCAATCTCAAGGTGATATTCTAACCAAGTTTGGGCAGACGCTGCAAAGCCATGGAGCACAAATGCGGGCATTAGAGACCACCGTGGCACAGATTTCGAGTGAAGTGGCGGCCATTAAGTACGCCAACCAACAGAAACCAGTCAAGAATGCAAATGTGGCTCAAGCACACCATCAGGTCAAGTACATGTATGTGGTAAGCACTGAGGAGGAATCTCAGGTGCAAGAAATTGTAGAAGAAATAAAAATGACTTTCAATGTGAATGCAACACCGGCGATACCATATCCACGCACTTACTATGGACTGCCAGGCGGAAGCACTTTTTCTTTTTGGAAAAGACGCCAAGAGCCCTTGGTGGTCACGCCTCCACCTAGGCGAGAAGAGCAAGTCAAGACTGTCTGTCAAGGTGCTGATATATCTATTGTTGATATTAATGTTGATGATGTTTCACCAAAGCTCACGCCAGAGGGAGTAATTGAAGCAAGCTTAGGGGAGGTACCCCCGAAAAGCTCTTATGTTCCACCTCATAGGCGTGTTGAGGCAGCAGATGTTTCAAATGTGGTTAATCCTAAGTCAAAGAAAGAGCATCATCATTTTAAAAAATTCCTGGAGATATTCCGAAAACTCCACATCAATATTCCATTAGTGGAGATGATCGAGAAAGTACCCGCCTATGGGAGGTTCATCAAGGAAATCATTAATAAGAAGAGGCGGATAAAAGACGATGAAATTTATTGGATGAATGAGACAGTGAGCTCTATGATTCAGGGGAGTTCACCAAGGAAGAGAAAGGACCCAGGAGGTTTTTACATACCGTGCTCAATAGGTGGTCAACATTTTCCTAAAGCGCAATGTGATTCGGGCGCTAGCATAAATCTCATGCCTTTGGCTACATTTCAAAAGCTGGGGTTAGAAGAGATAAAGAAGTTGGCTGCAACAATTGAATTGGCAGATGGGTCTACCGTGAGACCCTATGGAGTATGTGAAGATGTTCTCGTCAAAGTGGATAGATTCATATTTCTTGTGGACTTTGTCGTCATGGATATGCCACCACTCCAAAGTTGTGAAATTCTCCTAGGAAGACCGTTTCAAGCAACGGCAGACGTTGTGACTGCCTTAGGGAGAGGTACTCTGTCTTTGGGCATTGGAGGAGATCGTGTTGAATTCAAATTACCGAATGATCCTCTAAGTGCAGTCCCCAAGGTGAAAAGATGATGACCGTCATACGTCTAGCCTAAGACGCTAAACAAGGGCGCTTGTTGGGAGGCAACCCAACCATCGGTACATTAGGATAGTTTAATTTTAGTCATAGATTGCTTTTATTTCGTTTAAATTTTAGTTTAAAAATGATACATTGATCCATTTGTTGAATGTGCAGGCACAGGCAGGGTCGATACCATCGACACACTCGTCGATGGTATCAACATGGGTTCAGACAGGTCGCAATAAAAGTGTCGATGGTATCGACACCCCAGTTGATACCATCGAGATCTCTGGAGATATTCAGACGAATTTTGCTCAGTCAACTCGATACCATCGACGGCCTCGTCGATGGTATCGACATCATCACAGGTTGAATGCAACAAAACGGTGGTGTCGCAATAAAAGCAAGTCGATACCATCGACATCCGTTGATGGTATGGATGGACATGTCACCGATCCGCACACAGACATCGAAGACGATCACAACAGCCACGTCAGCGATCCGGGTGCTGCGTCGATACAATCGACTTCCGTCGATACCATCGACTTCCGTCGATGGTATCGACCCGTCAGCAATTCGGGTTTCTCGATCCAGAAAACGTCAGCCGTCGATACTCGCGAGGGAGGCGGCTACCCGCGAGATGTGTCGATACCATCGACCCGTGTCGATGGTATCAACGAGTCAACAGGGGCACCGATCAAGCCTATTTAAGGGGACTTGCAACGTCATTTGACGTCACACCTTCAGAGCAAGTATCCTCCTTTGCGCCGAGCACTTCCCCGAGCCCTCCAAGACTGAAGAGAAGCGTCATCGAGCGGAGATCTTCATCGAGCGGAGAATTTCTTCTCCATCTTCACCGAGCTCTGTTCTTCTAACCCCATCTTCTCGCAACCATGGTGCACGGCGCCGGAGCGTCGTCCTCAAGCGCACACCCTATGGAGATCGAGGAGTTCGTTCCTCCCCCAACCGCTTCCATCCCTCGTCCACGCCTAATTCATGCCAACATGGATGTGAGGAAGGTCTACGAGGAGATAATGAAGCGAAAGTTCGAGCCAACCCGGTATGTGGACCGGGGCATGATCCAGGCGTTGGGATTCGAGGCCAACTTGGCCTATGTGCTTCATGGACAAGCACGCCTCACCAGCAGAAGCCTACGCCTTGACGAGCTGCAGTACCATGCGGATGGGCAGCCGTTTTTCGGCGAATGGCCCACCTACAAGGAACTGGTGGTGGAGTTCATGGCGTCTCTCGACGTCTGCGTCGTACCAAACGACGTGGTAGCATCAGACCGGGATTGGATCAAGGGAAGGGTGTCCTTCCGACTCTTCAACAACAACTACAATCTCACACTGGTCCAGTTCAATCAAATCTTCAACTGGATCCACTCTCCACATGATCACCGAAGGCCGGACTCCCACACCGACTATGCAAAGATCTTCTCCGAGCTAGTTACAGTGCCGGCAGGGAAGACCGTGAGCTACCACAATGCAGCGGTAGCAGATTTTGAGCACCCGTTCGTCCGGGTCTTGCATAGGATGTTGAGCTTGACATTCTTCGCTCGAAGTGATCTTGCTTTGAGCAAGTTTCAGGAGAGTGACTTGTTCTTCCTTTACGCACTCCTGAAGCGTCAACCATGCAACTGGGGGGCGTTCTGGCTACAGCGCATCCTGGCGGTGAAGAGGAGCACAAGGAAGGCTCCAATCCATTTTGGTGGTCTTGTCACCAAGTTAGCACTTTACTTGGGGCTGAACCTTCAGTCCATGACTCCGATCTCTACGAGGAGCAAGGTGAACGTGCAACACTTGCACCGTTCAAACCTCATTCTTCTCCGGGACGGGTTGGCGTACGCTCATTGCCACGTCAACCAAGCTTATCAGGAGAGCTCCCTACCGGACGACGTCTTCAACATAGAGGGCAAGCAGCACTTCCGGTGGCCAATCATAGCCATCGAGTCCTCCGAGGAAGAAGGCGGAGGTGACGAGTAAGAAGGCGAGGCTGCAGAGGAAGAGGAGGCTTTCACACCTCTTCGAGCACGTGTGGCACCACGGAAGCGTCCTAGGATGCATCCGGGTGCATCTTCATCATCTCAGCCCCCGCCGCCATCACCACAGCACGAGCAGCCAACCAAGGATCCCTATTCTATGCAGGGGATGTACACCATGCTGCAGGACATCCAGCAGACTCAGCAGCAGCACATGGTTATGTATACCGGCATTCATGAGACTACGAGTCGGGTACTTGACAACCAACGGGCTATGTTCGAGAACGAGCGGCTCATCCTCGCCAACCAAGAGCAAATGCACACCCGGTTGCAGCGGATAGAGACGCAACAGGAGCCTTTCTTCGACCATTACTGGAGTCAAGACTACTTTGGAGGCTATCCAAAGCCTCCGCCGAGGACCCAATATGATCCAAGCTTCCAGGGGGAGTACCCGTCTTGGGATCCTACGGCACCGCAATATCCACCACCGCCTCCGCAGGATTGATCAGGGTATCACTGTTCCACCCTTAAGTTGGTTTTTGACTATGAGGCCATAGTCGAATTCAAGCTTAGGGGGGTGGCTGGAACAACTCTATCTTTTATCTTTTCTTTAGTTGTTTTTAGTTTTTGCTTTGTTATTTGTTCTTGCAATTTAAGTTTGTTTAGGATCCACATCTATCTAGTGTAATCGTGGATGTCTTAAAAATTGTCATCTCACTGTTTTCATGGGAAATTTAAGGGAATTTAAAAATTTCTGTGTCTTTTGGATAGCTTAACTTGGTTGTCCTTGGGGAACTTGTCCTATGAAAATGATTGATTATGTCAACTTTGAAGCAATATGTCACACCCACACCCCCATTGACTCATGAAAAGTGGATAGTAACGGTTGTTTGAGCCTAACCTAATCAAATGGTAATGAGACCTTAATTGGATATAAGAGAAAGAACCCTTTGAACTACTACACATGTCAGTAAGGAGGGACACATGATATTTTTCTAAGGTTCAGTAACTTAATCTTGTGATCATTCCACTTCATATTTTTCCATAATCTACCAAAGAATTGGAAGTAAAGTACAGTTTTAATTCCTTCTTGCGTGCATAGCATGTAGATAGGATTTGCATTGTTATTTGCATACTTTTGCATAAAACGAAAAAAAATGTATAGTGATTCAGGCACATCACCTTTAGGTGCATGTCATGTAGTTGCACTCATAACTTTCATGATTTTCACGCATAAGTACACCATGTACCTCAGGTTGTCTTAAAAAGTGATCTAAATTGTTCCATACCCTCGAAATTGTACAAAGATTTCCAATCATGAAGAAAATAGCCTAACACATGTATCTCTAAGCAATTATGGATATGTGGGCTAAGAATTTTTTTTTTTTTGAAAATCTAAAAAAAATGAGAAAAGAAAAAAAGAGAGAATTTAGAAGGAAATGGAATAAGAGGGAGAAAGGAACATGATATCACTTGCATAACAAGGAAATTGAGTACATGATGTGGCTTAATTAGATTTCTATCTCTTTTTGAGGTGGAAGGTTAGTGCATGCATCATTCCACCCAATTATAGGCATTAGGGCATTTTCAATGTGCATTTGCATCATTTAGGGCATTTTGTTTTATGCATTTTGAAACTGTGTAATACTTCCAAATTCTTCAATGAACCACCCATTCCATCCACCTGTTGCTCGGATTGGTAGGCCACCGTGATTTTCTCCTCACTCATGTTTATCAGGAGAACTGCTTCCATGTAGATGGTAGTTAAGGCGAGCAACGTAGTGTAGGCGATCACAAGATGCACCAATGCTGAATCGGCAAATTTTATTATGTTAACTGCCTTATGTGATAGTGTTCATCGGTTTGAAGGATAATTTCTCTTATTGATGATTATTGTCGCGTGTAGGGTAATTACTGTTCTGTGATTAGGAAAGGCCGGTTTGAGAACGTCCAGTGGGAGTCATGTGTGATGTAGGTTGGTATGTTGATTTTCAGTTGACATCTGCAATTCTATTCTAAGGATTAGTTGCTCGAGGGCGAGCAATGTTTAAGATTAGGGGAGTTTGATGCGATGATTTTGAGTCGCATTTAGAGACCTATTTCATATGTGTTTTGTGCCTTAATTACTCATTTTCATGGATAATATTGCATAATTCACTTAATTCGGTCTTTGCCATCAAATTATATCAAATCCCCTTTGTTTTACTATTTTGAGCATTATTTATCATCTTATTATAAATTGTGTGAATTTACTTGGTCTTGTTGTGAAATTGCAGGAAAAACAAGTATCTGCTTCCGTCGATACCATCAACGGAAGTCGATACCATCGACCAAAGCCACAGGTTGCCAGCCGAGAAGAGCAGCACAGAGTCGATACCATCGACACCCAAGTCGATGGCATCAAGATTTCTTCAGATTGCTGGCGAGGATGTTGTCGATACCATCGACAAAAGTCGATGCCATCGACACAAGGAGAGCTACAGCGTCGCTAAAAGACAAAACCGACGCGACAGGAGTCGATACCATCGACACCCCAGTCGATGGTATCGAGATCACCACAGGCGCTCAGAATAAAAGAAAGGAAAGCTGCCGCTAATCCGCTGCGTCGATACCATCGACGCGGGTCGATGGTATCGACGCCGGCGGATATGCGTTGGATCTGTTTTGATCTCGATCGGACGGCTGTTATTATTTGACGACCTAATTAGGGACTTATACCTAATGACGGCCGCCCACACGAGAGGATGATCTCATTTTGGATTGCACGAGTGCCGAGGAGGAGAAAAAGGAGAATGGAGGCCGAGAAGCTCATCCCGGGTGATTCGGACGTTGCCGAAGATGATTTCCACCACCGACAGGCGGGGAAGCTCGTGTTTTATGCCAAGGATCCACCGGTTCTTCTCCGTTCAGGGGTTTTCCCATTTATTTCCCGTTTTTCTTATGAATTCCCCAATTTCTACCATGTATTCGTGTGAGATGAACATGAGAGGCTAAAACCCTCAATCTTTAGGACCGGGAGTAGCCCGGGAATGCATTGTATGACATTTTTATATCAATAATTCATATTTTTCTCTCAAATCCGTGGTATAGATTTGTTTTCTCCATTTCTATTGTTATGCTTGATCACCATAAGAGACGAATTCTAAACCCTTGACAGAAGGATTAACGGTTGAAAAGAGACGAATTCTACATTAATCAATAAAACCTTGACAAAGGAGTTGTAAAATTAATGGTGGGAACTGAGAGACCATTTTTAATGCGCTTAGTTTAGGGGAATGATTACTACAACGGTGGAATCAACCTAAACCTAAGTAGTGAATTACACCACGACAGTGGGTAATTCTCATTTCAGGCCACTACTCGGATAGAGAGAGAAGTGTGAGGAATTATATGAAACCTAATACAATGTTGACCCGCGGTGAAATCGCCATCCTAAAGATATCCTTTTGAATTGATTAAATTAACCTTTAATCGATTGTTTTCTTTGTTTGATTTTTATTTTCTTTTTAATTTGATCAACAAAACCCTACTTTGTTAATTTGTCTAGCTGATTGCGATTAGTTAGTAAAAGTCCCCAATAATTCACGTATCCCTGAGTTCGACTCGGGCCTCACAAGGCCTATATTACTCGACGTGTATACTTGCGTTTAAGCGCGTAGTAAAATACGACGTCAGAACATTTGTCACTTGGTTTTTCATGAATCTCACCATGTCACCAAGAATCTTCATCACTTGCGGGCTTGAGTCACTATGAGTTGGAGATGTCAAACCAAAGGCATGACCACCGTCATTCATCATGCTAGAAGCTCGCATTCTTGAAACTTCTGCCAGCTGCTCATACAATGGCTAAATCTCCTCAGGTGGCCTAGCCATGAAAAATCCTCCATAAGAAGAATCTAACATAGCTTGACCATTTATAGATAGATCAAAGTAAAAGGACTGAACTAGCTGCTACCACAAAGGGATCTCATGGTGTGGGCACTCTCTAAACATCTTCCTAAATCTCTCCCAAGCATCGTGGAACTGCTCACTACCCATCTGGTTGAAACCCATTATGGAACACCGCATTTGTGTCAACCTTAGCCAAATTGCCTCAATAAATCATTTTTAATCTCTTCCCAACTCATGATATCCCTCCTTGAATTATACCAATCTTTGGTTTTATCTTTGAGGGAGAACGAGAACAAGGTCAACCAGATTGTGTCATCACTGGTCGTCGGCGTCCTGAAGGTGGAGCACACTTCAAGCAATGAGTCCAAGTTCTTGTACGGGTTCTCACTCTCTGAGCCATAGAAGATGGGTAGGAGCCCAAGAAGACTTGGAGGGATGGAGAATTTCTCCCATGGCATTTGATCAACTCTGTTAGAAATTGGAAATTTGTAGTTTCTAGGCATGAAGTAATCTTGAAGTGGCTTGTAAGGTGCATTTTATCCTTCCATCTTGTCTTCCCCAAGTGGCTTGTCACATGCACAATGTGAAAACTAAACAACAGAAAACAAGTTAGCAAACCAATATGCACAAAGAATGCAAAGAATAAATAATAAATAATAACAATGATGAGGGCAATAGGAAAAGTCAAAGAAAAACTAACTAGATAGGCCGAGCACCTTTATCCCCGACAATGGTGCCAAAAAGCTTGGTGTATTTCTCAAATACAGACAAGTTAATTGGAAAAAGATGGTTCCAAAGGCGAGATTCAACACCACAACTACTAGGTAGCTATGGTGCTTTCTGTCCCCAGCAACGGTGCCAGAAAGCTTGGTGTGTCCCTGCCAATGGTGTTACACACTACTCAATTGGAATTTGAATAGATGCAACTCTATGAGAAAAAAACACACGAGGGGATCATTTTCAAAATTTATAAGGACCTAAACCTACACACCTACTTCTACTAAAAGCACTACACCCGCAAGCGCATGGGGTCGTGTCATAGTATAGGAGGGTGACAAGTATAGGGTCAATCCACAGGGAGAAGAGGGGGCACTAGAGCTAGGTTTCTACTGTGGAGTTTAGGGTTAAGGGTTTGAAGGTTGTTTTGACTGTTAAACTAAGGATGAACAAGCAAGCAATTAAAGCAATATGGGAAAGAATAAAACCTAAATTAACCCTAGATAGTTAATTCTAATGAGCAATTTATTAAGGTAGGCAAGCAAGGAAAGAGAACAAGTTATGTTAAGGCAGGAAAGAGGAGGTCTACACTACATTAAGCTAGAAAATAGGGCAAAAGAGCAGTTAAAGACCTAAACTAGCAAGAACAAAGCAAGAACAAGGCAAGAAGCTAACTAAGCAAGTAAATAACTAACTAAGCTAGCTAAGCAATATGGCAATTAGGGTTTTAGAGCAATAAAGGGATGTGTGGGATGTTTGGGGATGCACTTATCAATTAGGTTGGGGGTGACATGTGAACATTATGATTTCATTTAGATTATCAAACCAAACAACAAGCTAGAGTCTAACGAATTATCCCAAACTACTAACAGGCCATGGATATGCTAGGTTCTGTATAGGAGAACTAGTCCCTAACATCTCCCCCCACTACCCTTGTGAGGCTCAATTGGGTTAGGGTTAAGGTGCAATATAATTAGAGTCTAAACAAGACTAGGTTTCTAGGTTAGATGATCTTAGAATAATTAGGGGATAAGGTTAGTAATGGGAGTGGAAGTGATGTCTTAGGCCTCCCATCACCCACATTCTACCCTTGAGAAAGCTCCATTCTAAGCACACCAAGTTCATCTAATCTAGCTACTTATATCTCTCAACTAGGGTTAGGGTAATTGGTTAGCATGTAGGAAGATGGGTGGCTAGCTAGGGATCCATGAATTAGACCTAGGAGCAAATCCCAAAATTCACACATATAAACAATTTCCCTAAATTCCTAGGTGATTTCAAGCACAAAACAACAAGAAATTCATGAAGAGTGAGATAGAAATAGAACATGATCATTAGAAAACGAAATTACAATGTTTACATATCATTTTCCCTCAACATGGGTATCAAAGTAACATTTTTGGCCCCAAACAGCCCACCCAAGGGGCCTAGCTACTCATGGAAATGGAAAATACAAAAAAGAAAGGAGAAAGAGGTAGAGGAAGCCATGGAGCTCATTGTAGATGGTGCAATCCTCCTCATTAGCTGTTGCGATTCGTCCTCATCCTTCCTCTAAGGTGCAATGGCATGGAATGACGGTGGGAAGGGGCCAAAACACCTAGAAACTAGGGTTTTGGTGGTAGAAATGGTGAAATGAGTGGAATAGAGGTGGAAATGGAGTGGAATGGGTGGAATGTGAAAATGAGAAGCTAGGAGGTGGTAGAAGGTGTTGGTATGTATGCCCTGAGAGCCAATCATGGGATGATTGGTGGGATACATTAAGATTGATTTGATAAGCATCAAAGGCAAGCTTCCAATTCTTTCTGGTTCAGTCATATGAGATAATGATAGAACATATTGAATGTCTAGAGAATGACAGTACTCAATGACGTATGCTTTCAGGTTTAGGACCTGAATGATGGGATCATACGGATGCTAAGAGTTTGTACATTCTCATTATGACCCTAGTCAGATGTCATTGTGGAAGGTAGATAACAATGACACACAAGACTAGATTGTGGTGTTGGTTGATGACAGAATCTCATTAGTCATAATATGGAGATATCAAACCAAACACATAGGTACTTGTTAGAGAACAAGTATACCGGACAGACCCACCATGAGTTTGACACATGGAACCATGACATGGTAGTTACAGTCAGTTCTCATAGTGATGGTGGTGAGTGTGATTCTTTGACCTGAAATCACTACACCCAACACATGTCGTTGGGTACACTTTGACATCATCAAACACAGTCCTGAAAACATGGGTTGTTATAAAGGTGATGATTGAGTGGCTTTGACACATGGGGCTTTTGAGGGGTGAGTGATAGATATTTGATTTGTCCCTCCTGAGGGAGTTTTATATCCATGGCCACTTGATGAATAGGATTGAGATAGGCATGCACACACATGTGTGAATCAGTATGTGATATTGATGTCATACATATCTCCTCCAATCTACTCTGAGATCAAGAAAGTGAATGAACGTTGACAGGATGACTGTTCCATGCCTTGAGTTCATTCATGATATCAGTGACAAAGGAATTATACATTCACTGTAACACCATTCATGCATTGTAGGATTGAAATTTGTTCTCGAACTTTCTATTTCACTTGGGTAGCACTGATGTGTGACTAGACACCGCTCTTTGTTTGTGAAGTCATAAGCGTTATGGACTTTCACTGCCAACGTGAAATGAACCTTTCGGGTCACACACATAGGATTTAACCTGGAAGAGGAGTTTATCCACAAATGATGTTTATATTGATTACTAAAGGAATTTAGTGTTCAATTAAACACTCAATCAATTGATAGCTCATTATCATAGTGTTCAAGGTGTTGGATCGTTTGATTAGAGTATCAGATTGATTGAAACTGCAATTGACTAATTATGCATAGTCTGCTGCCCCAACCGATCGGCTCATATGATGAACCGATTGATTCATCTTGGTGAACCGATCGGCTCATGAGATGAACCGATCGGATCAGGATAGGATGAACTGACCGGTTCAAGGGTTGAACCAATCGGCTCATCTAGTCCAACCGAGCAAGTTTGGAAATTTAGAAGACTATTTTGCAAATACAATTTGTTTCACTTGTACAAATTCAATTTGGACAAGGATTAATATTTGATTAATCAGAAACAAATATGAAACTCAATTTGAGTTGGACCAGGACCACGAATCGATCGGCTCAGGTGCCCCAACCGATCGGTTGAGGTGTGAGTCAATCAGTTTAGCTCCCTAACTGACCGTTTCAGGGTTGAAACGATCAGTTCAGCTGGCGCAGTTGGTTGTTTGTGTGGAAAATCTCGAACCCTTCTACTCCTGCTTTAATCTCGCATTGCTCGGGATAGAGAACCCTGTCCCATGGCCCTCCTATATATATAGGGGTATTGGGGGCTTCTCAGGAACAACAACTCAGAACACCAATTGCTCTGCAAAGTTGTCATTCTCTCTGGTTTTGGTAATCGAGAGAGCCCAAGCAAGTGCTACCCGATAAGGGAGGCATAGTAAGGGAAAGACAACTGCAGAAAAGTGACTGGTGGCAGGAGAGTGTGTTGGTGACTAGTACGCCGATAGGAGTGTATGACTCCTTTTTATTCCTTGTAGGACAAGGAAATCAGAGTTCCAGACAGTCTGTGTAGATGACTTCATAGGCGCGAGACTTCTGCCGCTCAGATGACAGTTGTCAATCTCGATAGTCCCGGTGAGACCAGGAGATGCATAAACACCATCCAAGACTGGAGGTGAAGACCACACAAGCCGCGAGGTAACGTCTCCGAGCAAGCCTCGGGACAAGGTATGCCTCTATAAACCATCCTTCCTATTGTATATACGTTGACGTGATTCCTTTATTCTGGGTTTGGGAGAAGAAAATTTTTGTTTCTGCTACCTTATCTATCTCCCCTAAAACCCAACAGTGGTATCAGAGCCACGTTAGCTGCTCTATACTTTAGGATTCTCGATATGATCGATTTTGGTTTGTCGCATTTATTTATTGCATATGATGCAAATAAAATTGGCTTTATGCGTGTCTAATCCTAAATCCACAAATCCCAATATACATATATGATATGTAATATGAATGCATTCGATATGCGTCGCCCTTAAATGAGTTTTGTGTTGGATGTATAGCGTGGTTATGGCCAATAAACCCTATGTATGTGTGCTTGGTTGTATGTGGTTGCTTGCATCTCGGTCTGTGCACTGATTCCCTACCTCCTTATTCCTGATGTAACTCGAGATAACTCAAGATTTATTTCCTACCTTTTCTTCCCCCGAATGTAACTCAGGGTTTCCCAATTTAAATGTAAAATAGGACAGATCTTTTATTTCTTGTTATGTCAAAGAACGGAGGACAACCTGACGACGACTGAAATGATCAATTCAAGGAGCAAACTGATCGGTTGGCGATCCAGAGGACCGGTTCGAGGAACAAGACAATCGGGTGGTGGCCATGAGGAGATGCACGATGACCAGGCAAACCGATCGGTTGGAGGAGCCAAAAGATCGGCTGGTGGCACCCAGACGACAGGCCAGGGTGAGCAGGTCATTAATGTGATGAGTTGATCAACTCAGATGGCTATAGCACTTCAACATGGATAGGTTGCATGTGATGTAGACCTAGATGACCGTGATTCCTCTTGGCTCGAGGAATCACATTAGGATGGTCATAATCATCTATTTTATCGTTTCACATGTTTTCTATAGGATATAGCATGTATATGATATGTACTATGTATTGTGGTGATTGGATATGTATATGTACCTATAAAAACCAAATCCCTCATTAAATATTAAAGTTTTAGATGCCTTCCAAATGCAACACACATGAAAAGCTTGATTGGCCAAGTGTGGGCACGCCCTAGCGTGGTGCACCGTCTATCTCGTGGAAGCGTGAAGGATGGATATGTGGGTCTGCCCTAGCAGGGTGCATATTCATCATGTTGGCTTTGGGTCAGACTTAACAAGGTGACCTAGATAGGATCTAGCACCTTAAGGCATGGAGGTGATCATGGCAAGGAGTTTCATATGACATCTTTCAAGAGTTGCATATGATGCAATTGGCAAAAGTTGCCTACCTGGAAGATCTAAGTTGTGGGCGACAGCCCTAGCTGGTCCATGACTCAGAGGATTTCAAGATCTTGACCCACTAGAAGATTGTACGTTGCAATCTTCCAAATTGATGGTGAGGGCTATCAATTTGAACAAAAGTAGTGGGAGTGATAATTAATTAAATTCCTAATTATATCGTCAATCTTTCAAATCAATCAAATAAGTCAAAATTGAGTTTTGGACTAAATTGCATACATTTCCTTTTGTAGTACAAATGACAACAAACAACAATCACTTCTCATTGTGATCGGTCCTTGAAAAGGACAAGCTGAATGGGACTAACTTCCATGACTAGTTTAGGACATTGAGAATTGTTCTCACTCAAGAGCAAAAGCTCTATGTCCTGGATACTCCAGTCCCAGAGGAACCTGCTCCTACTGCACCAAAGGCAGAAAGGGATGCTTATAAGAAGCATTCTAATGATGCCATTGATGCAAAGTGCTTGATGTTGTGCTCCATGAACCACAAGTTGCAGAGACAACATGAGAACATGGGTGTCATTGAGATGATTCAGCATCTCAAGAACATGTATGATGATCAAGCACAACAAGAGAGATATGATGTCTCCAGGGCACTGTTCAAGTGTGTCATGACAGAAGGAGATCTAGTTGGTCCTCACACTCTCAAGATGATTGGGTATGTGGAGAACCTGACAAGACTGGGATTTCATCCGAGCCAAGAGTTGGCTACTGACGTGATACTGCAATCGTTGCCAGAATCCTACAGTCAGTTTGTGATGAACTACAACATGAACAACTTTGACAAGCCATTGGCAGAGTTGTTGGGCATGTTGAGGACAGACGAGACACGGATGAAGAAGGACAAGCCTAAGTATGTGATGATGATTAGCAACAAAGGCAAGTCCAAGCGCAAGGGTAAGGGCAAAGCTAAGAAAGGTTATGATGCTAGCCAGCAGCCCAAGTCATCTTCAACTCTCAAGGCCAAGGGAGGTGTGACCAAGAGAGGCAATTGCCACCATTGGCAAAAGCCAGGACATTGGAAAAGGAATTGCCCACTCTATCTGGAAGAACTAAAGAAGAAGGAGGCGACAGACGTCTCCACCTGAAGGTGTCATGAAATAAACTTGTAACATTTTTGAGGTATATGATACCAAGATATAAAATGTAAAGCACTCAATAAATGAGGCAAGTGTTACCGCCATAGATAGGAGTAATTTAGTTTATTTTCAGCCTTGAAGGCATGTAATAGAGTTATGAACTGCTATTTCATATTTGCCAATGGATAGAAACACTTTATTTTTGCATATTGTATGACAATGATAGCAATTAATAAAGTTGATGTTTCAATTTCAAAAGATATGATCTTTATGGAAATGCCTTGTTTATCTTGTTGTACTTGGTATGCATAAGATAAAATGATACCTAAAAGTTATTGATAACTCAAACAATCAAATTAGCATTATCATGAGAAATTCATTTCTAGTTTCCATATGATGGATAAGTCTAGACTCTTTTGGTTAGAGAACCAGTAAGAGACATGAATCTCTTGAACATGATAAATCGATCTTCACTAGTGGTAGTGGGAGATTGATTATCCTATTAGGTATAATACATGTGATGTATTTACATACCTATTGGACTTAATGTTGGTACTTTAATTGATGAATATGTTGAAGAATATCATAGATGAAGTACGGATTTGGTAAAGTGTTAATTCTTGATGAGATCAATGAATGATATACTTGAACCAAATGTTTGAGAACCTTGTGAGTGATTATGATAGTGTATCATAGTGAACTCATGATTAAGGCATGGTGATGTCTAAATCAAAAGGAGTCATACTCTAAGGAGTTAGAGGATGATTATCAAATAACTAATTTCTTCTTAAATAAAGAATACCCCACACTAATAAAGGACATTAAGAATCACAAGGAGTTGTGAGTTCTTATATCCTTGACAGATACATCTCGATTATCTATGTGATGAGTTGGTCATGTGATGATTCAACTAGCTAGATAAATGTGAGGAATTGGATTTTGAGTTATGGTTTATGACCATTACATCCTAAATGATTCCATGTGAACCATAAGGTATGACCTTGATGGTAGCACCCATTGGGATGAAACCCATAAGTGTGAATGAGTCTTAAGCATTAAGACACATGGATAACATTTTGAGAAGGATAATG
This sequence comes from Alisma plantago-aquatica, assembly GCA_963693085.1. Lineage (NCBI taxonomy): Eukaryota > Viridiplantae > Streptophyta > Magnoliopsida > Alismatales > Alismataceae > Alisma > Alisma plantago-aquatica. Next base: position 1,192,585,016 of record OY856412.1, on the reverse strand, counting down.
CTTGTTGATTGCAACTTAATGACTAAGAGATTTGGCATACGGATACTAAAACTGCATTCCTATGAGGAATTAAATCAAGGGTGTGTAAGTGACACAACCTATAAGGTTTATGAATCCATTAATGCAAATGAAGTCTATAAGTTACAAAGGATTAATCAATGTGATTGATTAAGTACAAGCAACTAAGAGCTGGATCTTTACTTTGATGATATTTTGGCGCATCATTTGAGCAAAACATTATTAACTCATCTAACATGATTAACTAGATTAAAATAATGCGGAAGTGTTTCTTTATAAGCGGAATTACTAAAATCACAAAAAAATTAAAACCTTTTATAAAAAGATCCATTACCAAAGATTCTCTTAAACAAGAACCATAGTAGTATATTTACATACTGGTCCACATTGGACATTCCATGTATCATCAAACCAAAATCTCAGGTTGATTATAAAAACATTATCTACTGACTCCTAGGACCTAAGAGTACAGAGACGACACATAGGACTTTATGTACAAAGCTTGACATCCAGTATCCCCACCTGGGATACTACTGTTGTACTTGATGTTGTTGTTGCTGCTCTTCCTCTGCTATAGAGGTTCTACCTCTTTGTCTGTGTCTACCTAAAAATGTTGAATCCCACGGGGGTGAGACAATTATACAATTGCCCCAGTGAGAGATATAACTCTCCACTGTAAACATTATTATGGAAATTTAATAGAAATAAACTAAGCAGTGGGATAATATATTTCATTGGTAGGAAAATTAGTATCTATGCAGATTAGAGCAGCATTCCTATTCAAGTATTTCAGTTATAACTTGACAAGGCAGCAAGTCTCTTATTCAATATGGAATTGAAGAACATAAGTAACATTTATGTATCACAGTCATACTAAGCAGGATAACATCAACCAGTGGTTCTCATATTTCAATCTTATGCAAATACGCTACACGACTGATTATATTTTAAAAACATTCTTTAAGCTCTGAGGAGATGAGGTATGCCGCTCATACCCCAACCGATCACTGCGAAGTCAAAATCGGTACCATACAAAATCAATGGAAGAGTCAGCTTCCATGACTTCCCACATCTCAGTCAGTGCGAGATTACATGCAGGCCATCTTGTGTCTCTGCTTACATAGCTTGCCAGAGTATAGTGGCAACTTGCTATAGAGCTACAGTGGTGGCTGCACTCTCTTCGCGATTGAGAGATTTCATGTTTACCTCCATCGACCCGGCATTAACATCATCGGGAGATTAGTGATACATCCATCCCAGAACATACAATGAAGGATTGAGAGGTTTAATGTTTACCTTCCATCAATTCCCTCATTAGGACGTAAGGATATTTTCGCCCATCGACCCCCACATATTCAAGAATATGCGAACTCCAGGAGATCTCGTAGGAAAACTCGTTTCACCATCACCAGCTACTGACGATGATGGATCTATGGTCAGAGCACTACATGAATAGATTTAACTTGATTAATTAAGTATATTATCATATTCTTTTCACAACAGTCAAGTTTTCAAACATAACTTATTAGGACAAATGCTATAAAGAAACATGTACTGTTTTCATCAGTTACTTCTCAGTCTTTACCAGACATTGGGATCTCAATCCCTCATTTCAAACTCGATGCCATAAACATATAGTTCTGGGTATTCAAACCCTTAGCTCATTACTGAGCACTATTACCACTTTTTTAGGTAACCATCACCTTCAGGTTATCTGACCAAGGTAGACATGACACTTGCTACACAAGCATCTTATCTGGCACTTGAGGCCCATCAATTCTCTTGTTACCTCTTACTAAGCAACAAGGCATATTATGGCACACAAGGCCCAATAACAATTTTAATAATAAAACATCATAGCACATACCTGGCTATGTTCATCATCTCAGGATACCTACATGGTTAGTACAACTAATAACAGATATATCAATCATATTTCAGTTTCATGCTATCCCAGGTAACACCACTATTCCCATACCAGGGTTAGGGTTTCCCATTTTATAGCAATCAGGGTTACTCATCCCCCTTTATTCAATTGGGACCAATGATTCATCATTTCATTTTCCAAGATTAGAGTTTCATGCTAAATAACATAATCTAGAATTAGGGTTTCATACAACTTCACCCTATTTAGAATTAGGGTTTACTATTTACATCACATCACCCTAGATTAGGGTTTATATTCAATAACATCCAAATTAGGGATTTACATCAAATACCATGAATTAGGGTTACTCATGTCATTACCCTAAATTCATATTACATTATCTTCCTAGATTAGGGTTTCATTCAGAATTGCCCTAATTTAGGATTTGAGTTCATCAATTAACTCAATTAGGGTTTCATGATATCTTTACCAAGGATCATACCCTAATTGTATATCACACTTACTTTGAATGTGTTAGGCTTGATTTCTACATGATTATCTTGCATGTATAAATCTCTCTCTCTCGTCCTCTTCTAGGATGTCCAGAAGATTTGATCAATTGATCCTTCAATCACATGAGTATTCAAATGAATTGACCAATTGAATCTTCAATTACAAAAGATATCCAAATGGATTAACCATTTTGAACCTCAAACGGTCTGGCCTACTTAGATCTTAAACGGTCTTGGACTTTCAAAGTTCAAACGGTTTGAAACCATTTGGGCATATTGACCTTGAAACTGTTTAAGCAAACATTGCCTTGAAACCGAATGAGCTAGAAAGTGTTGAAACTGAATGAGCTTAGGTCTCCAAACAGTTTGGGATCGTTTGGTCCCAAACGGTCTTGAGACCATTTGGTCCCAAACAGTCTTGAGACCATTTGGACTCAAACGGTCTTGAGACTGTTTGGACCCAAACGGTCTTGAGACCGTTTGGTCCAAACCCTCTCAAAACCGAATGGACCAAAAAGGTGTTTCAATACTTAATGATTTCAAGGTTTCAATCCATGAACTTCCTTTCAATTGAATACTTGATTCATTCATCAATTGAACCATAGAATCACCCCTCAATTAGACCATCAATTAGGGTTTTAAACCCAATTAAACTAGGGTTTATAATCAAGACTCCTTCAATTAGGGTTTTGGAATCGAGGAACCATCAATGGTTATCATTGTGGAACCAAACCAATTGAAAACAATGAACCATCATCAACTTATGATATGACCTGACCTCAAACGGTCTTGAGGTCGTTTGGATGACCTCCAAACGGTCTTGAGACCGTTTGCCTCATAAATCATTAAAAATTGTAAAATCCAATTAGGGTTTAGGTCATTGGATTGCTCATCAATATAGTTATTGATTGCACTTTGATTTAATATCTCTAACTCTGTAATTACTCAGCCATATTCAACCCTAGACCTGCAAACAGTCTTGGTTGACCTCCAAACGGTCTTGAGACTGTTTGGGGTGACCTCCAAATGGTTTTGAAACCGTTTGGGCTAATCAACCCAAAACATCAACTTAATTAATTGCAAATTCAGCACTTAGCCGATTAGGGTTTCCACTTGGAGGATTGTCTATATATTGACTTAATCATTTAGATCAAATGGATCATCATCCAACATGTTCTAGGGTTCTGACATCAAATGGTCAACTCTTCCAAATGGTCAACTCCTCTAAACGTTTTGGGGTCCAAGCCTCCAAACGGTTTGGAAACCGTTTGGTCTCCAAACGGTTTGGTGAAACCGTTTAGACCAAACTCTTGAAACTGTTTGCAACTCAAATATGTTGGGATTTGAACCTAAGATGAGATCATCATCATCAAGCCTTAGTCCATTGAAAAACTACTTCCATTATCATGGTAATTGCATCAACTAATCAAAGGAATTGAAAGAAGAGCAATTCAACATAGTTAATTGAGAAATTGAAATCAATAACAATGAATAGGGGTTCAAGTTATATAACCCGCCTTCAATTGAGCTTCAAAGCTTGTAGCTTCACATCAACAATTGTGGAAGAAGCTTTCTCTAACCACAAGGGTCGTTCCTCAATCTTTTGGGTGAAAAGGAATGGTTAGAAGTGAAGATCGGATCGAGATATGAAGGAATCATGCATTGATTTGTAATTTCCATCATGAAATCAAGATGAACGAAGGTCAAGAAGCTTACCAAAAGGTTGAGGGTCGTCTTACTGATGTCCCTAGCTCCCTTGATCGTTTTTGAAAGCAAAGGAAAGAAGTGGATTCGAAAAAGTCCTTGGTTTGAGTGGTAAAGGGTGCTTTTATAAGAAAATCAATGAGAGAGAAAATGCCTTATAAAAATCCTTTAATTCCAAAAATTGTGCCACTTCTTCCTCCTCAATTCCGTGAATGCAAATCTATCTTCCTTATCTCCAAATTCCCTTCCATTATCCATGAATTAAGGAAAAAGAAATTAAGCACCTTAATCATATTATATTAATATCCCATTTTTAGTGGATATTACTTTCCATTAACTTAAGGTGAGTGGACTCTCCACTCAAGTTAGATATTTCGTGGCCTAGAAAAGGCAAAAAGTGTTCACACTTGAACAAACCCAACCATCTCATTTTTGGTTGAATGCCCTTCAATTAATATATTTATTTTTGCATCAATTTGAAGTAAAGTTCCATTTATGATTAAATCTTGATTATTTTAATATCAAGATTCTCTCTCCTTCAAAGTAGCTCAAATGAGATGCCCCTTTCATTTTATTTCCTCTATAAGATTACAAGAATATTAAGGACCTTATTGAAGTGTTAAATTGCATATTGAACCTTGGGTTTTGGGTAAATTGCACATTACACCAAAACTAGGTCTTAATGCACAAACATTGCTTTATCAGCTCTTTCTTGGTACTCAGGCTTTCACTAGCCCTCTACATCATTTTCATTCCCATCATGCTTCAACACATTAGGAACATATTATCATGTAACATTTGCAAATTAACCCCTCAACTTGGGTAAATTGCACATCAGTCCAAAATAAGTAAAACATTACTTTCAATATTATTCAAAAAGGACTAAAATGAAATATAAGTTCCTCTTGAGCCTTAATTACTTTTCAAAAGATAATATCAAACATATAATTATCTTTCTTAACAACATTAGGGGTATTAGGGGCTTCTCAGGAACAACAACTCAGAACACCAGTTGCTCTGCAAAGTTGTCATTCTCTCTAGTTTTGGTAGCCGAGAGAGCCCGAGTAAGTGCTACCCGATAAGGGAGGCACAGCAAGGGAAAGACAACTGTAGAAAAGTGACTGGTGATAGGAGAGTGTGTCGGTGACTAGTACGCTGATAGGAGGGTACGAATCCTTCTGATTCCTTGTGGGACAAGGAGATTGGAGTTCCAGGCAGTCTGTGTGGATGACTATAAAGGCGGGAGACTTCTACCGCTCGGAGGACAGCTCTCAATCCCGATAGTCCTGGTGAGACCAGGAGCTGCACAAACACTATCCAAGACCGGAGGAGAAGACTGTGCAAACTGCAAGGTAACGTCCCTGAGAAAGCTTCAGGACACGGTATGCCTCTACAAACCATCCTTCCTATTGTATAGACATTGATGCGATTCCTTTATTTTGGGTTTGTGAGAAGAAAATTTTTGTTTCCACTGCCTTCTCTGTCTCCCCTAAAACCCAACAGAAGGTAGCTAACCTCATGCTCCATCCTCCACCTAGGTATATATAGGTGTGGGGAAATCAATGGGTCAAGTAGGGGTAAAGTAGGAAATGAAGTGCAAAAGTAGCTAGCTTTTTGTGAGTAGCACGGCTGTGGTGGGATGGGGTGAGAATGATCATGGTGGTGTAGAATGACCATGGTGGAAAATGGAGAAAAATCATAGTGACATGGTCAAGTTTGTACATGAAGTAGCACGGTCGTGGTGGGGCTATGGAAGCACAGCTGTGGTGGTCACCACGACCGTGGTGGCTTGGAAAACACTACCCGTTCTTAGCTCCATGATCGTTCTGTATCAGCTTTCACACGCTCATACAAGGTGGCACGGTCATTCGGGGTCAGTCCACCATAGCCATTTTGAGTGGCATGACCGTGGTGATTCTTGCATTGCTTGGAGCTGACTCTGTTGATTTTGGAAGATCCACCATGGTTGTTCCGAGTTACCACATGTGTGGTGGTCTATGTTGCATCACTTTGACTTGTTTCTTTGTTCATTCTTGGACATTTTGCTTCTATGGAGCTTTGTCCAATAGGGGTAGGTTGACGGAGCCTCAAACTTCACTTTTAGCCTCTATAAGGGTAGAGAAACCCAAAGAACACTCCTTCTCTCTCTCTTCCATCAAGCGTCATCCAAATGCCTAAAAAACATGAAAATAATGTCCATAAGTGAATTTTATACAAATATGTATATTATAGGAAATAACATGTAATCTAACATGTATTGATGTGATTCAAATGCAATATGACACAAGTTGAAGCCCTAAAATAGGGTTGCATCACTCTACACCCTTACGAGACAAGTTTTTTGACTTTGATGGTACAAATGATGAATTGGCAATCCTCTCGCTTCCTACTCTTGATACATAGCCTCTGTCCATCAGGATGAAACAAGTTGACTTTCTTTTCCTGAGTGAATAAGGCTACATCATGTTTCTTCAACCAATCCATGCCCAAGATAACATAAAAGGAAGACATGTCGAGCAGGATAAAGTTTAAGGAAAAAATCTTTCCCAATATATAAAGGTCTAAGGTAGGGAGTTTGAGATAAGAAGAGCAGATCCTACCACCAGGTGTTTTTTCTTCTAAGACATAGTCCATGTATTCAAATTCTAACTCTAACATGAAAGCAATTTGAAATGACATGAAGGTGTTTGAAAAGCCAAAATTGAAAAGTTTCTTGATAGGATGCATATTGATATGTTGCAATAACTTCATTGTCCTCTCCAAATTCTTCAGTATTCAGAGAAAACACCCCTCCATTCCACCTCTCCACAGGCGGTCACTATTGGTTTTGATTGTTGTTCTGTGGAGGTAGATTTTGTCATGGTTGTTGCAGCTATTGTGCTGGTTGCTGGGTTGGATCATGTCCTTGCTGAAACTGGGGATAGAAAGGTTGAATATGTCCAACCTGGATATACTCATGGCCGATAGGTGTGGATTGATCATCTCTTCGATCGGGGGCATTGTTGGTAGGGCACCTCCCAGGAGGATGGTAGTGGGAGCACCGGTTGCACCTCTCACGACCACAGTTGTCACCATGATTTGGCCTCTTGTTGTTGTTATGCCTGAAGGTTGGAATCCAAGGTAAGATTCAAATGTCAAGGCCTTGTCCACCATTTGCTGGAAGATGAGTGGAAGTTGTGGAATAAGGTTTTAGCCAACCTGATAGCTCAGACCCTCTAGGAATAGGTTCATTCTTCTCTTGGCACCATGGTCCATGGCATAGCGTTCCAACAGTTGGAACCATTGAATGTAGTGACCAATGCTCATGCTCGCCTACTTAAGGTTGTATAACTCAGCCTCCTTCTTCCTCAAGAAAGTTGGGCAGAAGTACTTCTCCCTGAAGAGCTTGATAAACTAGTCCCAAGTCATGGTGGTTGTGTCTATGGTGTAGGCTATGTCGTTCCACCACACTTAGGTCGTCCCATCCAGCACGTAGGTTGCGAAGCAGACTTTCTGGTGAGGAGGACATACCATGCCCTCAAAAGTCTGCTCCAGGGCCAAAATCCAATCATCATCCTTGTCAACCATGTTTGGTTCACTCTCTCATTTGAAGTAAGGCAGCTGCATGTTGATGAAGTCTGTCAGGATGAACTCCTTTGGCTTGTTAGCATTGGAAGCAGTGGTGAGTTGTCATACCATGGTAGAAGAGAGTAGCTGGAGCAACATGGCCAACTCCTATTTCGGGGTAAGGCCAGTGGTGTTATGGTTCACCACACTATGTCCTTGTGGTGTCACTGGGGTGTCCAAACTGTTGGAGTCATTCTAGGTAGAACCCTTGGAGTTTTTTTCGTTAATGTTGTCAAACAAGTCAACTCTCTACAAAGGCAAGGTTATCATATTAGGTTTCCATGAGTATAGCAACATATATTAGTAAATAATGTCTAAGGCAATTATTGCCTAAAAGCATGCTATTCCAAACAATCTATATCAGCTCAGGCCAGGTAGGTATCACATGGATTCGGGAGTCCTCATAAACCAAGCTAGTGGTGTGGAGGAAAACCTTGCCAGCCCCCAAACCCTGATCCTTTCCAGACACCCTTTCTTTCAACTTCATGCCATAGTAGCTTCCCAAAGGCTCTAATACCGTGCTTTTAAGAGGCGAGATCACCTCCTTACTAAAACTTGAAGGAAATACAAAAAATTCATCTTTTCACAAAGATAATAGATATTGAGGGATGCATCTATAATATTCTAAGTAAATAAGCATGCACTAGATACATATAAAATGTCAATAGTAGTGGAAAGGAAAAGAATCTAAAGCTATTACATGGATTTCATCATTCTTCACTACATAGATTTTTCAGAAGAAAAAGATGAGAAAACAAAGGATCTAACTTTAGCAACCTAAAAATCCTTCAAGAAAGTTTTGAATCTATTCTTGGTCCTATTTTCTTTGATCTTGTTCAGCACCTTGTCCAAAACCTAGGTAGTTGGGAAATCACCCATCAAGAGGGAAAGAAAACTAGGTATGTGTCAATAATATGCACAAGAACAAAAGAAAGAAAACACAAGAGTAAAAGGCTATAAAAGTTCATCAATAGATGAAGAGATCAAGAGTATGAGGCATAATAAAATGGATGTTTTCCATAATTAAAATAGTAAAGGAATTGCATGAATGATTAATATTGACTACATTAACTAAGTAGGGTTGAGGCACCTACGGGAGCCCAACCTATAGGTGAGAGGAGACATAACACATTCCTAGTCACCTACACAAATTATATGTGGGGGAGAATAATACATTCCCCAGGGCAAAATAACACATGCCCTATCTATGGGTAGTTGTATATAAGTACCACTACATTAGCTAAATACTCTAATAAAATCAACATGCTAAGAGAATTTGTGGCTAGTAGAAGCATCATATATTTGAAACATGGCAGTGGGGTACAAGACCCAATAAATGGAATATCAATACTAATTTTTTAGGGAATTTAGCAAAAGAGTCATGAATAGAGAAAATCGGATTCATATAGTGCCTCATTAGGGAATATAGGGTTTGGCAACTCAGGGTGTAAGAATGCATATACCTCTTTACTGTGTTCAAATACCAAGTTCACCACTTTCTAGATGTTCCAAGTTCAAATTTGGCCTATTTCAATTTATTAACATTCATTAGTGTACATATTTCACATCATTGCATAGAAACCCTAAGATTGGACCTTTTTCACAAAACTCAGATTTAGACTCTATAAATATCACCATTGGACTGATTAGGTTCTCCTAGTCAAGAAAACATATATTTATGTCAATTTTGGAGTTATGGTGATTAAGTTGTAATTTTTATGGATTTTATGTATTAAAATTATATTCCAGAATCACCTTTAAAAAAACCTTGAATCAGACCTTGAAAGAATTTTTTATATAGAGCTTAATTTCTAATTCCAAAACATATTTTTTATTAATTTTGGACAAACAGTTTAAAAGATATGAGTTTTCCAATTCTGATCCACCAAAAATGGCATGTCAGCAATTTAGTTGCAAGCAAGGAAGAGAGAGAGGGAGAGGGATCGGCCTTTGACTTGGCCCCCCACAACCTATCCTAGGTCATCCTTTACCCTAGGAGGGATGTACCAATCATTTCATATTCATCTAGAGCTAGTAACAAAGTATACTATAGCAAAGAAATAAAATTGTAAACAGGAACATCATCTAAAGGTGGAGACATCATTTAAGCGTAAGAATATGAACTAACAAGCTTATAATAAGAAATAAACATGGAGCAAGTTATGTAACTTGGCTTTAGAAAGAAGATCAGATCCCAATCAGTAGGATACTTGAGAAAGATGTCTTGGTAGCTCTAAGCACAAGCTCCAAACTCGAGCAAGAATCACCTTCTTCTCCAAGGATTTCATTAGGGCTCAACCATGCCCAAAGGTATTAAAGACCATCACATCAATTCCTACATAATCATCATTACCATTATATGCCTTAAACTAGGCTCAAAAGATCAACATCACATATGTGTCCCATAGATTTAACATGGCAAGGAACTATGGTATTCAATTAATACTATATTGAGGTTTCAACACAAGAAGAGTGTAATACGTTATCACATTAATTATTCAAAAGGGTTGATCATAACCAGTCACTACCACTTAGTCATATTAGAGTTAGTGTAACAATCCATGTTTCATTAGGAGTACACATCAACGTGTTATGGTGATTTATCAAATATATTCACACGAGGGCAAAGGTAAGACTACAAATTAAGGGCATTGTACCATCCAATTCTCATCACTAGAACCCACATATAATACTATCGGATTCATTTTAGTTCATTGTATGTTGAAGCATCCAATCACATTCATTGGCTCAGGTTCATTTTCAAAATCATCAATTAGAGTATAGGTCTAATCATTACATCAATTGAACCAAGAAACCATTGGTTTAGGGATTAATTGAAGCTACATTTGCAACTTTGACTAACCATCGGTTGTGGTTACCTGATCCACCATTGGTTGTGACATCTTGGGTCACCATCAGTTGATAGGATCAACACTACTATCATTTTCACCATCGGGTGTTGACCTAATGCCACCATTGGTTGATACCATCATCAGAGCACCAAACCATTGCCCATTAAGCTTCCAAACAACCCAAACCTAACCTAAGGTGTTCCTGTTGGTTCACAACCGTTTGTCACCATTGGTTGACACCATAGGTTGCACCATTGGCTGGCCATCAGTTGTCACCATGGTATGACCATCAGTTTACGTGTTAAAGGAGAAATCAACATAGAAACCCTAATATAAGCCATTGGTTGCTAGGTGCTAAGCACCATCATTTGTCATAACGACCTGATCCAATTCATCTTCTACCTTAGGCAGAACATGCACATGGTTATAGGTTCATCTAGAATTGGAAACATAACTAGGAACACCATAAAAATCGAAATCCTAAGCAAGCATAACTTCTTAATGCTTTAATCATCATTTTTAAGCAAGAACATGAGATTACAAGCTTACAGTAAGCAATATAAGTAAAGAGGGTTATAAAAGTCACCTCTATGAAGAATAAAATAGTTCTACAAGCAAGAAAAATCGAGCAAAAAGGTAGAAAACCCAATAAGAAGCTCTGAACTTGGCTAAGTATCACCTTTCTCCATAAAAGAAGCAAGAAAGGTAGGTTCTTGAGCTCTAGAACAATTTTTACCATGAAACAATAGAGTTACGACCTAAAGGAAGGTAGGAGGAAGAACAATAGAAGGAAAAATGAGAAAGCAGAAGGTTAAACTTACTCATTTTGGTCAAGAACACCTTAAGGTAGCTTCACAAACCCTAGAAATGGGTAGATCTAAGCTTTACTTGCTCCAACAAGGAGGTCAGTCACCTTCTTCAACATTGGGAAGCTCCTCTTCTAGTAAATACAGAAAAGACAAATATCTAAGAAGGAAAGAAGTGATAGAGACCAAAAGTTTGGTTTGGGAGCTTAAGGATAGGTATTAAAGCTTGAGGATAAGGAAGAGAAGAAGCATGAGGTGTCTAAGCAGCTCTCCATGTGTCCATGGCTTAGAGCTTCCATGGACGAGAAAGATGAAGATCCACTGGCTTTTTCAGTCTACTAGACCACTGTATGATGACCTCCTAGGTTCACCACTGTCTGTTGGCCCTCCCAAACCATCATTTGTTCATGTCCAGGTCAATAGGTGGTTGAACCATCATTTGATCACCTTATAAGTGAACCATCAGTTCAAGTGAACCAAATTAGAAAAAACCATAGACCTAGGACCCTTCTAGGATGACCACCTATCGTTACACTAGTTGGTGAGCACCGTTTGTTGATCAAACTAGTGGAACCACCAGGTGTTAGCCTTGAAGGTGGCCCATCCATGGGGGGGGGGGTAAACCCTAGTTCAACCCTAGAAATGTAATTCCACCAAACCAAGGTATAATTGAGAGCCCCATGGTTCAAAAATCTCAAGAATGATTATAAAACATCTAATGAACATAATTCATGTGAAAAATTACAAAGAAAATCTCCCATTTGGGTAAATTCTAGAAAAGTCCAAAATGTGCATAAAATTGCATACTTGCTCGAATAGTGTCTAGATTGGACCAAACTTGAAACTTAAGCTTGTATTATGATATCAAAACTTATCCCAAGGTTATATTAAGGTTTTAAGCACTCAATTATGGTAATTAAGACTCTTTAACACTTTAATCAAGCTCAGGGGCCTTATAGTATATCACCTCCTTCACTCAAAAGGAGAACAAGCCATTTCATGAGACTTGGGAAAGATTCTAGAAACTTCTAAGAGATTGTCCTAATCATGGGGTCCCTATCTAGAAGCTAGTATAATCCTTCAACATCAGGTTGTCTGAATTGGGTCAAACAGTTGTTGACTCCTCTTGTGGCAGAACCTTCATGGACAAGCCCTTGAAAGAGTCATGGCCACTCTTTGATCACCTAGCTGAGAATTCTCACCACCGACCTTCAAGCATGGGAATTACTGTGACAGAAAAAGGTATCCTCCTCCTCCTCGTCAAGCTATAGTTAGAGATGAGGCCAACCCCCAAATGATGAAGATCCTTGTTGACATGATGAACTTGATGAAGAATCAAGTTGGAGGCTCTTGTAACCACTCCACCAATTATGTGGAGGATATTTGTGAAGAAGTGAAAGCCTTTCAATATTTTGAGAATAGGAACAACCAAGGCCCCAAGTCAAACTCCTACACCACATAATGGAGGAATCATCCTAATTTCTCTTGAAAGACACAAGGTGAAAGGGCAATGGCAACCAAAACAACATCAAGGACAAGAGATAATTCAAGGTTTGATGAAGAAGTCCTTGGAAGATTGTGAAACCTAGATGGCATGAAGAGGGATGTGTCCTCGCTTTAGAAAATGAATAGCCACCTTGATCAGAGGCTAGATCAAATCTCTCTTTCACTTGCCCACCGTGAAGAGGGAAGACACCTTTCCTAACCCATGGACAACCCGAATGATGATGGTAGTTCTATGAGCCTCAATGTGCCTATATCCCACCACAAAGACAAGTCTCAACTTTGCAGCATTACCAAGTGCCTCCTAATCCCTATGCTCCTCCACCTCCACCACCCCCATTCAACTACCTATACACTCCACCTCCACCACATTCTTACCAAAAAAACCCTCCCCAATCTCAACCCTCTTCACAACACCCACAACAACGTCCACAACAACCACCTTTCATTGTCCAAAACCCAAATCCCCCTCACCAAAGACCACCACCACCACTGTAATCCTCACAAGATCCCCCTTATTTGCATGAGAAAGTGATTATGGTGTCCATCATTTGGGGGAAGATGGAAGATGAGGGATTTATGGAGAGGGAGGAGAAAGTGCTAAGCACCATGATGGAAGGTTATTGTTGGAAAGTTCTTGTAGAGGTGCTAAGAGTATCAAAGACATTGCTGCACCATTGTTGTTGGAAGGTTCCAAGCATACCAAAGTGCTTGCTACACTATCCTACCGTCAGAATATTTCACCAATTCGCTCACCATTGCTGGAGAAGATGATTCTAGGTGTCCCACCTTTCATTGAGAAGGCAAATCCTTATGTTCCACCTTTTCTTGGGGATGCATCCCCATGTGTTCTATTTTTGTTTGAATAAAGAATAATATGTTGCCCCACCTTTCTATGGAGGTGCCAAGGGAACCCAAAGTTCCACTGTCCCATCCTTTTGAAAGAGATGACACTTGATGTGCCATTTCATTGGGATTCAATGAAAACCCAAGCTCCACACCATGAGACAAGAACCAGCCTCATGCCACCCCAAGGTCCACAACATTCCACTGAAGAAGTTGATGCAAGTGTTCAACATTTCCATGATGCTCTAGAAGATCTCTCCCTCTAAGAGAAACATGGTCACATCATAACCTTTTAGGGACTTTGAAGTAGGGGAAGGAAAACATCATAGACTCATTGTATATCAGGATGTCATCAATGAAGACCCCCACAAACTGATCAACAAATAGTCAGAACACTATGTTCATCAAGTCCATGAATGTTGTCGGTGCATTAGTCAGCCCAAACAACATAACCACAAACTTGTAGTGGCCATACCTCATCCTAAAAGCTGAATCAGGTATGTCATACTCCTTGATCCTCAACTGGTGATATCCGGACCTCAAGTCTATATTTGAGAACATTGTTGCACCATGAAATTGATCAAACAGTTCACCTATCCTTGGAAAGGGATACATGTTCTTTATTGTTACCTTGTTCAACTACATCCAGCCTATACACAACCTCATGGACCCATCCTTCTTCTTCACAAACAACATTGCACCACCCCATAGTGAAGTAGTTAGCCTAATGAAACATTTATCAAGCAACTCTTGCAACTATTTCTTCATCTCTACCATCTTAGCTGGAGCCATCCTATATGTTGTCTGAGCTATTGGTTGTGTACATGGGACTAGATTGATCTCAAAGTCAATCTCTTAGGGTGGGGGAACATTGGGGAACTCCTCATGAAACACATCCTCGAACTCCCTAACAATCGAAACCTCTTGAATACTAGGACTCCTTGCCTCAGTATCCATCACATGTGCCAAGAATGCCACAACCCTATCTCAACAACTTCCTAGCTACCATCATTGATACCAAACATGACGGAAGAATTTTCCTATCCCCTTAGAAGATCCACATCTCATCACCAGCTACAAATGTCTCTTGCTTGAAACCATAATCCAAGACCACTCTATAATTCTCCAAGGTGTCCATTCCAAGGATTACATCGAATCCATGCACATCAAGTGGTATGAGATCCACTTGTATGTTGTGCCCTGAGAAAGAAAAGACACAAGAAGGACACACCTCCTACAACACTATGAAACTGAATAATGGGGTTTCTAACAACAAACTATCTCTCCTACGACTAACAGGCAAAATAAAATTGTTAAGCACCTCACGAGTGACAAAAGAGTGTGTTGCACCTAGGTCAACCAAAATAGATACGAAGTAAGAAGAAGACAAATTAGAATGAAATAACTCCATATGACATGTTACTACTCACAGGTTGACCACCACCTCCAGCTAACTCATGGTGTAGAATCTACTCATTGCCTATTGTTACCCCCATCCTCTACTTCCTTGAGCATACGATTCAGCCTATGACGCTTGCCCGCATCCTTGTCCTCATGTACTTTAGAACTGCTACCCCTACAATCCTGGTTGTCTCTACCTTAGTTGTTGGGTCACCTCAATGTCTCTCACTGAGCACTCCCGCCTCAGGTGTCCTATCTGCCCACACTTGTGGCAAGATATGGTCTCAAACTATGGCCTAGACAACCTCATCAGTGACACAGATGTGGTGTAGTGAACTCCAGCTGGTGGAAGGCTATGGCCTCTACCTTTACTCAATGACCACTACGTCTGAGAACTACACCTCTGTGGTGTTGGCGGTGCAGAAAACCTCAACTTCTTAAAGCCTCATGACGGTTCCCCTAGAACTGTGTAGACCTATTCCTGGCACTCATCTCTTGCTTCTCTATCACATACTTCTCAATTCTCCTAACAGACTCCACAAATGTGGAAAACATTTTGTGATTCTCCAAAGCAGTCAGAGGGGTAGACAACTCAGCATTCAACCCCTTCTTGAAACATTGTATCCTCTCATCATTCATGGAAGCCATGTGCAGACAAAACCGAAGAAGTTCCATAAACTTGGCGTTGTACTTGTTGATCGACATGGATCTCTGCCAAATCCACACAAACTGGTTGATCTTCTCATCCAGATAGGTCTGTAGGAAGTACTAAAAGACAAACTCATGTCAGAACTCCTCCCATCCAATAGCCGCTCCAGGCCTCTTCTCCTCTTTTATGGCCCACCAATGGCCATCACTCCCTTTTATAAGGTACACCACAGGCTTCACCATATCTTCCTCCAAGATGCTACGAATCATGAAGGCTTTATTGAGCTCTGTAAGCCACAAATCAGCACCAACTGGATCAGTTGTCCCAACATACTCCATCGTTCCAACATGATGAATTTGCTCAAAGGTCTTCCCCATACCCAAAAATTCCACATTGGGAACCGGTGCCCTGGGTTGTGGTGCAGGCTATCACGTCCGCCATATGCATCATAGTATCCATGAACTGCCCAAAAAAGATTAAAAGGTAGGGTTGTCAAGCATGGCTGGGTGAAACTGGGAACCATCATGCAATCTATCGTCTTGTTCCTGGTTCCTTACATGACCACCTAGTACGGCAACACTACTGTCAGCAACGTATCCTTCATATTCTCCAGACATCTTTAAGTTTTCCTTCTTCTTATGCATAAGCAAAAGTCACTATAAGACATACTGGAGGACACAAGAACAGACACAAACCCTAGTCTTAGGTCCATGTAGGCTCAGCGAACCTAAAGCTCTGATACCAACCAAATTGTGACACCCTTTGCCACACAAACACAAACCACAAGATTAAAACAAAATTCTACAGTGGATTGCTGAAAAACACTAAAAATTAAAACCAATTACAATAGGAACCATCAAGAAACTCATTACATTAGAGTCAAAAAACTTGCCATCTGTATTATATATCACAAAGCATCATTATTTACAACATGTTCATAAAAAGACTACCTATCACATGTGATATCTGTTCATTTACATAAACATGTACAACAACCCCAACTATATACAACAAGGGTGCATGAACCCAAAACTCGTATCGATAACACTATCACAGAACATACATAACTTCCCCAATACCTGAGTGTAGAGGGATGACTCTAGGACTCTAACCACAAAAGACCACAAGCACCATTCCCAACCTTAGCAGCTACCGTCCTTCTTGTTGTTGCTCAGTCTCCACTGCAAGATCTCTACCTCCTCGTGCACGTCCACCTAAAAGATGTGGGAAACCCATGGGTGAGATTCCAAATCTCAGCGAGAGATATAACTCTCCACCAATACTATTATTAACATAGATAACTAAAGCAAGTAGATACAAAACTAATCCAGATAAATAGATTCAATCAAATGATATGTATTTATTGGATAAAGAAAATTAAGAAATATTGAGCACTTATTACTGAACCGTAGGACAATCAATAATCTAAGAAGGAATATGAAGAACATTTATATCCACTACCAACTAACATGTACAAAAGCAAGGCAAGGCTACAACCAATGTTCTCGTATTTGATCCTAGGCAAGTGTACTACATGACTGATTACATATTTTACTATGCCCTGAGGATTTGAGTTGTACCACCCAAATCCAACTGACCACTACTAAGTCAAAATCGGTGCCATGCAAGATCCATCAAAGAGACAAAATCTACAACCTCACCAAACCTCATGGTCAGTACACAAGTACATAGAAGAGACATACCAGTCAACTATAACATGTGACATATAGTCAAACAGTGAAAGTCCTAGCCCACTTGGTACATGTCACGACACTAGTGAAACTGAGCTATGGCTCGTAGCCGCACTCTTACCAAGGTATGGCGTACAGCCAATCCTCTAAATTCATATACTCAATTGTATATGACTCCAAGCTTCCTCTAATGGAAAGCTCATTTCACCATCTAGCAAGTGTTGACACTGAGATGGATCTATGGCGCAGGGAAAAACTACATGTTTAGGTTTCACATAGAAGTTAAGTCTATTTAAATGCCTTTTAACATCAATCAAGTTATAATGTACAAATCCAAAATAAGTTCTACAAAAGTAAGGGCATAACACAACTTCAGAAGATATAAAACATATAGGATGTGATCTTGTCACACTATCACTATAAGATGCATGTATTATTTCCATTCACACCATCATCATCAAGGCCACAAATCATTGGATACCAATCCCTCAACTCATCATTGGGAAAAGCCATCTCACATTATACAACAAGTCATTGCCATGTCATAGGACCCATTCACATTATTCAAGTATTCCAAGTACCTCAACATGCCTCACTAGGGGCATATTCAACCTATGTCATAACATAATAACCATAGCCTACACTAGATATGATTATCAAGCTCATAACACTTGCATGGTTAGAAGTTGATAAGGAAGAGGGAGATAACCACACATTATCCTAATCCTATCATGATAGAGAAACAAGCAAGATCATCGTTCGTTATTCGGGTTAGGGTTTCCTATTAGTCGATTAGAGTTTACTTAGCTATGTTCAACCATAAACCCTAGAACCATCACCCTCCATCATCTTGGATTGGATGACGGTTAGGAAGCATCATTAGTGTTGGTTAATTAACATTATAAACATCATAATATATGGCTTATGTATCATTCATATATGAATATCATTGAGTGTTCACATGTGCTTCTCATCCACCTACCATCTCCCTATGTTGACCACATGACCACATAGGTCATGACCACCCATCATGGTTCATGACACGACCATGACACTCATATGTCTCGACCATCCACCAACATGTCGCGACCTTCACCCTCTAGGTCATGTCACGCTCGCGACAATTAGGGTTAGGGATCCACAAAGCATATTAACCAAAGGTGTCTCGACCAAACCTATTTCAACTTTAAGGATGTCTCAACCTCTACCCATGTCGTGACCCAAGGTCATCATGGTCGTGAGGTATGTCTCAATCCAAACAAGGAAGGAACAAGGCACAAACACTAGGGATACTAGACCACTTAACACCAAAGGACTTGACCTAACATCACTAGGTCAAACTCAACCTCAAAGGAGCACCTCAACCAAAAGCTAACAAGGTCGCGACCAACAAGAAGAAAGTGTCGCAACCACACCAAGATGAACTATCTAGGTTTCAAAATAGAACTAAAACTAAGGGAAGAACCATGGTCGCCATGATGGGAAACTCAAGCAACTGATCACCAAACCCTAAAGCATAGGTCAAGAAACCACCAAGAAAGAACCTCTTCCAAAGAAGGGACAAACCATGCTCAAGGTAAACAAGATCAAACCTAACTTCTATCTAACTTCTAGATATATGAACACAAGGCATGGGAGCAAAATCAAGGGCAAAACATAGAGAAGAACCTCTATAACTTATCATCTACTAAATTAGGTACACATAGATTAGTGTTTCAAATTTATCCCAAACCAAGCAAGGTATCTTCACCAAACAAGCTCTAGATATTACCATTAAGTACAAGCATGATGAGTAAGCAATCTAGAGAGAGAAGACAATAATAAAACACATAAAGAAGTGCAATAATTGAGTAGGTTTAGTGTTATATAACCCACCTTAAGATGATCACCATCAAGAACTCCAAACTCCAAGATCTAGAGCTCCAGGAACACGGTCCAAGTGTTGAATAAGCTTCACTAAAAGATCCAAACTCGGCCACAAGAGCACCTCAAGAAGGAGAAGACACCAAGGTCAAGTCTATCCTGAGGAAAGAAGCAAAGTAGCTCTTAGCTGAACCTAAAGAGAAAGGAAGAAAGAGAGGAGAAGTCCTCTTTACACTTGGGTCTACCTTGTCAATACATGGTCTATGACCCTTGTGATGATGAGTTTCTCTCCCAAAATGACCACCATGGAAGAAACATGGTCTAGGGCCAAGAAAAGTGAGTAAGATGAAGGTTGGAGATCAAAAGAACATCAACTTAGAAGACAAACACTTACCAAGAGTGAAAGATGAGCTCATATTACCACCATCACCACATGCAAGAGGATATTGATCACCAAAGATCCAAGAACGAACCTCCTTGCTCCATCAAGTTCCAAGAACCAACAAAGAAGGAGGAAAAAGATAGATGGCCGAAAGGGTTGCAAACAAGGAAAGATAAGGGGTTATATAGAATAAAGATCATAGAGAAGGCAAGGGGGTGAGGTGTCAACATACTAAGGGACCCAAGGGACACTTGTCCACTAAAAAGGCCAACATGCAACCACTTAGGCATGGCATGCATGATATGGTGATACACTCTAGGTAGTTTCTAACCACCATGGACTCCAACATAGTCATAGTTGTGACCCTCCTTGGTTGCACCATCCATGGTCATGACACCACATGTCACCATCTCCTCTTGGTCGAGACAAAACACCCCCACAAACCCTAGGTCAAAACAACCCATGCTAGGGCAACCATCTCGACCCAAGACCACCCTAGACTAGATTGTTCATGATCTAAACACTTTTAGGAGGTGTCTCGACCGCAACACCCTCCAAAACCAACCTTGGTAGCGACCCAAGGTCAAGACAACACAAACATCACTCAGTTAAATGATATGTATTTATTAGATAAAGCAAACTAAGAAATATTTGACACTTATTACTAAACCCTAGGATAGTCAATAATCTAAGAAGGAACACAAAAAACATCTATATACTCTACCAACTATCATGTACAAAAGCAAGGTAAGGCTACTGTAACATACTAGATCTCAGACCCTACCTTAGAAGTTAACATTTTGGACATAGCCAAAAAAGGATAAAGGTTAGACCTAAATAGATGTTTAGTATAAACCCAATGAGCTAATGAATGTATACATCACCTTAATGTAACCTAATGTTCTAACATTAATCTTAGGTTTATAATGGATACATAAAATATGCCACATAACTCATTTTGGTGGTAATATGAAGATAAGAAACTTAATTGGATGAAAAATTTAGATAATTGGCCATATGACATATCTCATAAAAAGAAGTCTCAAAAGTGTAAACAAGCTTCAAATTCGAAATCTACATATCAAAATTAACCTACATGCCAAGTTTCATCTAATTTGGACTACCTTGAAATATTAGGATAAGTTTAGGAGAGAGAAAATGAGTAAAAGGCATAAGTACTGAATACTGTGATTATATAACTTCAAAATATGTAAATAATGGAAAATTCATATTCAACACATCAAAGATAACTTGTGTATGAAGTTTGGTCCAATTTGGATGTTGTTTGTGCAAGTTATGCAATTTTAGGTACATTCTGGGCTTTTCTGCAACATACCCAATTGGGAGGTTTTCTTTGCAAATTGTCACATGAATTATAATCCTTATATATTCCCTTAACATTCTCGAGTTTTTTGAACCATAGGGCGCCTAGTTGCACCTTGGTTTGAAGGTGTTTCTTTCCAAGGGCATTTTAGGGATTACTCTCTTTATAAATGAGCTTATCTTTAGAAGCTATCAACCAATGGGGTTATTTCTTTGATTGGAGGTCGGTTGGGATGGCCTATAAGTTTACATAAACTGATATTTGATATTAAATAAACATCTATGAGTTGTCCTCTTGCATGGCCATGAATTCCCTAGGCTAAGGACACATGGAAAGCTCCATGGACACCTCATGCTTGACTTCTTCCTTATCCATAAAGGTTTGCATGTCCATAGGCACCCTTAGCATTGGACACCTGGAAAGTAACTTGACACCTCATGCTTGACTTCTTCCTTATCCATAAAGGCTTGCATGTCCATGGAATCCCTTATACATGACACATGGAAAGTCTCATAGACACCTCATACTTGACCTCTTTCTTTATATAGCCATATCTACCCCTTCCCAACTCCCAATTCGAAAACTCTTGCTCTCCTTTATTTCCTCTAGCTTAGAACATCATTCTTACTCTATTTTTCCCTGAATGTGCTGTCCCAAGGTAAAAGGAGATGCCTACCTTGGTGAAGAAGGCTTCTAGGGTTCCAAATTTCTCTATTTAGGATTTCTTAAGCTCCTCCTTGGCGATTTTGACCAAAACTAGTAAGTATCCTCCTTTCCTTCCCTATTTTTATGTTTTTATTCTTCATTCCACCTTCCTCCAGGTCGTAACCATGGCCTTCCATGGTGAATCCCCACCTAGAACCCATAAACACCTCATCTCCATTTTCTTTTGTTAGGGTTTTTTACCTCTAAAGTGGAGAAGGTGCTTCTTGCTCGAGATAGGAGCTTTATTGGAGAAACCAACTTCTCTAAGCTTGGGAACCTTACTTATTTTACCTTTCCACCTTCCCTAGAAGTTCTTCGGAGGCCTAGGATTGGATCTAGGACTCACTTGAATTGTTTAGACTCTGAAGTTGAGGTATGATGTATCCCCTATTCTTCAATGTTGAGCAATTCACCTATGCTTATTCATTCTCTTTGTCCTATGGACATTATCCTATTCACAATGTCTTTTCTTTTGAAAATCATGGTTCTTGTGAACTAGCTTATTTGATATTGATCATGTGATCATGTATATTCTTTTGAACTCTTATCTTATGCTTTGTTCATGATGGAACTCTAAAAGATGACATGTGATGTCTTTTGCCCACTTATGAGGTGGATGTATATGTTGGTCACTTATGTGGTGACTAGTTTATATATACTGACTATACTTTCTACTTGCCTCTACATTTAACATGCTATGTGATTAAGTAGTACTAGAGTAGTGTAATAGCATTGGTTTTTATGGCAGATGTGTTATTTCCTGTCGAGCAAATGTGATATTTCCTGCTCTTTTAGGATGGAAAGGAACCTCATACCCAGGGCAAGATGTGTGATTATTGGCCCATGTTTTATATATTTGGTAGATTGGAAGTATTCCTTTCTCTATCAGGTTTCAAGTTTATGAGACTTGGTCTCCTTTGTGTTTATATTGTTTTAGGGCTATGTTTATCTCACATGCATGCAGGTTGATGATATGGGTTGTGTGCCCTAATTCTTTACATGTGCTTGTATGGAACAATCTCTATGTTTTATTAATGGAAAGTATTCTTTTGTTATCATATGATTTCAATTCCTTTTCTCTTGATACCCATTTGGGTGGTACTTATCCTTTCTATGGGGAAACCTTTTATATTTGATGTCCTTTATTCCATATATTGCTCAATTTCCTATTTAGTATGCACATACCAACCTTGGCTGATGTCATCTATTTTCTCTTCTTGCTGGGGTATGCTTCCAACCCTAGGTGAAGGACTTGGATGATAAGGCATGAAGTTTTGGACTAGCTTAAGGATTTAAAGCTTGGAGACAAAGTTGTTATGGTTTAGATTTCCCTCTACTTAGATCCTTATGTTGTATCATACATGTAAACCCTTATGGGATATTATGATGTACTTTTGTAATAACCTTGTGATAAATTGAATATAGTCAACATTTTTATTCCTCTTCTATACTTTTGTTATTTTGGATGCCATTTATTGAAATTTGAAAATGTTACACCTATTCCAACATACCTTTGAGTGTGTTTGGAATGGATGTTTTATTCTTCAAATTTGTTTTAGTAAGGGGGTGATTTCGCCTCCTTATAGCATGGTATCAGAGCCCATAGTATTTGGAATCTAACTATTTTAATTTTGTCTCCCTAGTTAGAATCCTTGCCTTACCTTTAAGTGACATGTTTGCCCTAGAGTTGATCAATAGATGATGAAGGGTTGATTTAGGATTCCTATAGTTTCACATTAGAATAATGATGAATAGATCCCTAAAATACTTACAACTAAAAGATTCATAAGTAATAATAGTAACTTGAGGTTGTTTAGCTTGGCCTTTAGGAAGCTACTAGGGCATGAAGTTGAAAGCAAAGGGTCTAGAAAGGATCAGGGTTCAGGGGCTGGCAAGATTTTCCTCCGCACTACTAGCTTAGTTTATGAGGACTCCCAAATCCATATGATACTAGCCTAGCGTGAGCTGATATGAATTGTTCAAAATAGCATGCTTTTAGGCAATAGTAGCCTTAGACATCTATATGATTTATCATTAGGGACCCTAATATGTTGAACTAGTCTCCCAGGTGTAAGGACTTGTTTGAGGATGGATAAGAGCAAGTTAACCCATAGTTCATAGTTAGTCTTTACAAGTTATGTTTCTTTTTGTTGCATGATGCTTATGTAGTTGGAAGTGTATTTTGTAACTAAAGAATAGTTTTGACTTAATAAGATGAATCCTTTAAGGGGAGGTGAATAAGTTGTTTTTATCATATGTGGATGTTTTGATTTCAAGGACAAAATCCCTTTAAGGGGTGGTGTGTTGTAACATACTAGATCTGGAACCCTACCCTGGAAGTTGACATTTTGCACTTAGCCAAACAAGGTTGAAGGTTGTACCTAAATAGATGTTTAGTATAACCCCAATGAGATAATGCATGTATAGATCACCTTAATGTAACCTAATTTTATAACATTAATATTAGGTTTATAATGGATACATAAAATTTACCACATAACTCATTTTGGTGGTAATATGAAGATAAGAAACTTATTTGGATGAATAATTCATATAATGGGCCATATGACATATATCATAAAAAGAAGTCTCTCAAGTGTAAACATACTTCAAATTCTAAATCTACATATCAAAATTAGCCTACATGTCAAATTTCATCTAATTTGGACAACCCTAAAATATTAAGATAAGTTTAGGAGAGAGAAAATGAGTAAAAGGTATAAGTACTGAATAATGAGATTATATAACTTAAAAATATGGAAATAATAGAAAATTCATATTCAACACATCAAAGATAATTTGTGTACGAAGTTTGGTCCAATTTGGATGTTGTTTGTGCAAGTTATGCAATTTTAGGTACATTTTGGACATTTATGCAATTTACCCAATTGGGCGGTTTTCTTTGCAAATTGTCACATGCATTATAATCCTTATATATTCCCTTACCATTCTTGAGTTTTGAGACATAGGGCGCCTAGTTGCATCTTGGTTTGAAGGTGTTTCTTTCCAAGGGCATTTTACAGATTATTCTCTTTATAAATGAGCTTATCTTTAGAAGCTATCAACCAATGGGGTTATTTTATTTATTAGAGGTCGGTTGGGATGGCCTATAAGTTTCCATAAACTGATATTTTATATTAAATAAACATCTATGAGTTGTCCTCTTGCATGGCCATGAAATCCCTAGGCTAAGGACACATGGAAAGATCCATGGACACCTCATGCTTGACTTCTTCCTTATCCATAAAGGTTTGCATGTCCATAGGCACCCTTAGCATTGGACACCTGGAAAGTAACTTGACACCTCATTCTTGACTTCTTCCTTATCCATAAAGGCTTGCATGTCCATGGAATCCCTTATACATGACACATGGAAAGTCTCATAGACACCTCATACTTGACCTCTTTCTTTATATAGCCATATCTACCCCTTCCCAACTACCAATTCAAAAACTCATGCTCTCCTTTATTTCATCTAGCTTAGTGCATCATTCCTACTCTGTTTTTCCATGAAGGTTCTGTCCCAAGGTAAAAGGAGGTGCCTACCTTGGTGAAGAAGGCTCCTAGGGTTCCAAATTTCTCTATTTAGGATTTGTGAAGCTCCTCCTTGGTGATTTTGACCAAAACTAGTAAGTAACCTCCTTTGCTTCCCTATTTTCATGTTTTTAGTCTTCCTTCCACCTTCCTACAGGTCGCAACCATGGACTTCCATGGTGAAACCCTACCTAGAACCCATAAACACCTCATATCCACGTTCTTTTGTTAGGATTTTTCACCTCTAAAGTGCAGAAGGTGCTTCTTGCTCGAGATAGGAGCTTTATTGGAGAAACCAGCCTCTCTAAGCTTGGTAACCTTACTTATTGGACATGTCCACCTTCCCTAGAGGTTCTTTGGAGGCCTAGGATTGGATCTAGGACTGACTTGGACTGTTTAAACTCTGAAGTTGAGGTATGATGTATCCCCTATTCTTCAATGTTGAGCAATTGACCTATGCTTATTCATTCTCTTTGTCCTATGGACATTAGCCTATACACAATGTCTTTCTTTTGAAAATAATGGTTCATGTGAACTACCTTATTTGATATTGATCATGTGATCATGGATATATTTTTGAACTCTTATCTTATGCTTTGTTCATGATGGAACTCTAAACGATGACATGTGATGTCTTTTGCCCACTTATGAGGTGGATGTATATGTTGGTCACTTATGTGGTGACTAGTTTATATGTTCTAACTATACTTTATACTTGCCTCTACATTTAACATGCTATGTGATTCAGTAGCACTAGAGTAGTGTAATTGCATTGGTTTTTATGGCAATTGTGTTATTTCCTGCCGAGTAAATGTGATATTTCCTACTCTTTTGGTATGGAAAGGAACCTCATACCCAGAGCAAGATGTGTGATTCTTGGCCCATGTTTTATATATTTGGGAGATTGGCAATATTCCTTTCTCTATCAGGTTTCAAGTTTATGATACTTGGCCGCCTTTGTGTTTATATTGTTCTAGGGCTATGTTTATCTCACATGCATACAGGTTAATGATTGCCCTAATTCTTTACATGTGCTTGTGTGGCACAATCTTTATGTTTTATTAATGGCAAGTATTCTTTTGTTATCATATGATTTCAATTCCTTTTCTCTTGATACCCATTTAGGTGGTCCTTATCCTTTCTATGGGAAGCCTTTTATATTTGATTTCCTTTATTCCATATATTACTCAATTTCCTATTTAGTATGCACATACTTGCCTTTATTGATGTCATCTATTTTCTCTTCTTGCTGGGGTATGCTTCCAACCCTAGGTGAAGGACTTGGATGATAAGGCATGAAGTTTTGGACTAGCTTAAGGAGTTAAAGCTTGGAGACAAAGTTGTTATGGTTTAGATTTCCCTCTACTTAGATCCTTATGTTGTATCATACATGTAAACCCTTACGGGATATTATGATGTGCTTTTGTAATAACCTTGTGATAAATTGAATATAGTCAACATTTTTATTCTGTTGTTATACTTTGGTTGTTTTGAATACCATTTATTGAAATTTGAAAATATTACACCTATTCCAGCATACCTTTGAGTGTGTTTGGAATGGATGTTTTATTATTCAAATCTTTAGTAAGGGGGTGATCCCGCCTCCTTACAACTATAACCAATGTTCTCATATTTGATCATAGGCAAGTGTACTACATGGCTGATTACATATTTTATTATGCCCTGAGGATTTACGTCATACCACCCAAAACCAACTGGACACTACTAAGTCAAAATCGGTGCCACATAAAATCCATGGAAGAGCCATAATCCACGAACTCAACAAACCTCATGGTCAGTACACGAGTACACAACAGAGACGTACTAGTCAATTGTAACTTGTGACATATAGTCAAACAATGAAAGTCCTATCCCTCCTTGGTACATGGCACGATGCTAGTGAAACTAAGCTACGGCCCATAGCTACACTCCTGCCAGGGCATGTCTCGCATCCAATCCTATGAAACAACATAAGCTACATCTCACTGAGCGATGACCTACAATCGCACTCCTACCAGGGTATGGCCCGTAGCCAATCCCGTGAATGCATATACACAACAGTATATGACTTCAAGCTTCCTCTAAGGGAAAACCTATTTCACCATCTAGCAATTGTTGATATTGAGATTGATCTATGGCATTTGGCAGAACTACATGTTCAGGTTTCACTTGATTAGTTAAGTCTATTTAAATGCCCTTTAACATCAATCAAGTTATCATGTACAAAGCTAGAACAAGTTCTATAAAAGTAAGTGCATACACAACTTCGGAAGCTATAAAATGCATAGGATGTGATCTTGTCACACTATCACCACAAGATGTATGTATTATTGTCATTCACACCATCATCATCAATGACACAATTCATGAGATACCAATCCCTCAACTCGTCATTAGGAAAATCCATATCACATTATACAACAAGTCACTGTCAGATCATAGGAACCATTTACATTATTCTTGTATTCCAAGTGCCTCAACATGCCTCACTAGGGGCACATTCAACATGTGTCATATATAATCACCATACCCTACACTATCTATGATTATCAAGCTCATAACACATGCATGGTTAGAAATTAATACACAAGAGGGAGATAACCATGTAGCATCATAATCTTATCATGATAGAGAAACAAGCAAGATCATCATTCATTATTAGGGTTAGGGATTTCTCTTATTCGATTAGAGTTTACAAAGCTATGTTCAAACATCACCCTCCATCATATTAGAGTGTATAAGGGTTGGGAAACGTCATTAGAGTTGACTAGATAACATTCTAAACATCATAATATATGGCTTATGTGTCATTCATATCTAAATATCATTGAGTGCTCACATGTGTTTCTCATCCACCTACCATCACCTATGTTGACCACATGACCAAATAGGTCGACCACCCATCATGGTTCATGAAATGACTGCAAAACTCATGTGTCTCGATCAGCCACCAACATGTTACGACCACTACCTTCTAGGTCATGTCGTACCCACGACACTTAGGGTTATGGTTCCACAAAGCGTCTTAACCAAAGGTGTCTCGACCAGACCTGTTTCAACCTTAAGGATGTCTCAACCTCTACCCATGTCATGACCCAAGGTTATCATGGTCGTGACCCTACTCTCTAGGGTATGTCTCAACCGAAACAAGGCAGGAACAAGGCACAAACAGTAGGGATACTGGGCAACTTAACACCAAAGGACTTGACCTAACATCACTAGGTCAAACTCAACCTCAATGGAGCACCTCGACCAAAAGCTATGAAGGTCACGACCATCAAGAGGAAAGTGTCTTGACCACACCAAGATGAACCATATAGGTCTCAAAATAGAACTAAAACCAAGGGAAGAACCATGGTCCCCATGAAAGGAAACTCAAGCAACCAATCACCAAACCCTAAAGCATAGGTCAAGAAAGCACCAAGAAAGAACCTCTTCTCGAGAAGGGACAAACCATGCTCAAGGTAACCAAGACCGAACCTAACTTCTATATAACTTCTAGATATATGAACACCATGCATGGGATCAAAATCAAGGGCAAAACTAAGAGAAAAACATCCATAACTTTTCATTTACTAAATGAGGTACACATAGATTAGGGTTTCAAATTTATCCTAAACCAAGCAAGGTATCTTCATCAAACAACCTCTTGATATTACCACTAAGTACAAGCATGATGAGGAAGCAATCTAGAGAGAGAATACAATAATAAAATGCATAAAGAAGTGCAATAATAGAGTAAATTTAGTGTTATATAACTCGCCTAAAGATGATCACCACCAAGAGCTCCAAACTCCACGATCAAAAGCTCCAAGTACACAATCCAAGGTTTGAAGAAGCTTCACCAAAAGCTTCACAGTCAGCCACAAGATCACCTCAAGAAGGAGAAGACACCGAGGTCAATTCTTGCCCAAGGAAAGAAGCAAAGAAGCTCTTGGTCGAACCAAAAGAGAAAGGGAGAAAGAGAGGAGAAATCCTCTTCACACTTGGGTCTGCCTTGTCAAGACAAGGTCTATGACCCTTGTGATGAGGAGTTTCTCTCCCAAAATGACCATCATGGAAGAACGATGCTCTAGGTCTGAGAAAAGAGAGGAATTTGAAGGTGGGAGCTCAAAAGAAACATCAACTTAGAAGACAAACACTTACCAAGGGTGGAAGATAAGCTCAAATCACAATCACCACCACATGCAAGAGGAGATTGATCACCAAAGCTCCAAGGATGAACCTTCTTGCTCCACTAAGCTCCAAGAACCAGAAAAGAAGGAGGAAGAAGATAGATGCCTTGTAAACAAGGAAAGATAAGGGGTTATATAGATGAAATATGAGAGAGAAGGCAAGGGGGTGAGGTGTCAACATACTAAGGGACCAAAGGGACACTTGTCCACTAAAAAGGCCAACATTCAACCACTTAAGCATGACTTGGAAGACATGATTATCCACTCTAGGTAGTGTCTCGACCACCATGGACTCCCAAATGGTCACGGTCATGACCCTCCTTGGTTGCACCATCCATGGTTGTGACACCACCTCTCACCATCTCCTCTTAGTCGAGACAAAGCACCCCCACAAACCCTAGGTCGAAACAACCCATGCTAGGGTGACCATCTAAACCCAAAACCACCCTAGACTAACTAGGTCATGAACCAAACACTTGGAGGAGGTATCTAGACCGTGATACCCTCCAAAACCAACCTTGGTCACGACCTAAGGTCAAGACAACACAACCATCACATGTGACCTAGGCACTCAACACTCACATCAACCCTAATCACCACCTGGGGTGATACTCCTCAACCAAGGTTCAAACAAGGCACCCTCCTCTTTATTCTCCTCTATATGATGTCAAGAAAGAGAGGGAACACTCTAGAGGTGGCAAATTGCACATCAACCCCTGTACTAGGTAAATTGCAATTTGCACCAAAACTAGCACAAAAAGAACAAACATCATCCAAACAAGCTCAAACTTGAAGCTTAAGCCTGCCACAAGCCTTAATTACATCTAAAAAATTAGAGAAAGGTTCTAAGCACGTAATAAAGACAAAGCATATATGGTTTACTCCAAAACTCAAGTCAGGGTCTTTACAAGCCATAAACCCCTGACAAGGATTTCACCCCCGAAATCCTAAGAGAAAATAGAGGGGTACTTCCTCCTCATATCTTCCTCGAGCTCCCATGTGGCTTCCTCAACACCATGATGATTCCATAGAACATTCACAAACACTATGCATTTCTTCTTGAGCTTCTTCAATTTCTATCAAGGATCAAAACTAGACCTTCAACATAAGACATGTACTCATCAAGTTCCACTTCTACTGGATGCAACACTAACAATGTATCAGGATGGCACTTCCTCAACATACTCACATGAAACATGGGATGCAACTTATGAAACTCAGGTGGCAACACCAACCTGTAGGCCACCTTTCCAACATGTGCCACCATAGGGTAAGGTCCCATAAACCTAGCATCCAACTTACCCTTCTTCCCAAACCTCAGAACACCTTTCCAGGGAGAGACCTTGAGGTACACTCTGTCTCTCACTTGGAATTCCAAAGGCCTCTTATGTTTATCTACATACGACTTATGCATGTCTTGTGCTTCCTTCAAAACTGTTGAATCACTTTGATCTTTTCTGTCGTCTGTTGTACAAGCTCAGGACCAAGAAGCTGATACTCGCTCATCCCATACCAACACAACAAAGACTTGCAATGCCTCCCATGTGACGCCTCATACGGTGCCATGTCGATACTACTTTGGTAACTATTGTTGTAGGCGGACTCTATCAGGCTGGGGTGAACATCCCAACTGCCTGAAAACCGGAGAACACAAGCTCTTAATAGATCTTCCAAGGTCTGAATGATCCTTTTGGATTGACCATTTGTCTGTGGGTGGAAGGTAGTGCTAAATCTCAACTGTGTACCCAAAATTGTGTTTAGTTGCTCCTAAAAGTGACTCATGAATTGGGGACCTCTGTTAGACACTATGGTAGCTGGAACACCATGCAAACGCACTATCTCATCAACATAGTCTAGGCAAGCTTCTCAGATGTATATGTCATCTTCACATGTATGAAATGTGATGACTTGGTCAACTTATCAATGATCACTCAAATGGAATCATGATCCTTGGATGTCCTAGGTAGACCAACCACAAAGTCCATAGTCATATGATCCCATTTCCACTATGGCATAGGCAATGGTTGCAACGTCCCTATAGGCTTCTGATGCTCGGCTTTAACCTATTGACACACAATGCATCTCGCAATGAACTCAGCCACATCCTTCTTCAAGCCAAGCCACCAATACATGTGCTTCATATTATGATACATCTTGGTGCTACCTGGGTGCATAGCATACATGAATGAGTGAGTTTCTTCCAGTACCATCTTCCTTGGATCATCAACATCAAAAACCACTACTCTGCCATGGTAACAAACCATCCCATCATCTGACTCGCGGAATCCATCATGCTTCTTGCTGCTAAACTCTTATCTAGTCTGTTGTATCACGATATTAACCTATTGTGTCTCTCTGATTTGTTGTCTTAGCATGGGCTTCACTTGCAATTGTGCTAACAAATCTTCTAGCATGGACACCTCCAACTATACATTCATCTAACACAAGGAGACCAATATGTCTCACTTGTAGCACACCAAAGAACTCAAATGGACTCTATCCATTGCTGAAGACGAAGACTTCTTTCTCAATGCATCTGCCACAACATTAGCCTTCCCTGGATGGTAATTAATTGTGTAGTCATAGTCCTTGATTGACTCCATCAAGCATCGTTGTCTCATGTTCAACTCCTATTGTGAGAAGATGTACTTTAGGTTCTTGTAATATGGGAAGATATGACACTTCTCTCTATAAAGGTAGTGCCTCCAGATCTTTGAATCATGGACCACATCAGCTAACTCTAGGTATTAATATTTCAAGAAGAAAAAGAAACCACTTGCTTGTCCTACATCATCCCACAACCCAAGCCATTCCTGGACAGATCACAAAAGACTATATATCCTTTCCCCTACTCAGGTAAGACCAAAATCATTGCACTTGCAACTTCTCCTTCAATGTCTAAAAAGCACATTGACATCTATCATCCCAAACAAATGACACATCCTTCCTTATCAACTTTGTTAGGGGCAAAGCAATAGCATTGAAGTTCTTGATGAACCTCATGTAATAGCTTGCCAACCCTGAAAATTGTGCACTTCTATCAGCATCTTCGGTTGCTCCCACTCTGTCACAGACTCAACCTTCTTGGAATCTACATGAACCCCCACAACAGATATGACATGTCCCACAAAAGATACCTCCTTCAACCAGAACTCGCACTTGCTGAACTTGGCATATAGTTGATGGTGTCTCAACACGGTCAACACTTGACAAAGATGTTGCTCATGCTTCTGACTGTCATGATTGTATATCTGTATGTCATCTATGAAGATCATCACAAATCAATCAAGAAACGGTTGGAACACTCTGTTCATCAAGTCCATGAACGATGTTGATGCATTTTTCAGCCCAAACGGAATAACCACAAACTTGTAGTGACCATACCTCATCCTAAAAGCCAATTTGGGTATATCATCCTCCTTGATCCTCAATTGGTGATATACGGACCTTGGGTCTATCTTTGAGAACATTGTCGCACCATGCAACTAATCAAATAGGTTGTCTATCCTTAGCAAGGGATACTTGTACTTTATTGTTACCTTGTTCAACTTTTTGTAGTCTATACACAACCACATGGACTCATCCTTCTTCTTCACAAACAACACTAGAGCACCCTATGATGGCATACTCAGCTTGATGAAACTTTTATCAAGTAGCTCTTGAAACTGTCTCTTCAACTCTTCCATCTCAGCTGGAGCCATCATGTACGGTGTTTGAGTTATCGACTTTGTACCTGGGACTAGATTGATCTTAAATTCAATCTCTCAGGGTGCGGGAACACTAGGGAAATCCTCAGGAAACACGTCCTCAAACTCCCTAACAATCGACACCTATTGAATACTTGAACTCCTTGCTTTAGTATCCAGCACAAGTGCTAAGAGTGCCACACAACCCTGTCTCAACAGCTTCCCTGCTACCATGGCCGATATCAGACACATCGGAAGAATCTTCCTATCCCCTTCAAAGATCCACGTCTCATCACCATATACAAACATCACTTGCCTGGAACCACAATCCAAGACCACTTTATACTTCTCCAAGGTGTCCATTCCAAGGATTACATCAAATCCATGCATATCAAGTGGTATGAGATCCACTTGTATGTTGTTCCCTAAGAAAGAAAGGACACAGGAAGAATACAACTCATGCGACATTACAGAACTGATTAATAGGGTTTCTAACAACAAATATCTCTCATATGACTAACAGGAAAAAGACAATTGTCAAGCACCTCACAAGTGACAAAAGAGTGTGTTGCACCCAGGTCAACCAAAACAAATACGATGCTAGAAGAAGACAAATCAGAATGAAATAACTCCATCTGACCTGTTACTACTTACGGGTTGACCACTGCCTCTGGCTGACTCATGGCATAGAATATATTTGTTGTATGTTGTCACCCCGTCCTCTACTTCCTTGAGTATATGATCTGGCCTATGATTCTTGCCCACATCCTCATCCTCCTACACCACTGAATTGCTACATATATGAGCCCAACTCGATCTACCTCAGTTGTTGGGTCACCTCGTCGTCTCTCAGTGGGCACTCCCACCTCAGGTGTTCTATCTGCCCACACTTGTGGCAAGCTCTGGTCTCAAACTGTGGCCTAGATGACCCCAACACTAACACTGATGTGGGCTATGAACTCCAGCAAGTTGAAGGCTATGACCTCTGCCTTTACTCTGAGACCACTGTGTCTGAGAACTGAACCTATGTGGTGTTGGCAGTGTAGAAAACTTAGGATTTTTAAAGCCTCTGACAATTTCCCTTGGAACTGTACAGACCTCTTCTTGGAACTCATCTCCCGCTTCTCAATTACATACCTCTTGATTCTCCAAATAGACTCCACAAATGTGGAAAACCTTTTTAGATTTTCTAAAGCATCCATTGGGGTAGACAATTCAGTGTTCAACCCCTTCTCAAAATGTCATATCCTCTAATCATCTGTGGCAGCCATGTGTAGACAAAACTGAAGAATTTCTATAAACTTGGCCTCCTACTCATTGATCGACATGGATCCATGTCAGATCTACTCAAACTGGTTGATCTTTTCAACTAGATAGGTCCATGGGAAGTATCGATTGATGAACTGACATTGGAACTCCTCCCATCCAACAGCCACTCTAGGCCTCTTCTATGGCCCACCAATGTCCAACACTCCCATTTAGAAGGTATAATGCATGCTTTACCTTATACACCTCCAGGATGATAAGGAGCTTGAAATATTTCTCGAGCTATGTAAGCCACAGATCAGCATCATTTGGATCAGTTGTCCCATCATACTCCACCGCTCCAACATGGTGAAGCTGCTCAAAGGTCTTCCTAGTACCCAAAGATTCCTAATTGGGAACCGTTACCCAGGCTATGATGTGGGAATCATGTCCCCCATATGCATCATAGTAGCCATGAACTACCCAAAAAGAGATTGAAAGGTAGGGTTTTCAAGCATGGTTGGGTCAAACTGGGGACCATCAGGCACCCAATCTTCTTGTGTCTAGTTCCTTACACCACCACCCGGTGCAACAACACTACTCTCAACAATGTGTTCTTCATGTTCTCCAAACATCTTTAAGCTTTCTTTCTTCTTCTTCATAAACGAAAGTCACTACAAGACAGACTAGAGGACACAAGAACATACACAAACCCTAGTCTTAGGTCCTTGTAGACTTAGAAAACCTAAAGTTTTGATTCCAATCAAACTGTGACACCCTTTTCTACATAAACATAAACCATACGACTAAAATAAAACTCTATGACAAATTACTAAAAAACACTAAAAAATAAACCAATTACAACAGGAACCATCAAGAAACTTACTACATTAGTGTCCAAAAACTTTCCGTCTGTATTATATATCGCAAAGCATCATTATTTACAACATGTTCATAAAAATACTACCTATCACATGTGATATCTATGCATTTACATAACATGCACAACAACCCAACTATATACAACAAGGGTGCATGAACCAAAAACTTGTATCAATAACACCATCATGGAACATATGGAACTTCCCCAAGACCTGAGTGTATAGGGATGACTCTAGGACTCTAACCACAATCAATATTCTCAACCTTAGTTACTACTGTCCTTCTTGTTGCTGCTCAGCCTCCGCTACACAATCTCTACCTCCTCATGTACGTCCACCTA
Source organism: Alisma plantago-aquatica (assembly GCA_963693085.1). Taxonomy (NCBI): domain Eukaryota; kingdom Viridiplantae; phylum Streptophyta; class Magnoliopsida; order Alismatales; family Alismataceae; genus Alisma; species Alisma plantago-aquatica. The sequence goes on along the minus strand of OY856412.1, from coordinate 1,192,549,425 downwards.
AAAGATGTGAGAAACCCAAGGGGTAATATTCCAAATCTCAATAGGAGATATAACTATCCACCAACACTATTATTAACACAGATAACTAAAGCAAGTAGATAAAAAACTAAGCTAGATGAATAGACTCAGTTAAATGATATGTATTTATTGGATAAAGAAAATTAAGCAATATTAGACACTTATTGTTGAACCGTAGGACAATCAATAATCTAAGAAGGAATATAAAGAACATGTATATTCTCTACCAACTAACATCACAAAAGCAAGGCAAGTCTACAACCAATGTTCTTGTATTTGATCATAGGCAAGTGTACTAGACTCCTGATTACGTATTTTATTATGCCCCAAAAGGATTTGAGTCATACCACCCAAATCTGACCGACCACTACTAAGTCAAAATTGGTTCCATACAAGGACCATGGAAGATCCAGAATCCACGACCTCACCAAACCTCATGGTCAGTCATAATTACACAATAGAAACATACCAGTCAATTGTACCTTGTGGCATATATTCAAACAGTGAAAGTTCTAGTCCACCTTGGTATAGGTCACGGTGCTAGTGAACTGAGCTACGACCCGTAGATGCACTCCATCCAGGGTATGGGCCATAGCCAATCTTGTGAAACCACATAAGCAACATATCATTGAGATACGGCCCACAACCTCACTCCTACCAGGGTATGGCCCGCAACCAATCTTGTGAACGCATATACTCAACAATATATGACTTTAAACTTCCTCTAAGGGAAAGATTGTTTCACCATCCAGCAAGAGCTAATGTTGAGATGAATCTATGGCACATGGCAGAACTACATGTTCAAGTTTCACTTTATTAGTTAAGTCTATTTAAATGTCTTTTAACATCAATCAATTTATAATGTACAAAGCCAGAACAAGTTCTACAAAAGTAAGGGCATAACACAACTCATAAGATATAAAATGTATAGGATGTGATCTTGTCACACTATCACCACAAGACACCTATATTATTTCCATTCACACCATCATCATCAAGGACATAAATCATGGGATAAAAATCCCTCAACCCATCATTAGGAAAAGCCATCTCACATTATACAACAAGTCACTGCTGGGTCATAGGACCAATTCACATTATTCATGTATTCCAAGTGCCTCAACATGCCTCACCAGGGGCACATTCAACCAATGTCATAACATAATCACCATAGCCTACACTAGCTATGATTCTCAATCTCATAACACCTGCATGGTTACAAGTTGATAAGAAAGAGGGAGATAACCACATAGCATCATAATCTTATCATGATAGATGAACAAGCAATATTATTATTCATTATTAGGGTTAGGGTTTACTCTCAACTGATTACAGTTTACAAATTATGTTCAACCATCACCCTCCATCATATTGTAGTGTATAATGGTTAGGAAATGTCATTATAGTTTATTAGATAACATTCTAAATACCATATTATATGGCTTGTGTATCATTCATATATGAATATCATTGAGTGTTCACATGTGCTTCTCATCCACCTACCATCACCCTATGTTGACCACATGACCACATAGGTCACGACCACCCATCATAATTCATGACACGACCGCGACACTCATGTGTCTCGACCATCCACCAATATACCGCAACCTCCACCCTCTAGGTCATGTCGCACCCACGACACCTAGGGTTAGGGTTCCACAAAGCATCTTCACTAAAGGTGTCTCGACCAAACTTGTTTCAACCTTAAGGATGTCTCGACCTCTAGACATGTCATGACCCACAGTCATCATGGTCATGACCCTACCCTCTAGGGTATGTCTCAACCCAAACATGGTAGGAACAAGGCACCAACACTAGGGATACTAGGCCACTTAACACCAAAGGACTTGACCTAACATCACTAGGTCAAGCTTAACCTCAAAGGAGCATCTCGACCAAAAGCTATGAAGGTTGCAACCACCAAGAGGAAAGTTTCACGACCATACCAAGATGCACCATCTAGGTCTCAAAACAAAACTGAAGCCAAGAGAAGAACCATGGTCACCATGAAGGGAAACTCAAGCAACTGATCACCAAACCCTAAAGCATAGGTCAAGAAACCACCAATAAAGAACCTCTTCCAAAGAATGGACAAACCATGCTCAAGGTAACCAAGATTGAACCTAACTTCTATCTAACTTCTAGATATATGAACACCATGCATGGGAGAAAAATTAAGGGAAAAACTTAAAGAAGAACCTCCATAACTCATCATCTACTAAACCAGATACACATATATTAGGGTTTCAGATTTTTCCCAAACTTAGCAAGGTATCTTCACCAAACAAGATCTAGAGATTATCATTAAGTACAGGCACGATGAGGAAGCAATATAGAGAGAGAAGACAACAATAAAATGCATAAAGAAGTGCAATAATAGAGTAGGTTTAGTGTTATATAACCTGCCTTGAGATTATCACCACAAGGGTGTAAGGAGTCGGATCCCAGAGGGGAACCACTCCCTACTAAAATAAAAAGGCAACATCCCAAACCAAGCACCAACATAATTTTCTTGCCAAAGGGATGAAATCAATTTATTCAACATGAATGTATCATAACACCAAAGTTTAGCAATGGAATAAAAACATTTACTATATTCAATTTATCGTAAGATTACAAAAGTACCTCAACATCATCTCCCATAAGGGTTCAAATAAAGGGTACATCATAAGTATCTAGTAGAGGGAAATCTAAACCATAAAAACTTTGTCTCCAAGCTTTAACTCCTTAAGCTATGTCCATATCTTTATGCCATGTCCTCCATGTTCTTCACCTAGGGTTGGAAGCATACCCCAGCAAGAAGAGAACATAGAAGACATCAGAAAAAGATGGTATGTGCATACTAAATAGAAAATTGAGCAATTTATAAAGAATAAGGGGCATAAAAAAAGACTTCCCATGAAAAAGAAAAGTACTACCCAATCAGGCATAAAAGAAAAAACAATAATGAAAGAGACAAATAAGAGTAAAGTATAAAATCAAGGCATCCATGTGTTTCACCTGTGACAATACTAGAAAATATAAACATGTAGGTAGGAAATAACATATCTACTGAAATATGAAGTGAGCGGGAATTGTATACATCTGCTCTAAATATGAAGTGAGTAGGAACTATATACATCCACCTGAGCAGGACAAGATACACATCTGCTTAATTATATTTTCATATGAAGGAATTATCACCTCTGCACTCATATGTGGGAATGTTCACATCCAGATAAAATAACATGTAACATTATACTAGAAGACACCACATGATGCATAACAAAAGAATAAACAAGAATAAACCAAATAAGGAGAATTGGAACATCCATCAAGTATAAAGTGGGATCATAGGATCCATGACATCACATAATGTTCCATATAAACATCCACTACCAAGGTTGGCAAAGAAGCACATATTATCAATTAAGTTCAACATGCACAGAGCATAAGAGAGAGTCCAAAAGAATATACATGATCACAAGATCAGTATCAAATAAGGTAGTTCACACGAACCATGATGTTCAAAAGAAAAGACATTGTGTATAGGCTAATGTCTATAGGACCAAGAGAATGATAAAAATAGGTTAATGGCTCAAAAGAAATAATAGGGGATGCAAACATACTTCAAGAGAGGATAAAATTAAATTAATTTATCAACATAGAAATAATTTGGGATGCAAAACATACCTTAAAATTGTGTTCTAGAAACACTCTTCAGCAATCTAGTTGTTTCCAAGATCAACTTTGCCTAATTACAAATTATTCACATGTATTAGGGTTTATCGTATGCATTAATGCAAAGAAAATCCTAGTTTTGGACTTCTCACACAAATCTCCAATTTAGATTATGAAAACATCACCGTTGATCTAGTTAGGTTCTCATGATTAAGAAAACATATAATTTTGTGTATTTTGTAGTTATGATGATTAAAGTGTATTTTTGGTGATTTTTAAGTAATTAAATCATTTTCTCAAAAATCACCTTTGACAAAGCTTGAAACCAAAATATGAAATTATTTTTATTAGAAAGAACACATTTTTATGAGTTTAGAACATATTTTATATTTATTTTTGGACAAAGGAATAAAAAGATATGAATTTTGCAATAGCGGTCAATTAGAATTTGCCATGTCATCAAAAGAGAGCGAGAGGGGGAGAGAGAGGGTGTGAGGCATGTGACATGGACCAATGGCAAGACACCACGTTAGCAGTTAGCGCCCACTCAACCTTGAGTCAAGGCAAGCGAGAACAAAGCCCAAAAGACCAATACGCCCCCGACCAAAGAGCAAGGAAAAGGAACGCGAAAGGGACAAAAGTGTCAAACCATGGGGTTATCTTCGTACCACCCACGCACACCATGGACACAAGCCTCGAAAATAGTAGCTTGCAATAATTTGGGCAAAACCCCAATTTGATGCCAAACTTGAAACTGAAAGAAAGGAAGGCAAGAAGGGGAAGAACCGGACCTACCGAGGCCAGCAATTCGGCTGGAGAAGCATAGAGGAGGAAGGAAGAGGCACCACAAGCCTCAGTCGACAACTCCATCACCAGTAGACACACACATGATGAATGTAAAAATTAGGAGAAGAGGAGGGTTTCATAGGGGTCGAGGAAGGTTTTGGTAGAGCTATATATAGATGGGGGTCGATAGAAAGTAGGTGGGCAGCCGAGATACTTGGTGCCCAAGATTTAGGTGTTTCACCAAAACACCATGAAAACTCATGAATAATGGCTTGTTAGATGTGGAATCCATAGGGGAAACTAGAGGTGAAGAAATTTTGAGAAAAGATCGAGAAAACAGAGAGCAATCGAAAAAACAAAATTTACACATCTCAGTGCATGTTTCCTATTTGGTCTCAAGGTAGAAGATAAGTGGTGGTCATCCGATCTATGGATGCGGGTACATGGAGAGACCACATCCGTCTGATCGCATGGAGGGGAAAGAAAGAAGGTGTGTGACACATTAAATTTCATATTCTGATTTCGAATAAAGTGTTAAGTGCATTTAATTCTTGTTTTCTGTCTCCTCAATTGAGGGTGCAAACAAACTCCAAACTAATTGCAAATCGACACCTAGCCTAATTTTTACATGTAGAATCCAAACATAAAATTAGATTTGCCTTTTGAGAAACTTAGGTTAGTCAATTAAGCTGATTACTATTTTCTCTTTCTTCTCTCATTGATGACTATTAAATTCTCCAAATTTGATAAAACTTCACCCACAAATCATATTTAATGTGTTGGATACGAATTTGCCATCAATTTTAAATATTGGAGTTGTTTGTATATTTATTTAATATTTTGAAGGTTATGCATAGTTTCTCTCTCTTTATTTTACATGTATATTAAAAATTATCCAATTTACACGAAAATTCACCCAAAGGTTGTTTTTTATGTGTAGATTCAAATCTAAGATTATTTTCCACTTTTGGTGTCATTTACTATTTTATTTAATATTTTGGGGAAAACTTAAATCTTCTCTTTCCAAATTGAATTAACTTAATTATTATTGTGTGAATAATGTGAAACTTGACTCCCAAGATAATATGGACCCAAAGAACATGATTTTTAACTTAGATTTCACTTTTGGGATTTCTTTTAATGAGTTGATGAATGCATATTCATCATGATTTTCAGTCGCCTTCTTGGGCTCTTTTAGATTCAATACATCCAATTTCAGTTACGAAATATCACAAAGTGCAAAATTACTTAATTGATTCGATTATCAGGGTTTTAACTGAGTTTATGTTGATTTTCTGCAGGTCATTATGAGGATCAACCATCAGTTGTCACCTACCTCATTTTAACCCTTATCCTTAATAATCACCACCATTCGATCAAACCCCCATCCATATCAAACCCTAAGGAGTGGGACCCACCTTTCTCAACCCTAGATCCACCCTCACTCAAAATCCTCTCATCTTTGGCCTTGACCAAATGGTCTGACCAATCGGTGTTGACCAAACGATCTCACCAATCGATCTTGACCAAATAGTCTGACCAATCGATCCTGACCAAACGGTCTTGACCTAACGACTTCATCCATTTGGTTTTGACCATTCGGTCTTAACCATTCATCCATGCGGTCTCAGACTATGAGCATTTCCATACCATCTGATCTTGGATCTACGACCCTCATTCGTTTGAGCTAATGTTTTTGTCTGAACCTGCCCTAATGGTCTCCTCCTAACAGTCCCTCAAGACAGTGTGAGCAGCCACCTGCTCGAGACCATTTAGCGGCGATCAGATTCTCAAGACCGTTCCAACCTTTGCTCAACCTACACCTCCACCCTCTTCTTCCTCCCTCCACCGTCATCTGCAGCCACACAACAACGCCGCCATGCAGCAGCACCTTCTTCCCTTCTTCTTCTTCCTTCCACCCAGCCTGTAACCCTAGAAGCACCTGCAATCGCTTGTCCGCCACCAGCATCAATGGTGCCACCTCCATCTCCGGCGCTCTCCATGCACACAGCAAATCACACAACCTTCATCCTCAGTGCCGCCACCCACCACTGTGACGACAGGAGCCATCACCACAACCGGTCGCTACACCTGCAAGCACCAACAATCTTCCCTCCGCCCAAGCTGTTGCAAGACCGTATGGATGGAGGTCCCAAGACCGTTTGACGGGTCATGAAGGCAAGACCGTATGGCTGCTAACTCCAAACAGTTTGGAAAAGCAACAAATCAAAACCGCATGGAAGCTGGCTGCCAAACCATTTGGAAAAGATACATTGCGAGACCATTTGGAGGCTGACATGCATGCAGACCATTTGGAAAAGGGCACTGCAGGACTGTATGATAAAGTGCTAGCATACCAAACATTTGATAAAGTAGTCTGCATGAGACTGTATGGAGAAAGTACTCCCAAACCGTTTGGATAAAAATACACCAAACCATTTGAGCCAATAGAATCCAAACTGTATGGACATGTATTGCAAACCATTTGGAAAAGTTGGCTCTACCAAACCAAATGAAAAAGTAAATGAGACCGTTTGAAAAAGTCACTTATCAAGACCGTTTGGTCATGAGCAACCAAACTGTATGGTCACTTATACCAAACCGAATGGAGGACTCACACCAAAAATGTGAGGACCAGACCCGAGCCTATAAATAGGACCACCAGGGTCCCCATTTGAGCATCGGTTCCAGGACGCCAACAGGATACCTGTACACAAGTCTGATCCAGCTCCATCCACATTGTTGTCACTTCACCTGTCGTTCCTACTGCAACTCAAGGAGACCGAGAAGGGAAGGAAGAAGGAGTGAGAAAGACTACTCAGTCTGTCTTGGCGTCCCTCGTTCTTTGTCCAGATCTACTCCGATACAACATAGGAGACCACATCATCCTCACCAAGATGAGACCACCTTCTACATCATGCTCATGGCGGAATCCTCTCTCTTTCTTATTCTTCTTATTTCTTACATCATGAGTGAGTAGTTTCTTTTCGCTGGGGTGCGGGGACTAGCCCCACTGCCCATGCATTCATGTCTTTTCATTTAACATTCCAAGGCAATGTATATAACTTTTCATTTCATTGCTAATTGATATGCTTGTAGTTGATTACTTGCTTGCTTTCATCTTATTCTTCTCTTCGTATCATAGAATGTCGATTAATGAGGTAGACTCCTTGACGAGAAATCTGATGGGGTTCCTTGAGGTCGTAAGTGTATGATTTGTGAGGGGACGAGCCATCTAGCCCACAGTGACACTTCTGTGGTCTAAACATCCCTCAGGGAGGACCACAGCCTTAGTTGGATGTTGTATCTTCTTGTTAATCATTGATGTTTGCTGGCAGATTTATCTCCTACATGATTGTCAATTAGCGTGGTTGACTCCCAAACTAGAAATAGAATGGGGTTCCTTGAGTTCGTAAGTGTGTGATCTATGAGGGGGGAGAGCCATCTAGCCCACGGTGATGCTCTTGTGATCTAAACATCCCTTAGGGAACACCACAGCCTTAGTTGGATGTTATATCTTTAGAACCATAAGTGCATGATCCAGATGGCGATGAGAAATTGGATGCCTAAGGGGATCCTTATGCAAGCCTAAACATCCCTCCGGGAGGGTTCACAGTAGTTCCATTTGGATAGTTAGATGCTTGCCTGGATGTTATGTGTTTGGATGTGTTTGCATGTGCAGTGGTGGTGAAACCTGATACCATCCCAATGATTCCATATCATTTAATCTAAAACAAACTTTCATTTTGCTTGTTTACTTTCTTGCAATTAGTTTAATTAACCTCAACCAAATCAATCGTTATAAATATTAGTCTCACTTGAGCTAGATACAACTGAAAAAGATTCTTAAAAACGTTGTCCCTTGGGATTCGATCCTTAACTATACTGCGATAAGACCCGTTCTCTTGCAGGTGGTATTATTGCACAAGGTTTTGGTAAAAGCTCGGGGATTTCAACCCTGAGTGAATTTGTTAGTGCGATATTTTCCACATCAAATTCTGGCGCCGTTGTCGGGGACAAAGAAATCAGTTTAGTCAAATCTAGTTCTTTTAAGGCTAATCTAGGATTTTTGTTTTTCTTTTGATACAATCGATCATCTACTTGAATTACACTCCACTTTGTCAATCTTACTTCATATCTTTTCATTTTAGGTACCCCCAAGACTAGTGCATGCACCGTTTGAACAGTCTCAGACTCACTGCCAACTTTGATCCCCAGATAGACGGAACCTTTCATCGTAAAAACAAAGAGAACCAAGCAAGAATGGCTCAAGAGGAGGAAATAGCTCGAAGGGTATCTCAAGCCATCAATGCATAGAGAGAAAGGCTCATGCAAGAAGCCAGAACTGCAGTTCAAGAGGAAATCCAAGCAATAGAATTACAAATGGATCTTAGAGAGTTCTCAATCCCCAAATCTGCTAATGTTCATCATCCAGTACAACCTCCTCCCATCAATGCTGCCAATTTTGAGATTAGGGCGCATTGGATCACATTGCTTCAAAATAGGCCATTCTCTGGCAAACAAGGAGAGGATAGTCAGGAAAATCTTTTGAGGTTTATTGATCTATGTTCTATGACAAAGCAAAATGGAGTATCCGACAATGCCATTCATCTTCGTCTCTTCAAGTATTCACTTGTTGATAGAGCAATAAGCTGGTACATTTTATTGGAAAATGAACCCATCACCACTTGGGAACAACTTCGAAATGTATTTCTAGAAAAGTTCTACCCTCCCTCTCTCACCTATTCAATTAGGGGACGGATAACAAAATTCATTCAAGTCCCCAGAGAAACCCTTGCAGAAGCATGGGATAGATACAAAGAGCTTTTACGCAAGTGTCCACACCATGGAATTCCTAAGAATCAACTCATCAAAATTTTCTATAGGGGTGTGGATGATGATATCAAAAGGTTTTTAGATTCCTTATCTGGAGGAAATTTCATGTGTCAAAGTTATTACGGTGCATGGAGAGTCATCACCCTTGGAGCTAAAAATCAAGCTAATTGGGGTAGGTCTGTAGGTAAAGGAGTATTGAAGGTGGCTATGGCTAAAGTTATTCCAGAATACAAGACTATCGTTGAAACCCTCAAGCTCTTAGTAGCCAAGCAAGATGATATCGAATCATCCCTTGCTGCATTTGGAAGAGGATGTTCACCACCTCAACAACAAGAACAGATCAAGTCAGTTTCATTGTTCTGTGAAGCATGTAAGGGTACTGATCGTTCCAATTTAGCATGTAATGTTTTCTATGATGTTTTTCTAAGAAACACATGTGGACAGGGAGATAATGGTCAAATGGAAAATCTTAATGTTGTCAACACCATCCCTGGTCAAGGATATTACAATCCGAGTCAGAATAGGAACCACCCTGGTTTTCAATATGGAAATAATTCAGGAGCGGAAAACTCACAAAAATTTGGTTCAAATAATCAGTAACGAGGCCCACCAGGATTCCAGTATAACCAACAACAAAATTTTGAGAATCAAGGAAACTTTAGGGGTAATTTTCAGAATAGGAACTACAATAATTATCAGAACAATTATCAGCTCCAGAATCCCAACCAAGCCCCTTACCAGAACCAACAACAAGGGCAACAAGCCAGCCTCATCTCTCCTGATGACAAGTTGTCAGCCATTGAGAAGATGTTGTAGTCGCAGCAGATAATGATAGCTAACGAGCAAGCCCATCAGAAGACTATTGAATCTCAATTAGCTCAACTTGCAGCTAGCATGAAGCCACCTGTTGGAACCTTTGCTGGACAACCCGAGAACAATCCTAAGCATCCCGAGTAGCTTAAGGCTGTCACTACTAGGTCTGGAAAATACTATTCAGATCCCCCTATCAAGATACTAGTAGTTATTACAGACGAAGATGACTCTGTGGCTGTCCAAGAGCCTACAACACCTGAGTCTCAACCAAAAGAACCAGTGATTGCTGATAAGATAGTCGAGCCATGTTCTGAAAAACCTATTGATGTAGAACCAGAAACACCAGAATCAGAAGTACCAGTGTACAAGCCTCGTATACCTTTCCCAACTTGTTTAAGGCAGACAAAGCTTGACACTTGATTCAGTAAGTTCAAAGAAGCCATGAAGAAACTCCATGTTGATATACCCTTTCTTGATGCGCTGGCTAAAATACCAGCATGGACAAAGTACTTAAAGTCTCTCCTCACAAGGAAATATATAAATAAGGAATATGAGACAGTAAAGTTAGCAACAACCACTTCAGACATCATCTAGAGTAAGATGCCTAAGAAATAGAAAGATCCAGGATCTTTTGGAATCTCTTGCCATATTGGTGATTCTTCATGTAAGAAAGGATTGGCAGATCTTGGTGCTAGCATTTCCATCATGCCACTTAGCCTTTGCAAAAGGCTAAGGTTTTCTGAACTGCTCCCAACTGGCATGACAATACAACTTGTAGATAACACTGTGGCTCTACCTTTAGGAATCAATGAGGATGTATCGGTCAAGGTGGGAAAAGATTCCTATGTCCTATGTGATTTTGTCATAATGGACATAAAGGAAGACTCCAGATACCCTCTCATTTTTTGTCATTCATTCCTTGCCACTGCAAGAGCCCTAATTGATGTTGAAGCAGGAACTTTGCTACTCCGATTAGGTAAAGAGACTCTTGAATTCAAGGTTTTTGAAATTATGCATAGACCAAGCATGCAAGAAGAAGTCTACCTAATTGAGTGCATATAGCAGATGTTGCTGCTCACACAAGAGGATTATGAACCAGAAGATCCCTTAGGAGTGTCTCTAACTAATCCTAATGTTTCCAGTTCAGTTGACAAACAAGTCAAAAGTTGTGTTCTCGACCTTGACAATGCCGAAGAAGATTCTGAAATTAAAATTGAGGAACTCAAAGCTGTGGAAGTTATTGAAGAACCATGTGAAAAACCACAAGCCCCTGAAATGAAACCCCTACCTGAGGGATTGAAGTATGTGTTTCTAGATGACCTCAAGATCTACCCAGTCATCATAAATTCTGATCTTACGATAGTACAAGAGGATAAACTCCTGATGAAATTAAGGAAAAGAAGAAAAGCTATAGGTTACAAGATGAGGGATCTCACCGGGGTGAGTCAGGCGCTTTGCATGCACAAAATCCCCATGATGGAAGATCACAAGCCAACTGTTGAACACCAAAGGAAACTTAATCCAAATATGAAAGAAGTTGTCCACCTTGAAGTTATAAAGTTGCTCAAGATAGGTATTATCTATCTGATCTCCGATTCACCATGGGTAAGCCATATGCATGTTGTCTCCAAGAAGGGCAGAACTACTGTGATTCGAAATGAAGATAATGAACTCATCCCCACGCACACAGTCATAGGGTGGAGGATGTGTATTGATTATAGGAAGTTGAATAAGGCAACTCGAAAGGATCACTTCCCAATGCCTTTTCTTGATCAAGTCTTAGAAAGATTGGCTCACCAAGAATACTTCTATTATCTCGATGGCTACTCCAGATTCTATCAAATACCCATACATCCAGATGACCAAGAGAAAACTACTTTTACTTGCCCGTTTGGAACATATTCATTTAGAAGAATGTCGTTAGGACTCTGCAATGCACCTGCAACTTTCCAACGTTGCATGAGAGCTATATTCGCTGGTCTCACTGAAACCATTATGAAATTTTTTATGGATGATTTTTCTGTGTATGGAGATTCATATGACTCATGCCTAAAGCACCTCTCCCTTGTCCTTAAATGATGTGAAGAATCATATCTTGTATTAAATTGGGAGAAGTGTCACTTTATGGTAAATGAAGGCATTGTCCTTAGACATAGAGTTAGCAGTAGAGGAATCGAAGTTGATAGAGAAAAAATAGAAGTGATTTCCAAACTCACTATTTTGATGAACATAAGAGAAGTTCGTGCATTCCTGGGTCATGCAGGTTTTTACAAACGGTTTATAAAGGACTTCTCAAATATAACCAAGCCGATGACGAATTTGTTTCTAAAGGACGCTGACTTCCATTTTAATGAAGAATGTGTCAAAAGTTTTAATAACCTGAAATAAGCCCTTACAACAAAACCTATCATTAGAGCTCCCAATTGGGATCACCCATTTGAAATTATGTGTGATGCCATTGATTATGCAATGGGTGTTGTCTTGGGCCAATATATAGAAAAGAAACACTATGTGATCTACTATGCATCGAAGACACTTGACGAAGCTCAGAGGAATTATGCCACTACCAAAAAAGAACTTCTAATAGTCATGTATGCCTTTGACAAGTTCAGATCCTACCTAATTGGTTCGAAGGTCATCGTCTACACGGATCATGCTGCTATTTGTTACCTTCTGGAAAAGAAAGATGCAAAACCTATACTAATTAGATGGATTCTCCTCTTACAAGAATTTGATCTTGAAATAAGAGATAAAAAGGGTACAGAGAATGTGGTAGCAGATCACCTCAGTCGAATCCACACTCTGGATACCGAGAAGATCCTGATTAATGATTCTCTTCCGGATGTTCAACTGATGAAAGTTTCAAAAGTTACCCCTGGTACTCAGATTATGTAAACTACCTTACTGCTGGGGTTATCCATCCGGAATGCACCGAAAATGCACTAAAGAAATTTATGCATGATGTGAAATAGTACTACTGGGATGAGCCATACCTTTTCAAAGTATGTGCTGATGGTCTATACAGACGGTGTATTGTTGAGGAAGAAGCTCAACTTATCTTGGAGCAATGTCACTCAGGACCAGTTGGAGGACATATGAGCTCTATAAAGACTGCCTTGAAGGTTTTGCAATGTGGATTCTTTTAGCCAACCATATCCAAAGATTCCCATGACTTTGTCTTATCATGTGACAAATGTCAAAGATCAGGCAACATAGCAAAGAGAGATGAGATGCCGCCGAACCTGTGGCAAGAAGTAGTGATATTTGATGTTTGGGGTGTGGACTACATGGGTCCATTCCCATCTTCTCATGGATTTTCATACATCCTAGTGGAGGTGGACTACGTCTCAAAATGGGTTGAATCCATACCAACTGTCACTAGTGATTCCAAACCTATCATCAAGATGTTCGAAGACATTGTTTTCCCCCATTTTGGAGTACCACAAACTGTGATATCTGACAGAGGGTCTCATTTCCTTGAAAGAAGATTTGAAACTTTACTGAGAAAGTACAGTGTAACACACAAGGTAGCCTCACCCTACCATACACAAATGAGTGGACATGTAGAGGTTTATAACTGTCAACTCAAGGCTATCCAGGAAAAGACTATAGGCCGCAATCGGAAGGATTGGTCAGTAAAAATCAATGATGCCTTGTGGGCCTACCAAACTTCTTATAAAACTCCCCTTGGAACTACACCATTTAGATTAATATATGGAAATTCATGCCACCTGTCGGTAGAACTGGAACACAAGGCATGGTGGGCAATTAAACAACTAAACTTTGATATGAAGAAAGCGGGCCAAGCTAGGATTCTGAAACTCTAAGAGCTGGAAGAGCTCAAAATGACAGCTTATGAGAATGCCAGAATCTATAAAGAACGCACAAAGTTGTGGCACGATGGTTATTTGAAGAGGAAGTACATTCAAGTTGGAGATCAAGTTCTTCTGTTCAATTCTAGATTGACTTTATTCCCTGGAAAACTCGGTTCTCACTGGTCAGGACCTTACATTGTCAAGAGCATCTACCCACATGGTGCTTTCTCTTTATGGAATGAAAAGATAGGTGAATTTGTGGAAAATGGCCAACTTTTGAAGAGATATTTCACCTCCGCTGACACAGGTGCCGAAACAATATTGGAACTCGCAAATCCACCATATCCACCATAAAAGTTGAAGAAACCAAGTCGAGCCATCGACCTAAAAAAACAGTGTTTGTCGAGAGGCAACCCGATAAATAAATTTGTACTTAGTTTTAATTTCAAATTAGGATTTTTTTCTTAATTTTGTTTTTACCTTTTAGATAATTTTACACCAAATAAAATTGCATCGTGATATGCTATTTTGAGTTCTGAATGGTCTTTATGTTTGAGATTTTCAGATGGAGGAAACACGCTGATTGGAACGCAACCACATCCGGTGGTCCAAACGGCATGAACTTTCCCCTACATCTCAGATTTAGTGTTTTCTCGGGATGAGCAAATTTCTAAGTTTGGGGTGGAGGATGGGTGGTACGTATCTTACTCTCCACTTTCACCCATCTAAATCAAACTTAAGATTTCATTGTCGCATTTTTGACCTAAATTTTCAAAAATTTTAAAGTTTTCAAAAGAAATTTGAACAGATACCAGATGAAGTTTTGACACTTTTTCAATCTCTATGCATTTTGAATCATTATACCCTCCTTATTAGAAGCAGATCCTCAAAAGGACCACATTCTAAAAAGTAGCCTTTTGATTGAAATCATCTTGTGAAGCTTATGAATCCTAACATCATGATCTTTATGCAAAGATGGCAAGTGTCTATCCAACTGATAGGGATCAAACACGTCGTGCTTCCTAACTGACTAGTGGAACAACAACATGGAATCCCCATCGGATCCCCATCAAGTCATTATTAGAGCAGAGTACGATAAAGAGAACAACCCGGTGCACGGAATTGTAAATCAATAGGCATTTTGATCTGAACTCTCTTCTACACTTCTTCCATCATCTTTGTACCCCTCCATCCATAAAAAAGAAACAAAAATAGCCAAAATAGTGCCAAACCCTAAGTTCGGGGTGGCACACCTCTTCCCTCTATATCCTCTTCTTCCATACCCCTCACAAATAAATAGAGGCGTACCACCAAGAAAAGATGCCAAAGCACACACAAAAAGAAATGCAATCTCGAGTCGAATAGAGGAGAGATTCGCACACAAAAAATGCAATAAATGAAATTGTGAATAATATAATAAAAATCTCGAGTTGAAAAGAGGAGAGATTTATTTCTTCCTTCCATACCTCCCTTCACTCCCTTTTCTATCTAAAGGCACAAATAATGCCTCCACCACCCTGAAATACACCAACGTCAAATCAGATGCACACTTGTTGTTTTGCGGGTATATTTGGACTCTTATGAACCTCTTCAACATGCTTGTTGTTGGAAAAAGTGAGGAGGAAGTGAAGTTGGAAAGCAAACTCAGGAATGAAGATATGGTAAGATGTGTTCAGTGGTCTCAGGAAGTTGAGATGCTTAGTCACACTAAGCAGAGAGGAAACAATCGTGATGTGAAGAGGAGGAAATCACATGACCAGAAAGTATTCATTTGGCAACTATTTCAGATTTTGTGTTACTCGAGGACGAGCAACGTTTAAGTTCGAGGTGTTTTGATGAATGCATATTCATCATGATTTTCAGTCGCCTTCTTGGGCTCTTTTTTATTCAATACATCCAATTTCAGTTACTAAATATCACAAAGTGCAAAATTACTTAATTGATTCGATTATCAGGGTTTTAAATGAGTTTATGTTGATTTTATGCAGGTCATTATGAGGATCAACCATTAGCTATCACCTACCTCATTTTAACCCTTATCCACAATAATCACCACCATTCGATCAAACCCCCATCCATATCAAACCATAAGGAGTGGGACCCACCTTTCTCAGCCCTAGATCCACCCTCACTCGAAATCCACTCATCTTTGGCCTTGACCAAATGGTATGACCAATCAGTCTTGACCAAATGGTATGACCAATTGATCTTGACCAAAGGGTCTGACCAATCGATCCTGACCAAACGGTCTCGACCTAACAACTTTATCCATTCGGTTTTGACCATTTGGTCTTAACCATTCATCCACGCGATCTCAGACCGTGAGCATTTCCATACCATCTGATCATGGATCTATGACCCTCATTCGTTTGAGCTAACGTCTTTGTCTCAACCTGTCCTAACGGTCTCCTCCTAACAGTCCCTCAAGACAGTGTGAGTAGCCACCTGCTCAAGACCGTTTAGCGGCGATCAGATTCTCAAGACCGTTTTGACCTCTGCTCAACCTACACCTCTGCCCTCTTCTTCCTCCCTCCACCATCATCCGCAACCACACAATAGCGCCGCCATGTAGCAACACCTGCTTCCCTTCTTCTTCTTCCTTCCAACTGGCCTGTAACCATAGAAACACCTGCAATTGCTTGTCCGCCACCAGCATCAATGGCACCACCTCCATCTCCATCGCTCGCTCTGCACACAGCGATCCGTGTAACCTTCATCCTCAGCGCCGCCGCCCACCGCTGCGACGACAGGAGCCATCACCGCAAATGGTCACTACACCTGCAAGCACCAAAAATCTTCCCTCCGCCCAAGCCGCTGCAAGACCGTATGGATGGAGGTCCCAAGACCGTTTGACGAATCGTGAAGGCAAGACCATATGGTTGCTAACTCCAAACCGTTTGGAGAAGCAACAAATCAAAACCGCATGGAAGCTGGCTGCCAAACCATTTGGAAAAGATACATTGCGAGACCATTTGGAGGTTGACATGCATGCAGACCGTTTGGAAAAGGGCACTGCAGGACCGTATGATAAACTGCTAGCATACCAAACCATTTGATAAAGTAGTCTGCATGAGACTGTATGGAGAAAGTACTCCCAAACCGTTTGCCATTTGAGCCAATAGAAGCCAAACCGTATGGACATGTATTGCAAACCATTTGGAAAAGTTGGCTCTACCAAACTGAATGAAAAAGCAAACGAGACCGTTTGAAAAAGTCACTTATCAAGACCATTTGGTCATGAGCAACCAAACCGTATGGTCACTTATACCAAACCGAATGGAGGACTCACACCAAAAATGTGAGGACCAGACCCAAGCCTATAAATAGGACCACCAGGGTCCCCATTTGAGCATCGGTTCCAGGACGCCAACAGGCTACCTGTACACAGGTCCGATCCAGCTCCATCCACACTGCTGTCACTTCACCTGTCATTCCTGCTGCAACTCAGGGAGACCGAGAAGAGAAGAAAGGAGGAGTGAGAAAGACTACCCAGTCTGTCTTGGCATCCCTCATTCTTCATCCAGATCTACTCTGACATGACGTAGGAGACCACATCATCCTCACCGAGCTGCGACCACCTTCTACATCATGCTCATGGCAGAATCCTCTCTCTTTCTTATTCTTCTTATTTCTCGCATCATGAGCGAGTAGTTCCTTTTTGATGGGGTGTGGGGACTAGCCCCACTACCTAGGCATTCATGTCTTTTCATTTAACATTCCAAGGCAATGTATATAACTTTTCATTTTGTTGCTAATTGATATGCTTATAGTTGATTACCTACTTGCTTTCATCTTGTTCTTCTCTTCGTAGCATAGAATGTTGATTAATGAGATATACTCCTTGATGAGAAATCTGATGGGGTTCCTTGAGGTCGTAAGTGTATGATCCGTGAGGGGACGAGCCATCTAGCCCACGGTGACACTTCTATGGTCTAAACATCCCTCAGGGAGGACCACAACCTTAGTTGAATGTTGTATCTTCTTGTTAATTTTTGATGTTTGGTGGTAGACTTATCACCTACATGCTTGTCAATTAGCGTGGTTGACTCCCGGACTAGAAATAGAATGGGGTTCCTTGAGGTCGTAAGTGTATGATCTGTGAGGGGACGAGCCATCTAGCCCACAGAGATGTTATTGTGGTCTAAACATCCCTCAGAGAGGACCACAACCTTAGTTGGATGTTGTATCTTTAGAACCATAAGTGCATGATCTGGATGGTGACGAGAAATCGAATGCCTAAGGGGATGCTTACGTGGGCCTATACATCCCTCTGGGAGGGTTCGCATCAGTTCCATTTGGATAGTTAGATGATTTCCTGGATGTTATGTGTTTGGATGTGTTTTCATGTGCAGTGGTGGTGAAACCCGATACCATCCCAGTGATTCCATATCATTTAATCTAAAACAAACTTTCATTTTACTCGTTTACTTTCCTACAATTAGTTTAATTAACCTCAACCAAATCAATCGTTCTAAATAATAGTCTCACTTGAGCTAGATATAACTGACAAAGATTCTTAAAAACATCGTCCCTTGGGATTTGATCCTTAACTATACTGTGATAAGACCCGTCCTCTTGCGGGTGGTATTATTGCACGAGGTTTTGGTAAAAGCTCAAGGATTTCAACCCTGAGTGAATTTGTTAGTGCGATATTTGCCACGTCATGAGTTGTGCCGCAATTAATATTTATGGCCATCATTATCACATTATTTTATTATTGCTAATTTCATTTATGTTCCATAGCATAATTTTATCACCCAAAAGAGTTATGTGTGACTATTTCATATTATTCATTATTATCTCATGTGGCATATTTTATGTTTCTATTATTGGCTTAAGACTAATGTGAAATCATTAGGTTACATTAAGGTGATTTATACATGTATTATCTCATTAGGGTTATACTAAACCTCGTCTAAATCTATCCTTAACCTTGTTTGCTAAGTCCAAAAGATCAAACTTCTAGGGTAGAGTTCAAGATCTAGTATGTTACAAAGGGCTTCAAACTCTAAGATCAAGAGATCCAAGCACACGATCCAGGGGTTGAAGAAGCTTCACTAATAGCTCCACACTCAGCCACAAGAGCATCTCAAGAAGGAGAAGATACCAAGGTCAAGGATAGCTCAAGGAAAGAAGTAAAGAAGCTCTTGGCTGAACCAAAAGAGAAAGGGAGAAAGAGAGGAGAAATCCTCTTCACACTTGGGTCTACCTTGTCAAGACATGGTCTATGGCCCTTTTGATGAGGAGTTTCTCTCCCAAAACGACCACCATGGAAGAAACATGGTCTAGGAACGAGAAAAGATAGGAATATGAAGATGTTAGATCAAAAGAAACATCAACTTAGATGATAAACACTTACCAAGGGTGGAAGATGAGCTCAGATCACCACCACCACCACATGTAAGAGGAGATTGATCACCAAAGCTCTGAGGATGAACCTCCTTACTCCACCAAGCTCCAAGAACCAACAAAGAAGGAGGAAGAAGATAGATGGCTGAAAGGTTGCAAACAAGGAAAGATAAGGGGTTATATAGAATAAAGATGAGAGAGAAGGCAAGGGGTGAGGTGTCAACATACTAAGGGACCCAAGGGACACTTGTCCACTAAAGAGGTCAACATGCAACCACTTAAGCATGACATGCAAGACATGGTGATACACTCTAGGAAGTATCTCGACAACCATGGACTCCCACACGGTCGTGGTCATGACCCTCCTTTGTTGCACCATCCATGGTCATGGAACCACCTATCACCATCTCCTCCCGGTTGAGACAAAGCACCCCCAAAAACCCTAGGTCGAAACAACCCATGCTAGGGCAACCATCTCAACCCAAGATCACCCTAGACTACCTAGGTCGTGACCCAAACACTTGGAGGAGGTATATCAACCATGACACCCTCCAAAACCAACCTTGGTCATCACCCAAGGTCGAGACAACACAACCATCACACATGGTCAAGGCACTCAACACTCACATCAACCCTAATCACCACATGGGGTGATAATCCTCATCCAAGGATCAAACAAGGTGCCCTCCTCTTTATCTCTTCTCTAGATGATTTCAAGAAAGAGAGAGAACACTCTAGAGGGGGCAACTTGCACATCAACCCCCTACACTGGGTAAATTCCAATTTGCACCAAAACTAGCATAGAAAGACAAACATCATCTATATAAGATCAAACTTGAAACTTAAGCCTACCATAAGCCTTAATTACATCTCAAAAGATTAGAGAGAGGTTCTAAGCACATAATTAAGCTAAGGAAAATAGGGTTACCCCAAAAATCAAGTCAGGGTCCTTACATGTTTGATGTAATCCTAAGAATGGATACCTTAGAAAAGTACAAGGTGGTGTTGGATTGTAGTACTAAGGTGTCAAAATTCTACGATGGAGGTGTCTTGTGGATTTTCCAAGGTGATAGGAAAATTCTTTCCATGTGTTTGATGGTAGTTATGTCAATAGAAAGGATGATGAGACAAGGATGTGAAACTTTCTTACACCATGTTGTGGACACCAAGGTGAGAGGTCATGGTATCCAGGAGGAACCAGTTGTGAGAGAATTTGAGGATGTTTTTCCAGAGGAACTTCCTAGATTTCCTCCTTTTATATAGATTGATTTTGAAATCAATCTTGTTTCTGGGACACAACCCATATCAGAGTCTACATACAGGATGGCACCATCAGAGATGCAGGAGTTAAATAAACAGTTGCATGAACAGTTAGAGAAGGGCTTCATTAGGATGAGCACTTCCCCGTGGGGTGATCCCATGTTGTTTGTTAAGAAGAAATATGGTTCAGTGAGGTTATGATAGATTACATACAGTTGAATGAGGTGATAGTAAAGAATGTATTTGTTGCCAAGGATTGATGGTCTTTTTGATCTGTTGAGAGGTGCCACTATATATTCAAAGATAGACCTCTAGTCAGGTTACCATCAGTTGAGGATTAAAGTGGATGACATACCCAAGTCAGCTTTTAAGACTAGGTATGGTCATTACAAGTTTGTGGTTATGTCATTTGGGCTAACCAATGCACCAAAAGCTTTTATGGATCTAATGAATATGGTGTTTAGACCATATATTGATAAATGTGTGTTTGTGTTCATAGATGAAATCCTGATATATTTTAAAGATAGTCAGCAACATGAGCAACACCTTCGCCAAGCATTGACTTTGTTGAGATAGCATCAGTTATATGCTAAGTTTAGCAAGTGTGAATTCTGGTTGTCTGAAGTATCTTTCTAGGACATGTTGTATATGCTAAAGGTTTTTGTGTTGACCCCAAGAAAGTAGAGTCTATTCTAAAATGGGAATAACCCAAAACATCGATAGACATTTGCATTTTCTTTGGTTTGGCAAGCTACTACAAGAGGTTCATTAAGGACTTCAGTTATGTAGCATTACCCCTAACTAGGTTAACTAGGGAGGATGTTCCTTTTTCTTGGAGTGACAAGTGTTATCATTCTTTCTAGTAGTTAAAAGAGAATTTGACTCGTGCACCGGTGTTAGTGCTGTCAGAGCAAGGGAAAGGCCATATTGTCTTTTGTGATGCTTCGAAGAATGGGTTGGGGTGTGTGTTATTGCAAGACAATACTGTGATTTCTTTTGATTCAAGACAGCTTGAGAAACATGAGGAGAACTACCCAACACATGATTTGGAGCTTGCAGTGATGGTCCATGCATTAAAGATTTGGAGATACTACCTTTATGGAGAAAAGTGTCAGATATTCACCGACCACAAAAATATGCAGTATGTCTTTTCGAAGCAGGAGTTGAATATGAGATAGAGAAGATGGATGGAACTCATTAAAGATTATGATTGCACAATTGAATACCATCGGGGCAAGGCGAATGTGGTAGTTAATGCTTTGAGTAGGAAGTCATTGTCATCATCATCTGCAGACAATGCACATTTATATTCCTTGGTGTGCCATAAGAGAGATATGCTAGTGTCTTTTCACCAGATGAATGTACATCTAGAAGTTTCCTTATTGGCAGGGTTGTTGGAATAGTTACAGGTTAAACCTACCTTGAGACGGTAGCTTCATGATGCATAATAGAATGATATTGTGATATAGAATATTTGATCAGAGATTGGTAGTGAAAAGTATGATGGCTTCCATGAGGCAGATGATGGTTTATTTTGTTTCCATAAAATACAATAGTTCATGATGTTGATGGGTTGAGGGAGATGGTACTAGAGGAAGCTCACTCCTCAATGTATGATATGCATCCTGGAAGTACCAAGATATATCATAACCTGAATGAATTGTATTGGTGGCCAGGTCTAAAGTGTGATGTGGTAGAGTTTCTTTCCAGATTTCTAGTTTGTTAGTAGGTGAAGGTTGAGCACAAGAAGCTTGTAGGGACATTACAACATTTGCTGATATCACAATGGAAATGGGATCATATTACCATGGACTTTGTGGTCGGTCTTCCTAGGACAGCCATAGGTCATGATTCCATATGGGTGATAGTGGACAGATTGACTAAGACAACCCATTTCTTGCTAGTTAAGATGACATTTACAGCAGAGAAGTTGGCACAGGTATATGTTGATGAGATAGTCCATTTGCATGGCATTCCAGTGACTATAGTTTCTGATAGAGGACCACAATTTATGAGTCGATTTTGGGAACATATGCACTCAACGATGGGAACACAATTGAGATTTAATACAACTTTTCATCCATAGATAGATGGTCAGTCTGACAGGACTATTCAGACCTTAGAACATCTTCTGAGGGCATGTGTGTTGTAATTTCTTAGGAGTTGGGATATACACCTAAGTCTGATAGAGTTTTCCTATAACAATAGTTATTAGAGAAGCATAGATATGGATCCTTAATTATAAGGCTCCTCTCTATGGGAGACGTTGTCAGTCTCCTATTTTCTAGTAAGAGATAGGTGAATATCAACTCTTGGGTTTCGAGCTTGTACAACAAAGTAGTGAGAAAATTAAAGTAATACAAAAACAATTGAAACCAACCCAAGATAGACAAAAATCTTATGAAGATAACTATCACATACCATTAGAATTCCAAGTGGAAGACAGTGTGTATCTCAAGGTTTCTCCTTGGAAAGGTAGGTTGAGGTTCGGGAAGAAGGGTAAGTTGGCTCCTAGGTTTATGGGACCATACCCTATCTTGGCTCGTGTTGCAAAGGTAGCATACATGTTGGAGCTATCACCAAAGTTGCACATATTACATAATGTATTTCATATATCCATGCTAAGAAAGTGTCATATAGATACAGAGCACACAATTCAGCCAGTAGAGGTTGAGTTAGATGAGGATATTTCTTACGTTGAGAATCATGTGTTGATCCTGGATAGAAGGATGAAAAGTTGAAGAAGAAAGATATAGTGTTAGTAGATGTTTTGTGGCACCACTTTGTTGTAGAGGAAGCCACATGGGAGATATAGGATGATATTCATAGGAAGTACCCATCTCTCTTTGTGCATGATTTTAGGGGTGAAATCTTTATTAGGGTTTTATAACTGTAAGGCCTCTAACCTTGTTTAAAGTGTTGAACAATATTAATTACCATAATTGAGTTATTAAAACCTTAACTAACCTTGTGAAAAGCTTTTATATCATAAGAAAAGCTTAAGTTTCATGTTTGGTCCAATTTGGACATTGTTTGGGCAAGTTATGCAGTTTTATGTACATTTTGGAATTTTTCGCAATTTATCCAAATGGGAGGTTTGTTTGCAATTTGTCACATGCATTATGTTCCTTAAATGTTTTCTCATCATTCTTGAGATTGTTGAGCCATGGGTGCTCAATTGTACATTGGTTTGGTGGAATTACCTTTCTAGGGTTGAACTAGGGTTTACCCCCCTCCCACATGGATGAGACACCTACAAGGCTAACACCTAGTGGTTCCACTAGTTTGAGCAGAAAACGATGGTCACCAACTAGTGGAACATCATGTGGTCATCCTAGAAGGGTAGGTTGATGGTTTTTGTTGGTTTGGTT
Organism: Alisma plantago-aquatica; assembly: GCA_963693085.1. Classification (NCBI taxonomy): domain Eukaryota; kingdom Viridiplantae; phylum Streptophyta; class Magnoliopsida; order Alismatales; family Alismataceae; genus Alisma; species Alisma plantago-aquatica. The sequence goes on along the minus strand of OY856412.1, from coordinate 1,192,525,514 downwards.
CACCTCAACCGATGGTTCACTTATAAGGTGATCAAATGATGGTTCAACCACCTATTGACCTAGACACGAACAAATGATGGTTTGGGAGGGCCAACAACTGGTGGTGGACATAGGAGGTCATCACATGGTGGTCTAGCAGACTAAAATAGACAGTGGAGTTTCTTCTTGCTCGTTCATGGAATCTCTAAGCCATGGACACATGGAGAGCTGCTTAGACACCTCATGCTTCTTCTCTTCCTTATCCTCTAGCTTTATATGCCTATCCTTAAGCTCCCAAACGAAACTTTTAGTCTCTATCACTTCTATCCTACTTATAGATTTGTCTTTTCTCTATTTGTTGGTGGAGGATCTGCCCAAGGTTGGAGAATGTTACCGACCTCCTTGCTGGAGCAAGTAAAGCTTAGATCTACCCATTTCTAGGATTTGCAAAGCTACCTTAAGGTGCTCTTGACCAAAATGAGTAAGTTTCTCCTTCTCCTTTCTCATTTTTACTGATATTCTTCTTACTCCTACCTTCCTCTAGGTTTTAACTATGTTTTTCCATGGTAAAAATTTTTCTAGAGCTCAAGAACCTACCTTTCTTGCTTCCTCTATCTAGGGTTTGCTCCTTTTGTGGAGAAAGTTGATACTTGGCCATGTTCAGATCTTCTTCTTGGTTTTTCTACCTTCTTGCTCGAGTTTTATTACTTATAGAAGACTGTTATTCTCCCTAGAGGCGAGTTTTATAACCCTCTTCACTTATATTGCTTACTATAAGCCTGTTAGCTCATGTTCTTGCTTAAAAATGATGATCTAAGAATTAAGAAGTTGTGCTTGCATATGATTTTGAATTTTATGGTGTTCCCTATTCTAATTCCAGTTCTAGATGAACCTGTAATCATGTGTATGTTCTTCCTAAGGTATAATATGACTTGGATCTAGTTGGTGTGACAATCGATGGTGCTTAGCACCTAGCAACTGATGGCTTATAAGAGGGTTTATACGTTGATTTATCCTTTAACACATGACTTGATGGTCATACCATGGTGACAATCAATGTTTGACCAATGGTGATAGCTGATGGTGTCAACCAATGGTGAAAATTGGTGGTGTCAACCAATGACCACACCTTAGGTTATGTTTTATCCTGTTTGGAAGCTTAATGGTCAATGGTTTGGTGCCCTAATGATGGTATGAACCAATGGTGACATTAGGTCAACACCAGATGGTGAAAATGATAGTAGTACTTGTCATATCAACTGATGGTGACCCAGGACAACCGATGGTGTATCAGGTCACCACAACCTATGGTGAGTCAAGGTTGCAAATGTAGCTTCAATTAAGCCCTAAACCAATGGTTCTTGGTTCAATTGATCTAATGGTTAGACCTATACTCTAATTGATGGTTTTAAATAATGAGTCTAATCTAATGAATGAGATTGGATGATTCAACATACAATGAATTAAAATAAATCCCATAGTATTATATGTGGGTTCTAGTGATGAGAATTCGAGGTCCAATGCCCTTAATTTGTAGTCTTACCTTTGCCCTATGTGAATATATTTGATAAATTGCCATAACAAGTGGATGTGTACCCCAAATGAAACATGTCTTGTTACAACAACTCTAATATGACTAAGTGGTAGTGATTGGTTATTATCATCCCTTTTGAATAATTAATGTGACAATGTATTACACTCTACTTGTGTTGAAACCTCAATATATCATTAGTTAAATACCATATTGCCTTGCCATGTTAAATCTATGGGAAACATATGTGTTGATGATCTTTTGAGCCTTGTTTAAGGCATAGAATGGTATTGATGATTATGTAGGAATTAAGGTGATGGTCTTTAAGACCTTTGGGCATGGTTGAGCACTAATGAAGGTATAATTCTTTTCATGATACAATAAGGGTTGAAACCCTAGAACTTGTGAAAATAAATTGTACCTTGTAATGGTATGATGATAAGTGTGATCCCATGATTTGGGAATGAATAAGTATAATGTGTTAATGTGATTAAGATTTATATCTTAAACGTTTTATATCTTCTGAAGTTGCAATATTAATATTCTTTCTAGAGATGAGTTAGGGTTTGTATGTTCATTTGTATGATGAAACCTTAATTCACCCAAGTGGCACTAACTAATCAAGAGCAACCCTAATCATGTAGTGCCTGATGTCGTAGAACCATCTTCAGCGTTAAAACTTGATGGATGGTGAAATGAGTATTCCTAAGGGAAACTCACAGTGCATACTATTGAGTATGTGATGGTGCAAGTTGAGTATACATCCTTGGTATCCACAACTACAGGTGATAGAGGATGACTATGGCCATACCTCAGGTGTTGTTATATATGATGTGAATGAGGACTATTGTGATTGTACCTCGGATGATAGGGTTTAAATACCCAAGTTTCTAGTGATGTGGCATGTACCAAGGACAAACTAGGTGTTATCAGCTTGACTATATGTTGTTGTTGACAATTTGAATAATATGTCATTGTAGTTTACTCGTGCTGACCAAGGGGAAGAGATCTTAGGATATCGACACTTCTAGATTTTATACAGAATAGAATAGCACTTTGCAATGGTCAGTCAGACTTTGGGTGGTACGACTCAAACTCCCGAGGGTGTGATAATAAAATATGTAACACAAGTCGTGTAGTATATCTGTTAGGGTTAAATACGCCTCACATTGATTTATTAGCCCTTGTCTTATCTTTATACTACACATATATTAAATGATGTAGACTTATAGAATTTTGAGTAATTCTACTTGTTGCTAAAGTTTATTTGTTTAATTGGTTAGTATACTTAAACTCTTCAATATGTTCAAATTTCTTATTCAATACTCAATCTTCTCAATCTCTTTACTGTTAATTAAACTATTGTAATCAATATTTTTTGGAGAGAGTTATATCTCTCGCTAGGACTGGGTCTCACCTCGTGGGTCACTACATCTTTTGAGGTGGTCAGGGACAACATGCTCGAGGTCGTGTTGTGGAAGAGGAGCATCATGGTGTTCAATAATCTCAGAAGGTAGGATAGTTGTAGATATTAGTAGTAGAGTCCTAGTGTTGTCCCTATACTCTCAGGTTCAGGTATGAGATGTGTTTTATGGATGATATACTTGTATCAACATGAGATTTTGGCAGTATGCCAGTGTTTGTAAAATATGGCATGTACATGTGAAATATCTTTTGTATACACTATGTGGTTGAGGCCATTGGACACAGATGTAATTACCTATTACAATACATGAGAATGGAAAGATGGACCTTTATGTAAATGTTTCTAGATTGGTTTGTGATGTTGAAATTGATTTTAATTATTCCACATTTTTACTACATGATTAATTATTAGTTGATCGTGTTTTGGATTTTGAGTAATCTCGGTTTGTAACATCCCAAGATTTGAGGCCTCGGATAGAATGATCTTATAAGGAATTATTGGACTACTCATATCACCAAAGTGCACCTCCTTTTCTGGGAGCCCATCACTAAATAACTCCATAGTTAAGCGTGCTCGACTTGGAGTAGTACTAGGATGGGTGACTAGTTGGGAAGTTGACCCTGGCTTGGGCATGAGTGAGGAAAAAGCACGCAGTTAAGGCTAGTGGTGGTCTATGGGGCCAGTCATCATTCTTAAAACTCTACTAGAGCATTGGGCTGTGGGACCGAGCATTACAATTGGTATCAGAACCAATTCCCCTCCAGTAAGTGGGGCCCACATTGGCATGTGACATGCCAATCTTGAGTCGTGTGGTCCAGGCATGTTAGAAAGGGTTGTCCATGGTGATGTAGCCACCCTTGTGATGGTATTCCGTGATCAGGAGTTGGGTGTTCATGGGTCATTCTGGGTCTGCACTGAAATGGGGAAATATTACGAGGTCATATAGTTGAGCCTTGACAAGGATGTCAAGAGTCTAAGTAGGGGAGATTGTAAAATCCCAGGATTTGAGGCCTCATATAGAATTATCTTTTAAGGAATGATTGGACTACCCATATCACCAAGGTGCACCTCCTTTTCCAAGAGTTAATCACTAAAGAAATCCATAGTTAAGCGTGCTCAGCTTGGAGTGGTACTAGGATGGGTGACCAGTCAGGAAGTTGATCTTGGCTTGCGCGTGAATGAGGATAAAGTGTCCATTTAAGGTTAGTGGTGGTCTGTGGGGCCAGTCGTCATTCCTAAAACTCTACTAGAGCCTTGGGTAGTGGGCCCGAGTGTTACACGATTAGCGTGATGAGGTGTCACATATACCTCCTCATTTGAGTCATCTTGGAGATGGGGTAGAACTTCTTCAAGAACTCATTCTTCACAGCCACCCAACTAACTAGTTATGGGGATTCAACATGTACCATTCTTTGGCTTTCTCCTCGAGTGAGAATGGGAATAGGGTTGTTCTTATGGAGTCATTGGTTGCTACAGAAGTGCAAAATGTAGAGCATGTTTTCAAAAAGACATCAAACGGTGGTAGGGGTTCTCATTCTCCAACCCATAGAATGTGGGAAGGAGTTCAACTAGTGTTGGTGAGATGGAAAATGGTTGACCTGGCATTTGGTCAACAAGGGTGGCAATTAGGAAGGTGTAGTTCCCCAGAGTGAAGTATTCATGGAGAGGGGGTTCGGTGGTGGTTTAGCATCTTGGTGTTGTTCATTGTTGTCTCTCATTTTAGCTTCTTGGTGTTGTATGTGTTGGTGATGATGTCTCTTTCTACCTCTCTCTAGATCATATAGGACCAAAGAAGTAGAAGTTGAACATCTTCCAAGCATCCACATATGTCACCTACACAAGGCATAAACAAGCAATAAGAGCTAAGTTAGAAGACAAACAAGCAAAATCAAACAAAGAATAAAGAATAGCAATGGTGAGGGCAGTAGGAAAATTTAAGCTACACTAACAATCTAGGATGAGTTCCTCTATCCCCAGCAACGATGCCTGGAAAAGTTGGTGTGTTTCTCAACACACCTAAATCAATTTAACTTTTTTTTGGGAAGCCATGAGGCTATTTATTCATCTCGCCCTCCCCTTGCAAGCCAAAAAGGAAAAAGAGTACAAGATGTGGTTTCATTAGATAATTTAAACATGGTAGTACTACTACCATTACAATTTTCCTCTTCTAAAATACATGCTATACAGTCTGGTGGCCTAGCATAGTCAAAATAGCCTGCCTCATTCTTCTGATGGAACTTGGCCAAGGTGTCAAGAGCTTTGTTTTTTTCCTTCTTTCATATCTTATAACCCATTCCGGGTGCTCCCTTATCCTCTTTTGTATTCTTTCAATCACAATAGCGTATCTAGGATTCTCACTGGATCCGCCTTAAAGAATATCTACAAACACCTTATAGTCAGTATTGACAATGAGCTTGGATATTTCATTCATTCTGGCTATCTCCAGGGCTATGTCAACAGATATTGCTTCTGCATGTACCACTAACTTTGCTACTATCATCCTCACATGTCCCCTGACCCAGCAACCATCATGATTCTTCATAATAACAACATTTGTAGCCTTCTTTTTATTCCAAGAGGCATCAGTGTTAATTTTTAAGTACCCCTCCTTTGGGCGCTCCCAGCGGTGCTCCTCCTATGATCTTGGGGACAAAGAACTATTGTCCTTCTCCCACACTCTATCGTTTAGTTGAATTTCTATATGTATTTGTTGTACCAACGTATGAGCCAGGATGGTTTTATTATCAAAGAGTTGGTTATTCCTCGCATTCCACAATGACTAGAATGCTATCAAAAAACTATGCAGCTTCAGGCCTCTACCTTTAATGCCTTCTGTGAACCATCCGTCTACTGCACTCTGTAAGAAATCATTGCCTGGTTGGATGTCCAGAAGTTGTAGCCATACTTGCTTTGAATAAGGGCAGTCTCTTATCACATGAGTGACTATTTCCTCTACAACTTTGCATCTTTCACATGTGATGTTGTTAGATAGATTTCATTGTGTTCATCTTTTATTAGTGAGTAAGGCACCATGCATTACAGTCCAAGCAAAGAGCTTTATTCTAGCAGAAACTTTTGCTGCCCACATAGTATTCCACTCACCAGCAACCACTTCTTCACAATTCTTTCTCAGTATTGTGTAGACTGAGTTTGTGGAAAAGGCACCATTTTTGGTTCCTCCCCACACTCTGACATCGTCCAGTCCTACATTGGTAGGAGGCTCCAATCTCAGTATTTGATGTACTATCCCAGACGAAAGCCAGTTCCTTAAGAAGTCCTCATCCCAGATGCCATAAACCTTAACAGTACTAGCTACCACCATATCTTGTAGTGACTCAGGAATGGGTTGAAGAGCCTTATCTGCTAGTTTTGTCCCTACTGTAACCCAACTGTCATACCAGAAGTTAACCTAGTTTCCATTCCGAATGAGAGTGTACAAGTTTTCCATAATAAGTTGCTTACAGTGGAGCGTGGCTTTAGCCAAATGGGATAGGTGTGTATCCTTACCTTCCTGGTAATTATTGAAACATTTCCTCATAAACTTAGCCCAGATCGACAATCTATTACAAGAGACATCCCATGCATTTTTAGCAAGTAGAACTGTATTCCAATATCTCATTGTCTTTAAACCTAGACCATCGTTCCTTTTGCTACTGGTAACCTTTTTCCAAGCTACAAGGGGCATTGGTTTTGACTTATGGCCACCCCCCACAAGAATCTTTGCATACATCCATCAATTCTATCACATAGGTTCAGAGGTAATGCAACAGTCTGCATGACATAGGAGGGGATGGCCTCCAGCGTCGACTTGGCAAGGGATAGTCGACCAGCTAAGGAAAGGGTCCTCGCTGCCCAACCGGTTATCCAAGATTCAATTTTCTCCAAGATGTTGGCATACATTTTATTTGTTACCTTGGTGTGGATAATAGGAACTCCCAAGTAGCGTCCAAGATCCTTGGTCTCCTGGAACCTGTAGATATTAGTGATTCTGGTTCTAGTAGTGCGAGGTACGCTGCCTACAAAATGAATCTATGTCTTAGCAATGGAGATAGCATGTCCTGATGCCTTCTTGAACCTCTTGAAACATTTCTTGATTGTGTGATTTTTTGCACATGTCACCTCCCCAAAGAGAATTAGATCATCAGCAAAGCACATGTGTGATAGCTCAATTCCATTTCTCCCCATCTTAATAGATTTCCATTCATCAGTCTACTAGATCATTGATCATTTGTCTTAGTCGTTTGATGCATAGCACAAAAACATAGGGAGATAATGGGTCTCCTTTCCTGAGTCCCCGACTCGATTTAAATAGTTGTGTACTAACCCCATTCTAGAGAAGTGAACAGCTCCCCATGGTAATAGAATTCATGATGTATCCGCAGATGTTACTGAGCATGTTAAGTTTATGGAGCGTGTTACTGACAAATGACCATGAAATTTTGTCGTATGCCTTTAACAAATCTACCTTGATAGCCATATATGCAGGTCCTTTCTTCCTCTTCATCATATGGATGACTTCTTGGGTAATTGCAATGTTATCAGATATACGTCATCTAGGAACAAACGCGCTTTGAGATTCATAAATCCAAACTGGAAGATGACCTTTTAATCGTTCGACTACAACCTTTGATATTAACTTCAGACAAAAATTATTTAGGGATATTGGTCGCAACTGATCACAGCTAGTGAGCTTGTTAGTCTTGGGTTTTAAGACAATGGTGGAGTCACAAAGATCCTGAGATAAAGCATCCCCACACAAATCTTTCTTTGGTGTCTCTAAAATTGAGCCCTTCACGATGTCCCAGTGGTTGAGCACAAATATACCATTAATGTTGTCTGGTCCTACTGCTTTGTACAAATTTAAATTCTTCACAATAGCAAAGCATTCCTCCTCATTTGGTTCAGCAGCTATTGCATTGCGTTGCCATTGTGTTAGCGCCTTAAAATGCCCAGGTATGGAGTCCATCACTTGCATGTTGCTTTGCCTTGGCGTAGTAAGGATTGAATGAAAATGAGCCCTTGCTAACTCCATCAGTGATGACTCTCCTGTGACCCATTCACCTACCTGGTTCTTCAACTAGAGTATAGTGTTATGACGTTTCCGCTATTTGACATAAGTGTTATAGAACTTAGTATTATAGTCTACGTTTCTTAACCAGTTGATATGGATTTTAAGTTTCCACTCCTCTTCTTCCCCCTTGAGCACTTCGTTCAGGGCCCTATACTAACACATTCACATAGACCACAATATATCAGCTACAAGCGCACAAAATCATATTGCAGTATAGGTGAGTGGCAAGTGAGGGGTCGATCCACAGGAAGAGAGGGGAAACTAGAGCTTAGTTAGCATGAGTTACATTCCTAAATCAGAGATTGGGGTTTTTAGGGTTTAAAGCTTGTTTTGGTTGATCATGCTACGATGCAAGCAAATAGACAATGAAGGAAACTAGGCAAGCAAGAATCCTAAGTTAACCCTAAACAAGAAATTCTAATAAAAAAGGAGAGCAACTACTTAAGCAAGAGCACAAAATGACACTAGACTAACGATTAAGGAGCTAGAGTAGTTAGAGACCTAAACTATCATTATCTAGATTAATCAAGCACAACTATGCACTAACTACCCTAGCAAGGATAGGCTACCAAGAACTAGGTAATTGACTAAGGAGAAATTAAAGCAAGCAACTAAACTAGCATAAGCAACCTAAGAGAGCAAATGGGTTTTAAGCAAGTTATGGAAAGAGTGGGTCATTTGGAGGAATGTCACTAGAATCCAACTTTAGGGTTGATATAACATGCAATCCTATATTTTAATTTTGGATTGCCAACCCAAAAAAATGGTCAAATGTAGTGAAATCTCCCTAAACTATTGGTTGTCCATGAATAGAATAAAGTGTGTGAGGGGAACTACACACTTACACCCCCTATCTAGCCTTACGAGGCTCAATTGGACCAATGTCTAGGTGGGATTTCAATTGTATTTATCTAATCTAGGTTTCTAGGGTAAGGGTTACTAGGGAAATTGAGAGCCAAGGGTAATAAAGAAGAGTAGATATGAGGGTGTTTCACCTCATGTTACTCACCATCTAGCCTCTAAAAAAACTCTAGGCAATTGCACTAATCACTCTTACACTAGCTACTTAGATCTCACACTTAGTTGTAGGAGAAGAGATTTGTATGTAGGAAGATAGGGTGCTATCTAGGGATCCACTAGTTGACCTAGGAGTAGTTCCTAAAGTATCCACATACTATTCGTTTTCCCCTAGAATCTAGGTGTTTTCAAGCATCACACAACATACAATCCATGTTTAGAAGAATAAATCACAAGTATAATAATAGGAAACAAGATGGAAGCTAGAGATAATCATCATACAATGAAAATGTGTTCATTGCAAGTTATATTCCCTCAACATGGTATCAAAGTGACATTTAATCCCCCAAACAACCCACTAAGGGGACTTGGCTACACATTTCAAACAAAAGAGCATAAGAGATTGAAGAAGGAGGAAGATAGCCATGGAATCTCATGGAAGCTTCTCCTTGCTTCACTTCCTAGCTGTTATAGCTTGAGCTCCTCCCTCCAAGACGGATAGATGGCATGGAAAAGTGAGGTTTTGTGGTGGAAACCCTAGAAAATTAGAGTTTTGAGGTAGGGGAAGGTGGAAATATAGTGGATGAGGAAGGACGGTAGGTAGGAGTTATTGAATGCTATGGGGGGTTGTAACAAAGGCTATCCTTTGTGCTATGGCCGCCACTCTAGTTTATATAGGTGGTAGGGAAGTACTAGGGTAAGTGGGAGAAAATGGGGAATGCGGTGCCAAAATAGGCAGGGTTAGGATAGTCACCACGATCGTAGTGGTCACTAGGGTCATGATGGATGGGGGTCATCCTGATCATGATAGATGGGCATGGGTGAGGTGGAGTAGGTTAATATGAAAGTTTGAAATGGGGTCTTCGAGGGTCGGTGGGCATGATCGTGGTGGTCACCACGGTCGTGTTGGGTGAACATTAGCATGGGTGTGCCATGTGGCACAGACGAGGTGGATGGAATGGATATGATCATGGTGTTGGGGAGGTTGTTGTCGATGTTGAATGCCACGGGTGTGGCTGGCTTCACATTGAGGCATCATTGAAGGCCCATGGTCATGCTAATGGCCACGACTGTGATGGTTGGAATTCTGATATTTGTAGAAGTTCTTAGTTGCGGTCGTGGCAGCTGCCATGAGCGAGGAGGGTCTTCAATTCCATGGTCGTTTTGAAGGCCATGACCATGGTGAATCCTTGATTTTTCTTGAGTTCATTATTGTGATTTTGGTGATTTAGCCACAAACATGGAAATGTACCACGACCTGTAGTGAGGGTTGAGTTGTTCAACTTTTCTCTTAGCTCCTCCAAATGGATGTTTTTTGCCTTGGACCATTTTTTGCCAATTCAAGGGATGCTTGGGGAATATCTGGTTCCCATATTAGTGTGTAGAAACCTAAAGAACCTCTCTTTTTCTATCCTTTACATCCAATGCATGTGTAGAAACTCTAAAAAACACCAAAAAGAAGCCATAATTGGATTTGATATGAATTTGCATATTGTGGGAATAACTTGCATTCTAACAATGTTTAGATGTGATAAGAGTGCAAAAAGACACAAGATGAAGCCCTAAAACATGACTACATCAGGTATATCACAATTGTTCTAGGATAGAACAGTCGTTCTAATTCTTCTTTATCATGCAATCACAAAGAAGTGGGCAAACTGTCCAAAGTAGAATGGCCATTTGGATACAGAAGCACCATTATATTCTAGCCACTTTTTCTTATTCCATGGATTTTGGGGGTTTTTCATCATCAACTTTTGGTTTTCACTTGTGCATCTTATTAGAAATTTCCTTACATGTGCCCCTTTCCTACAACAAATCAAAAATAGAAAAACTATCATGTATGGTGTGTGTGTGTGTTTCATGGAAAATTACAAGACAAAACTATAACTTGAATGAGAGTTGAGTTGAAAAAAATCTCAAATGAGGGTGGGTTGCCTCCTTGAAGCACTAAATCAATGCAGTTTTCTAGTTTGGGTTCTTATTCTTCATTCATTGGAAAAACTCAAGTGACATTCTCAAAGTATGATGCATTCTCATAGACATTCAAAAGTTTCTCTTCCATCCAAAACTCATTAGCGTCCTCAAAGATTTCTTCCTCGTATCTTTCTTTATTATTCTCCTCTTAGGGTAACACTATCTCAGAGATGCTGAGGGACAACCTCAAGTTCATACAAGTGACCATCATTGTTCTTGTACGCACATGGATCTCGACATTAGTTGTAGCCTAGAAGGGTCTTACCAAGATGATGATATTCTTCTTGTCCTCTGATTCCATATCTAGCACAATGTATTCTATTGGGAATGTTGATGTTGTCTCTGTGTCAAGCATCACAATAACATCATCAACCTTTTCCCTTTAAGACTTTGATACTAGTTGGCCAATTTTAGTGTGAAATGTCATGGCTTTATGCAAGCCCAACTTAATATAAATTATATTGGACATGAGGTTCGCACTAGAACCCAAATCAATCAAATATTTTTCAATCACATGACCACTAATGTTTTAAGGGATAAGAGCAGCTCTGGTGTCTTTCTTCTCAAGGGGGTGCATGTTTTAAGATTGATCTCACTTGGTTTGCTAGATTCATTTCCTTTGACATTTCCATGTACTCTTTCTTTAGAAATCTCAATCATCCTTTAAGAATTTTGCATAGAGTGGAATTTTATTGATGATGTCAAGCAATTGGGTGTTCACCTTCACTTACCTAGAGATTTTAAAATCGCTACATTGTTTAGAGATTTCAAAATGGCTACATTGTTCTTTTGCCTTCTTTTAGAGGAAGGCTCATCCAAGGCATATGTGAATGGGGGTTCAACAACATTTTTCCTTTCTTGAATCAACTTTAGGATTTTTAACTACCACAACAAGGACCATTGGTAAAGTGGGTGGGGCTCTTGGTATTACTATTAGAATTGATGGAAGGGGTTCACTCCCAACTAGAGTATAAGATGGGGCACTTGGTGCTACTTTATCAATAGAAGGTATCGCAGTTGGCATCACACAAGTAGTAGAAGGTGAGACAACAAAATTCTTAGTTCTCAAAATATCACCACAAGACCTTATTGGCAATGAAACATTCACATGACATTGATTAAAATGATCATTGACCCTTTTGGGCTGCTCAAGAACCTCACCACTCATCAAAACTATCACCAAATTCACTAGCTAATGATAAGGAGGGGGAGCTTGTGGTGTTTTTGGTGGTGATGGTCATACATGTTGTTGTTGGTGGGATATATTTTGGAGGATGTATGGTTGTTGGGGTGGCTGGTGTTTTTGATGTGGTGGTGCAAGATGTATGGTTGTTGTGGTGGTCATTGAGGCAGAGGAGCACATTGGTAATTGAATTGTAGTAGTGGTGATGGAGGATCATAAGAATTGGTGGAGGTTGATATTGTTGAACATGTTGAACTTGCATAGGCGGAGGACCATGATAAACTTGAGGGGCTACCACTTGTCCTCTTGTATTGTTTGGGTTCACTATTTTGGGAAGTAGTCTCCCATCCTCACAATTAGAAAATGTTGAGGCTAGTTGATCTAACTTTTTTCCAAGTCGATAAATGTTTTTCCATGAATTAACACATCTTTCTTAACTTCATCTATACTTCTAAATCTCTCAATAACTACACTTCTAAATCATGAACTATATACTTCGCCTTGACTACTCTTGCACATCATCAACTTGTTGTTTCCATGAAAGATTTTGGTGGTTTCCCACTTGAGCATGCAAGAATTGGACATTGGACCATGTTTGATGTGGTTTACAGAAGATTGTATAACTTTAACTTCTTCCTCAAGAGAATCAATGGATTCCATGGAACGGTTAGAAGGAACTTCTGCTTGATTCTTCACCAAATTCATCATATCGACGATAATATTCATCATTTGTAGGTTAGTATCTCTTAAATAAGAAGGTTGAGTGGATGTAGGAGCACCAATTTTCCTATCATAGTAATTTCCTACACTTGAGGATTTATGTGTTAAACTGTCTACTAATTGATCAAATAGGGACCATGACTCTTTATGGTTTTTTCCATGTAGGTACCACCACAAGATAGTTCTACTATCCATTGCCCCATTTGGGACAATTTGGAGTAGAAATATTGTGCTAGGTGCCACAATGGTACCTCATGGTGAGAGCAACCCCTTAGAGGCTTTTGGAACATTTCCAAACTCTCATGAAATCGTTCATGGCCCGTTTGATTAAAAGATATGACAGGGCAGAAAATGAATCAACATCTTGATGTGAGATTCCTTCTCATTTGAGAAAACATTTCTATTGGATCAAACTTCTTAAGGAATTTATTTGCATTGCTTTCTAAGTCATCACCTCAATCTTTGTGGAATACCATTCTTTGTCCTTATCCCTCAATGAGTATGGGAAGAGTGTAAGGATGTAGCATCCCTAACCTGGGTTATGCCATAAACCTAGAAGTTTTACTTAAGTAAGTTGTTTATAAACTTGTTTTAATCTTTTAAAAAGTAATTAATAATCAACGAGAGTTTAATTTTCAAAGTTTGAGTTTATTTGCAAATTGTTTGTGCATTATATGATAGTTTGCGTGTAAATTACAATTTACCCAAGATGAGGGGTTATATTGCAATATGTCACATTTTGAATGAGACTCAAGTTCTTTACCATCATAAGAGAGTGAATTATGCTAAGGGATGGCTTTTGGAAAGCCTAAGTTCCAAGTTGGAGCTTGTTAGAATAATGTGTGTGCCTTGTGTACCAATTTTGATGCAAATTGCAATTTACTTAAAATGTAGGGTTGATATGAAAATCACCACCTCCAGAGTGTCCCTACTCTCTCTTAGCATCACCTAGAGGAGAGATAAAGAAAGAGGCACCATGTTTGAATCATATTTGAGTGATTGTATTCTTGGTGATGAAAAGACCAAGAAGAGTTGTATAGTTGAAACCCTAAAATGAGTTGTATTTAGTTGTAGAGGTTATATGGGAGTGCCTATCAGCCAATAAGCCATATAGGAGGTTCCACATAACTTTGTCAACTCTTGGCAAAGGCCATGATGACTTAAGCACCTCAAGAAGGTGATGGATATCAGTTTACAACTTTCCTTGGAAAAGTTGTATCAATTTGTGAATAAAGTGATGTTGGGTTGAAATATCTTGATCAACAAGATAACTAATGGCTGAAATCTTATCCCTAGATTATCCCCAAGATTTTTGCATGTCAATATAAATATGTTTCCATGCATGGACACGTGTCAACCCATGCTTGGACATGTTTCACCTAGTAGTATAAGGTGATGACACCTCTTATACACTCTCTCTCATGAGCCTCAATTATATATACCACTCCTTTCACCTATTAGTGAATCTTTTCAGATCCTACAACTCTCTTTCTCTTAGATATCGTGCATAGTAATTGAGGAGCAAGGAGGAGCTCGAGCCTTAAGCCTAAGGTGAATCATTGGTCATCTTCAACCTTGGTTGAAGCATGAATCTCGGGTTGTGATTCTTCCTTTCTTTTCTTCTTCACCAAGTTCTTATCTATGGTGATTCTTTGCATATAGAGGAGTTATGAACAAGTCTTGGATCTTTGATAAGTTTGTGTTCAACCTTGGGAACATGAAGCTTTAGATCTTGGAGCTTTGAAGTTGTTCTTGAGGTCAGTTATATAACTTGAACCCAATCATATTATTATTCACCTTCAATCTTGTTATACTTGTTGATCTACTTTCAATTTCAATTTTTCTTGAATGATTGATGATTCTATGAGTTCTAATAGTTGCATAGGACTATTTTCCATGAACTGGAATAGTAAGGGACGAAAGTCTAGAGCTTTATGATGATGACATCATCATGGCTTAAACCGATATTAGGTTGAAGCACCTCTAACCCGATATGGTAATGAAACCCAATATGGTGATATGAAATCCATTATACCTTGGAACCCCACACTCCTATCATTTTGTACTTTTAGGTTGGTTGAAAAAGGACTAACCATTTGTCTAGGTTGTCACTCAACACATGGTAGGTTGATACTTTGAAGGTTTGAAAAGGTATGAGCATAAGGGTCTAACCTGATATGCAAAACCCTACACATGAGTAACCCAATATAAGTGACACACACACCTCTTAGACGATATGGTGATAAGCACACACCTCTTGGATGATATGGTGGTAAGCACACACCTCATGGATGATATGGTGGTAAGAACACACCTCTTAGATGATATGGTGATAAGCACACACCTCTTGGATGATATGATGGTAAACATACACCCTCTAGCCCGATATGGTGATAAGAACACACCTCTTGGATGATATAGTGGTAAGCACACACCTCTTAGATGATATGGTGATAAGCACACACCTCTTAGACGATATGGTGGTAAGCATACACCTCTATCCCGATATAGTGATAAGCACACACCTCTTGGACAATATGGTGGTAAGCACACACGTCTTGGATGATATGGTGGTAATCATACATCTTAAGCCCAATATGGTGGAAGCACCTCAAAACCAATATGGAGGTAAGCACCTAAAATCTGATATACTTGATTGAGTAACACATGAAGTGTGTTATGTCAAATGATACATTAAGATTTAGAGACTTTAATGCATTTTGATAAGTGTAGGCCAATGTACCTTGAGAAAAGGGTTGAACCAACTTAATAAAGTATGATGTAATCAATATCCTAGTGAGGATGAGAGATAAACTCATACTTTGTGTGATAATCATTTAATGATAAATGATGAGAATAAACAAGTATGATGGAATACTTATGATATCAATGTATGCTCCTAATATGTTTGGAGTTATGAATTAGGGTTTTAATTCTTGATAATATGAACTTGAAACCCTAATCGGCTAAAAAGGGAAACCCTAACCCTAATAATGGGAATGTTGTATTTCTCTTGTATTGCATGGTGATGATATGTACTTGATATTGTTTTTATCATGAAATACTAACCATGCAGGTGTCATGAGATGATGAGCATAGCTAGGTATGAGCTATGATGTTTCATATGATACAGATTAAATGGGCCTTGTGAGCCATGTGAAATACTTGTGCAACAAGTATAATGTATACTTGGGTCTGGCGACCTAGAGGTAATAGTTACCTGATAAGAGGTGACAATGTTCAGTGATGAAGTGAGGGTTTGAATACCCAGATCTAGCAATCATGATGATGATAATTTTAAGGGATGAGAATCCCCAGTAATGTGATAAGGGACTGAGATCTCGAGTGTTATTCATTCAATGTGTTCCAAAGATTGTGAAAGTACTTGATAAATGTATAACACCTTTCTTTGTAGCATCTGTTATAATTCATGCTTGTAACTTGGTTGATGCTAAAAGATATTATAATGCATTTAATTAATCAAGTGGAACCTTATCATGTAGTTTCCCTGGCCATAGATCCATTTTGTGTCAGAATTTGTTAAATGGTGAAATGAGTTTAACTCGGAGAGCATATTTTTGAATATGTGGGGGTGATGGGTGAAAATATCCTTACGTCTAAATGGGTATTGTTATGTGATTTTCCTCATCATCATAAGAGTATGTCCTATGTGCCATGACTCAATATTAATATGCCGGGGTTGTTGTGTGATCTCCCCAAAGAGAATATACCGGGGTTGTTGTGTGATCTCCCCGAAGAGAGTGCATGTTGCAGCTGTAACTCTATAGCGGAGATGCCACTATACCCTGGCAAACTAATTGTAGTTTGACACGTGATGTCACTTCCAATGGTCTTGTACCACCCGAGATAGGTGAGGTCTTGGAATCCAACTCTTCCTTTGAGCTTGTATGGTACCGATGCTTACGTAGCCATGGTCCGTTGGAGCATGAGAGGTATACCTCATCACCTCAGGGCATAAGTGTGATTGTAAATATGTAATCAGCTAGGTAGCATATTTGATTAAGGATTGAATATGGAAACATTGGTTGATGTTACACTACTTTTATATGTCTTAAATAGATAGATGTTATATGTGTTCTTCGTATTCCTTATAAAGTGAATAGATGATTTATTACTATATCATAGATAGTTTCATTGCTTGAAAAGATGATATTGCTCTATTCTACTTATAAACAATGATTAATCTTGATTATTAATATAAAAGAACCTCTGCTCAATTTTATACTAATTACCTATGATAATAATGTTGTTGGCAGAGAGTTATATCTCTTGATGGGACTTTTGTCTCATCATGTTGGTCCCAACATTTTTAGGTGGACACGAACAAGGAAGTAGAGACTATATTGCAGAGGGGGGACAATAGTAGTAGGGACAGTAATAACAGCTCAAGTTGAGTGTGATCCCTGTCGTGTCTTGTAGATACAAGTCCTATATGTTGTCTATGTACTCTCAAGTCCTTTGGAGTTAGTACATAATGGTTTTATAAATGATATGAGATTTTGGCTTGTATGCCTCAAGGTTTTATGTTGCTTATGTATATGTTTGGGCAAGGCAATTGGTATATGATATCCCCGAGATGAGATGGTAAAATGTATGTACAATGTGAACCATGATGTATATATTGTTTTGGTTCTTCCCTTAAGAGTATTCTGGAAATGGATCTCTTTACAAAATGGTTTTAATTTTTAGTGATTTTCATTAATCCACTACTAATGGTTATTCTGCATAATTAGTGTGTGACTTGACTGTTGGTTTGATAGCGATCGTCACAAGTTTTGGTATCAGAGCCTAAGGTTCGCTACGTATACAGAGACATAGGATTAAGGTTGTTGAGTCTATTTTAGTGTCCTCCAATTTGTCTTATAGTGACTTCTACTCATATAGGAGAAGAAGTAAAGCTGAAAGATGGTTGGAGCACACGAAGAACATGTTGTTGAGAGCAGTATTGCTGCACTAGGAGTAGGTGCAAGGGATCAAGAAAGAGAGGAATCAGTGCCTGAGAATCCCCATCTTGATGAAACCATGCTTGAAAACCCAACCTTTCATGCTCTTTTTGGGTAGTTCATGACCACAATAATGCATATGGCAGACTGGATGCCAGTACCAGCACCTAGGGCACTAGTTCCCAATGAGGGACATGGGTCTTGTAAGACCTTTGATTGGTTACGTCGGGTAGAAGCCATCGAATATGCCGATACAAGTGGCCCAGTAGATGCATATTTATGGCTCACTGAGCGGAAAAAGCCTTTAGAATCCTTAGCATTCCAGGAACTGGTAAAGTTAGGCATGTTGTGTACCTTTTAATAGGAAGCGTTGGCCATTAGTGGGCCATTGAAGAAGGGAAAAGACCAGGTATTGAGGTCGGATGGCAGGAGTTCCGACATGAATTTGTTAGTAGATACTTTTCCAGGACTTATATAGATGAAAAAATCTCATAGTTTGAGCATATTAAACAAGGACTAATGAAAATTAGTGAGTATGAAGCTAAGTTCATGGAGCTTCTACAATTTTGTCCACACATGGCTACTACAGAGGAGGAGAGGAATTGATGTTTTGAGAAGGGTCTGAACACTGAGTTATCCACAATTGTAGTTGCTCTAGATAATAGAGAGAGGTTTGCCACTTTTATGGTGTCAGTTAGGTGGATATAGAGGTTCGTGACTGAGAAATGTGAGGCTAACAGTAGGAAAGGACTTGCCCAGTTACAGGGATAGAGGTCTGGAAGTTTCAAGAAACCAAGGTTTCCTGTACCATTAGCACCACATAGGTTCAGTACACATACACAGTGGACATCAAGCAAGGGTATAGCCCATAGTTTTCTACCAAGTGGACCCATAGTATGGCATCAATGTCAGTAACATGACCATCTAGACCACAGTAGGACAGAAATTTCTTCAAGTGTGGGTAGGTTGGACATATGATAAGGGATTGTCCAATTAGAGACATGAAGGTAACCCAACCACCGAGGAAGACTCAACAAGGCTCTCAGAGGCAACGGTTTAGTAGTGGCACATGAGGATGTGGACAAGCATCCCAAGTAGGTTCATCTGCACCAAACAACAGAGCACGAAGTCAACAACAAGAAACACCGATATTCTATGCTATGAATCAGCCTGAGGCAGTAGTCAATCCATGAATCGTGACATCTCAGATGGAATTGTTTCATTCCGATATGTCTTCATCCTGCTTCGTATCAGTTTTGATTGATCCAAGTGCTACACATTCCTTTATCACCCAAGAAGTGATTCATGACTACAATATGACTGTCAGTCATAGAGCATATAATTTATTATTAAAAACTTTGTTAGTCAGATCTTTAGTGTTGCAGTAGGAATGTTCTCCCTATGTTCTTTCTTTTTCAGAACACAACATTTAGGTGGATCTTATACCACTTGAGATGCATGAGGTTGATGTAGTTCTTGGGATGGATACCCTAGAAAAGTATAAGGTTGTCTTGGATTGTGATTCCAAGCAAGCTATGTTCACAGACAGTGATGAGACATGGGTCTTTCAAGGGGATAGAAGGATTTTTCCAACATGTCTAGTATCAGCAATGGTAGCTGAGAGATTGATATGATAAGGATGTGAAGCATTCTTCGTACATGTGGTAGATACCAAAGCAGAAAGTCCTAGTCTTCTTGAAGTTCTTGCTGTCAGGGAATTCAAGGATGTGTTTCTTGAAGAATTTGTAGATATTCCTCTACCTCAAGAGATTGATTTCGAGATTAATCTAATTCCAGGTACACAACCAATAGCCCAAACACCTTATAGGATTTCCCCTACTGAGATGGCAGAACTCAAGAAATAGTTACAGGAGTTGCTTGAGAAAGGTTTCATTCGACCGAGTACTTCGCCATGGGGTGCTCCATTTCTTTTTATTAAAAAGAAGGATGGGTCTATGAGATTATGCATAGACTATAGACAGTTTAACAAGGTGACTATAAAGAACAAATATCCTCTACCAAGGATAGATGATCTGCTTGACCAGTTGCATTGTGCAACAGTGTTCTCTAGGATATATCTAAGGTCAAGATATCATTAGTTACATATCAAGGAGGATGACATACCTAAGTCAGCCTTTAGGACAAGGTATGGTCATTATGAGTTAGTAGTTATATCATTTGGACTAACTAATGCACCAGGTGAATTCATGGAGCTGATGAATAGAATCTTCTGGCCATTCCTTGATCACTTCATAGTGGTCTTCATAGACGACATCCTGATATACAGTAGAGATGTTCAACAACATGAACAACACCTTGCCAAGCCTTGAATTTGTTGAAACAACACAAGCTATATGCTAAGTTTAGCAAGTGTGAGTTCTAGTTGTCAAAAGTGTCTTTTCTAGGACGTGTTATATTTGCTTTAGGTATTTGTGTTGATGCTAAGAAAGTGGAGTATGTTTTAGAGTGGGAATAGCCCAAGACACCAGCTGAGATTCACAATTTCCTAGGTTTGGAAGGTTACTATAGAAGGTTCATTAAAATCTTTAGTTTTGTAGCATTACCCCTAACTAGGTTAACCAAGAAGGAAGTTCCTTATATCTGGAATGACAAGTGCCAACGTTCTTTCCAATTGTTAAAAGAAAGGTTGACTAGTACACTTGTGTTGGTTTTACCTGAGTAGGGAAAGTGATACATTATTTTCTGTGATGCCTCTAAGAATGGTCTAGGATGTGTGCTAATGCAGAATGATCATGCAGTTTCTTTTTCTTTTCGATATCTTAAGAAATACGAGGAGAATTATCCAACGCATGATCTCGAGTTACCTACAGTGGTCCATGCATTGAAGATTTAGAGGCATTATCTTTATGGAGAAATGTATCAGATTTTCACATACCATAAAAACTTATAGTACATCTTCTCACAACATGAGTTGAACATGAGACAATGCCGCTGGATGGAATTAACCAAGGACTACGATTATATAATTGATTACCATCCAGGAAAAGCTAATGTAGTGGAAGATGCACTAAGTAGAAAATCTTCATCTCCACCCATAGATAAAGCACAGTTGAATTCTATAATGTGCTTCAAACGGGACATGTTTGTCTCTTTGAGACAAATAAATGTACAGTTAAAAGTATCTTCATTAGTCAGATTGATGGCCAAGATGCATGTGAAACCTACTCTGAGACAACAAATTAAAGAGACACAACATGCTGATACTGTGATTCAGCAGATCAGGTCAGAATATGGTAGTGAGAAATGGGATGGTTTCCATGAGTCAGAGGATGAGGTAGTCTGTTACCATGTTAGGATGGTAGTACCTGATGCCAATGACTTAAGAAAGATAGTTAAGGAGGAAGCTCATTCGTCCATGTATGCAATGCATCCAAGGAGTACTAAAATGTATCATAACTTAAAAGATATATATTGTTGGTCTGGTTTGAAGAAGGATGTAGCTGAGTTTGTTATGTGGTGTCCAATGTGTTAGCAAGTTAAAGCAGAACACCAAAAGCCTACAGGAACATTGCAACCCTTACCTATACTGCAATGGAATTGGGATCATGTGACAATGGACTTTGTGGTTGGTCTACCCAGAACAGCCAAAAGTCATGATTCCATTTGGGTGATAGTTGATAGGTTGACTAAGTCAACACATTTTCTTCCTGTTAGAACAACCTATACTGCTGAAAAACTTGCAAAAATCTACATAGACGAGATTGTGCGGTTACACAGAGTTCCAGCCACAATTGTGTCTCATTTTTCAGAACGACTACATAAAGCCTTGGGTACGCAGTTAAAGTTTTGCACAACTTTTCACCCTCAGACATATGGATAATCTGAAAGGACTATACAGACTTTGGAGGACTTGCTTAGGGCATGTTTTCTTCAGTTTGTAGGAAGTTGGGACTTACACTTGAGCTTAATAGAGATTGCCTACAATAATAGTTATCAGACTAGTATTAATATGGCATTGTATGAAGAATTATATGGTAGATGTTGTAGATCTCTTTTATGCTGGTATGAGACAGGATAATACCAACTTTTGGGCCCTGAATTAGTGCAACAAACAACTGAAAAGATTAAAGTAATACAACAACAACTAAAGGCGACAGGATAGACAGAATTCATATGCCGATAAATATCGTAGACCTTTAGAATTCCAAGTTGGAGATAGAGTGTATCTCAAGGTCTCTCCTTAGAAAGGTGTTCTCGGATTTGGGAAGAAGGGTAAGCTAGCTCCTAGATTTATGAGACCTTACCCAGTGACATCATAGATTTGAAAGGTAGCCTATAGGTTGGAGTTGCCACCTGAGCTACATAGACTACATCTAGTGTTTCATATATCTATGATGAGAAAGTGTCATCCTGATACAGATTTGGTGTTGCAACATGTAGAGGTAGAATTGAATGAATATATATCCTATGTGGAAGGTCCAATGATGATTCCTGATAAAAGAATCAAGAAGTTGAAAAAGAAAGACATAGTTCTTGTGAAAGTTCTCTGGCATCACCATGGCGTTGAAGAAGCCACATGGGAGCTGGAGGAAGAAATGAGGAGGAAGTACCCTTCTCTTTTCTCTTGAGATTTTGGGGAGGTAATCCTTATTAGGGGTTGATAATTGTAACATCCATGACCTGGGTTATGCCATAAACCTAGAAGTTTTTCTTAAGTAAGTTATTTATAAACTTTTTCTAATCTTTTGAAAAGTAATTAAGACTCAATGAGAGTTTAATTTTCAAGTTTGAGTTTATTTGCAAACTATTTGTGCATTATATGATAGTTTGGGTGTCAATTGCAATTTACCCAAAATGAGGGGTTATATTGCAATATGTCACATTTCCAACATGCCTCAAGTTATTTAACATCATATGAGAGAGAATGATGCTAATGGGTGGCTTGTGGAAAACCTAAGTTCCAAGTTGGAGCTTGTATGAACAATGCTTGTGCCTTGTGTACCAATTTTGGTGCAAATTGCAATTTACCCAAAATGTAGGATTGATATGTAAATCACCACATCTAGAGTGTCCCTACTCTATCTTAGAATCACCTAGAGGAGAGATAAAGAAATATGCATATGTTTGAATCATATTTGAATGATGGTATTCTTAGTGATGAAAAGACCAAGAAGAGTTGTATAGTTGAAAGCCTAAAATGAGTTGTATTGAGTTGTAGAACTTATATGGGAGTGCCAATCGGCCAAGAAGACATAGAGGAGGTCTCATATAATTTTTTCAACTCTTGGCAAAGTCCATGATGAGTTAGTCACCTCAAGAAGGTGATGGATATCAGTTTACAACTTTCCTTGGAAAAGTTATATCCATTTGTGAATAAAGTGATGTTGGGTTGAAATATCTTGTTCAACAAGATAACTAACGACCAAAATCTTATCCCTATATTATCCCCAAGAGTTTTTCATGTCAATATAATTATGTGTGCATGCATGGACACGTTTCAACCCATGCACAGACATGTGTCACCTAGTAGTATAAGGTGATGACACCTCTTATACACACTCTCTCATGAGCCTCAATTATATATACCACTCCTTTCACCTACTAGTGAAACTTTTCGAATCCTACAACTCTCTTTCTCTTATATATTATGCATAGTAGTTTTGGAGAAAGTAGGATCTTGAGCCTTAAGCCTAAGGTGAAGCCATGGTCATCTTCAACCTTGGTTGAAGCATGAATTTGGGGATGTGATTCTTCCTTTCTTTTCTTCTTCACCAAGTTCTTATCTATGGTGATTCTTTGCATATATAGGAGTTGTGAACAAGTCTTGGATCTTTGATAAGTTCGTCTTCAACCTTGGGAACTTGAATCTTTGGATATTGGAGCTTTGAAGTTGATCTTGAGGCTGGTTATATAACTTGAACCCAATCATATTATTATTCACGTTCAATCTTGCTATACTTGTTGATCTACTTTCAATTTCAATTTTTCTTGAATGATTGATGATTCTATGAGTTCTAATAGTTGCATAGGACTATTTTCCATGAACTAGAATAGTAAGGGACGAAAGTCTAGAGCTTTATGATGATGACATCATCATGGCTTAAACCGATATCAGGTTGAAGCATCTCTAACCCGATATGGTAATGAAACCCAATATGGTGATATGAAATCCATTATACCTTGGAACCCCACACTCCTATCATTTTGTACTTTTGTGTTGGTTGAAAATAGACTAACCAGTTGTCTAGGCTGTCACTCAACACATTGTAGGTTGATACTTTGAAGGTTTGAAAAGGTATGAGCATAAGGGTCTAACCCGATATGCAAAACCCTACACTTGAGTAACCCGATATAAGTGGCACACACAAGTACCTCTTGGATGATATGGTGATAAGCACACACCTCTTGGATGATATGGTGGTAAGCACACACCTATTAGATGATATGGTGGTAAGCACACACCTCTTGGATTATATGGTGATAATCACATACCTCTTGGATGATATGGTAGTAAGCATACACCTCTAGCCCAATATGGTGATAAGCATACACCTATTGGATGATACAGTGGTAAGCACACACCTCTTGGATGATATGGTGATAAGCACACATCTCTTGGATGATATGGTGGTAAGCATACACCTCTAGACCGATATGGTGATAAGCACACACCCTCTTAGACGATATGGTGGTAAGCACACACCTCCTGGATGATATGGTAGTAAGCATACACCTCTAGCCCGATATGGTAGAAGCACCTCAAAATCAATATGGAGGTAAGCACCTCAAATCTGATATACTTGATTGAGTAACACATGAAGTGTGTTATGTCAAATGATGCATTAAGATGTAAAGACTTTAATGCATTTTGATAAGTGTAGGCCAATATACCTTGAGAAAAGGGTTGAGCCAACTTAATAAAGTATGATGTAATCAATATCATTGTGAGGATGAGAGAGAAACTCTAACTTTGTGTGATAATAATTTAATGATAAATGATGAGAATAAACAAGTATAATTGAATACTTCTAATATCAATGTATTCCCCTAATATGTGTGGAGCTATGAGTTGGGGTTTTGATTCTTGATAATATGAACTTAAAACTGTAATCGGCTAAAAAGGGAAACCCTAACCCTAATAATGGGAAGGTTGTATGTCTCTTGTATTGTATGGTGATGATATGTACTTGATATTGTTTTTATCATGAAATACTAACCATGCAGGTATCATGAGATGATGATCATAGCCAAGTATGAGCTATGATTTTTCATATGATACAAATTAAATGGGCCTAGTGAGCCATGTGAAATACTTGTACAGCAAGTATAATGTATACATGGGTCTGAGGACCTAGAGGTAATAGTTACCTGATAAGAGGTGACAATGTTCAGTGATGAACTAAGGGTTTGAATACCCAGATCTAGCAATCATGATGATGATAATGTTAAGGGATGAGAATCCCCAGAAATGTGATAAGGGACTGAGATCTCAAGTGTTATGCATTCGATGTGTTCCAAAGATTATGAAAGTACTTGATAAATGCATTACACCTTTCTTTGTAGCATCCGTTATAATTCATGCTTGTAACTTGGTTGATGCTAAAAGATATTGTAATGCACCTAATTGATCAAGTGGAACCTTATCATGTAGTTTCCCTGGCCAGATATCCATTCAGTGTTAAATTTGCTAAATGGTGAAATGAGTTTAACTCAGAGAGCATATTTTTGAATATGTGGGGGTGATGGGCAAAAATATCCTTACATCCAAATGGGGATTGTTGTATGATCTTCCTCATCATCATAAGAGTATGGCAATGTGCCATAACTCAATATTAATATATTGGGGTTGTTGTGTAATCTCCCCACAGAGAATATATTGGGGTTGCTGCATGATCGCCCTGAAGAGAGTGCATGTTGCGGCTGTAACTCTAGAAATTACATTAGGCTGGCCATAACCATCACTTTTGTTTATTGCATGTTTTCCTTGTGAGATATAGCATGTATATGATACATACTATATATTTGGTAGTAATGTAGGTTCCACCCTAGCGGGGTACACTATCATTGTGCTGAATTTTGGGTCAGGCTTAGTTGGTGATTTATAGAGATTCTAGGCCCAGAGGCATGCATACCATTATGGCAAGGAGTTGCACATATCATCTATCTAGAACTTCATATGATGCAATTGGAAAAAGTTTCCTACCTTGATAATTGATTGTCTTTTGCGGCGTTGGTCAGACCATAGTTGAATTATCTTTGAACTGGCCCACTAGAATATTGTACGCTGCAATATTCAAAATTGATATGTGAGGGCTATCAATTGGAATAAAATAGTGGGAGGGATAATTTATTAAAGACCTTATTGATATCTTTGCATTTTTCAAATCAAAAGGTTTTTAACAAATGCAAAATTTCTCTTGTAGAATCAAATGACGAACAAATCTGTATTGTGATTGGTCCTTAAGAAGGACAAACTTTACGGGACAAATTTCCACAACTTATTTTGGACTTTGAGAAGGATTCTCAATGAAGAGTGCAAGCTCTATGTCCTTGACAAACTAGTGCTAGAAATACCTACTCCTGATGCACCAAGGGCACAAGTGGATGCTTACTGGAAGCATGCCAATGATGCCTTCATAACATAGTGAACTCTGAATGTAATCTCCATGTAACCCTTTTCCCTAAGTTTTCTTGTCATTTTTGTCCTTTATGTCCTTGTTGATGAATTAGTGGAATTTATAGTGGTTTAGTGAACATTTGTTCAATAGTTATACCAATGGACCAGTTTTATCCACAAATACCTAAGCGAAAGCTTATTTAAGGATCTAAAATGCAAAACCACCACTTAAATGGAACAATGGTAAATCAATTTATGCTAGAAGTTTAAGGCCCCAAACCTTTCTAAAGTCACCTTTTGGCATTTTTGACCAAGGCAAGTAGGTTTCTTCCCCTTCACCTCTGCTTTCCCTACTATTCTTCTTCCTTCCACCTTCATCCAGGTCAAAACCCTGGTCTTCCATGGAGGAACTCCATCTAAATATAAAAAAATCTTATTTCCATGTTCCTCTTCCTTTTCATGATACAAGAAGGGATCAAACCTAGGAACTTGTGATAAGAAATTGTATCTTGTAATGGTATGATGATAAGTGTGATCCCATGATTTCCGAATGAACAAGTATAATGTGGTAATGTGATTAAGATTTATATCTTAAACGTTTTATATATTTTGAAGTTTCAATATTAATACTCTTTCTAGAGAGGAGTTAGGGTTTGTATGTTCATTTGTATGTTGAGGCCTTAATTCACCCAATTGGCAATAACTAATCAAGAGTAACCCTAATCATGTAGTTCCATGTGCCGTAGAACCATCTTCAGCGTCAGAACGTGTTGGATGGTGAAACAAGTATTTCTAAGGGAAACTCACAGCAAATACTATTGAGTATGTGGGGGTGGCAAGTTGAGTATTCATTCTTGTTATCCACCAAGGCAAGTGATAGAGGATGACTATGGTCATACCTCATGTATTATTATAATGATGTGAATGAGGATGATGAATCCCTATTTTAGGGCTTCATCTTGTGTCTTTTTGCATCTCAATCACATCTAAACATGTTAGAATGCAATTTAATTCCCTCAATATGCATATTACTATCAAATGCACTCATGGACGTTCTTTGCATGTTTTTTAGGTACTTAGACCATGTTGGATGGATGAGTGAGATAAAAGGGTCCAGAGAAGACTCCAAGGCTTCCCCAACCAACCCTTGGTACCCAAGAATCAACCCAAGCAAAGAAGTCCATGGATTTCAAAGAATGGAGTTCAAAGTGCTACTGAGGACCCAACACGGTCGTGGTGCCAAGGAACAGTTGTGCTCGCTAATACAAAAATCATAGGTTGATATCCCATTTTGACATTCTATAGAAACTCCTCCAAAATGGTCGTTCTACCCAGAATGGTCGTGAGCACGGTCGTGCTACCAAAGACCAGAACGGGCATACTAAAGAGAATGACCTCCACTCCACCTCGCCCACTACGGTTGTTCTACCCAACACGGTCGTTCTACCTAGCCCCCACCACGGTCATGTTGCCTAGCACAGCCATGCTACCAGCCTTCATTTCACCACTTCCAACTTGACATTTTTCATTTCCCACCATGGTCGTTCTCTTCCACCACGGCCGTTCTAACCTCCACCCACCACGGCCATTCTACACAGAACGATTGTGCTGCCACCTAAAATCTAGCTTTTTTTGCATAGAATTTCCAACAATACCCCCACTTACCCTAGTGCTTCCACCACCACCTATATATATGGGTGGAGGCCACATCACTAGGTTATCTTCCTTAGAACCCCTACAACTACTCTAGAGTATTCATTACTCTCTTCCTTGTATTCAAGCCATTCACCAACCTCCCACCTTCCATTTCCACCATAGAACCCTAGTTTTCAAGGTTTTCTACCATAATCCCATACATTTCCATGATCTTCACCCATCTTGGAGTAGGGAGGACGTTCTAAATCTACTAGGAGGTGAAGGAGGAACATCTACCATGAGATCCATGGATTTCTACCTCTTTCTTCTCTTTTCTTTGTCTTTTGTCTAGTCATGTGTAGATAATCCCCTAGTGGTGGGCTATTTGGGGCTAAAATGTTACTTTGATACCATGGGGGAAAATAACTTGTAATGAACATATTTTCATTCTATGATGATTTTCTGTTACTTCTATCTCATTTCCCATTATCTTTTTGTGATTTGTGCTTTTAAACATGGATTGCTTGTTTGTGTGATGCTTGAAGACACCTAGCTTCTAGGGGAAAATGGATTGTATGTGGCTATCTTAGGAATTGATCCTAGGTCCAATTAATGTATCCCTAGATAGCATCCTTTGTTCCTACATACAATTCTCTTCCCCTAAAAGTAGATGTGAGGTCTAAGTTGCTAGTGTAAGAGTGAATAGTACGATTTCCTAGAGTTTTCTAAAGGCTAGATGGTGAGTAACATGAGGTGAAACCCTCATCTCTCTACCCCCATTCCTATCATTGGCTCTCAATTTCCCTAATATAACTTACCCTAGAAACCTAGACTTGTCAAGTCCTATTAGAATTACACCTAGCCCTAGTTCGCCAACTAGTAGCATAGGGTAGACTCAAATAGCACTTGCCATGTTGTTTGGTTTGGAAATCTAGATTGAAAATATAAGACTTGCATGCTATGTTAACCTTCCCCAACTAATACCAAAGTATCATTCCCAAATGGCCCACCTATTCATATCATTTCTTAAAACCCACCTTGTCAACGTGATATTTTGAATGCACAACCAAACTCACTCGAGGTTGAAATCCTCGAGCTTTTACCAAAACCAATGTGCAATAATACCACCCGCAAGCGGACGAGTCTTATCATAGTATAGTTAAGGATCGAACCTAAAGGACAACATTTTTAAGAATTTTTGTCAGTCGAATCTAGCTCAAGTAAAACTAATATTTAAAATAGTTGGTTGATTTGAGGTTAACTAAACTAATTGCAAGAAAGTAAAAACTGAATTAAAGTTGGATTTAGATCAGTGATATGGAATTACTAGGATGGTATCGGGTTTCACCACCGCTACACACGCAAACACATTCAATCGCAAACAAACCAGGCAAGATATATCAATCCAAATGGATCTGTTGTAGAACCCCCCATTAGGGCGTTAGGTTTGTGTAAGCATCATCTGAGGCATCAGATGTCTCATCACCCACTAGATCACTTACTTACGGCTCCGAAGATAAAGAAATCCAATGAAGGTTGTGGGCCCCCTACACAGGTGTTAGGCACACAAAAGTGTCACCGAAGGCTAGATGGCTCATCCCCTTGCAGATCATACACTTACTACCTCAAAGAAATCCCATTCTATTTCTAGTTTGGGAGTCAATTGCATTAATTGACAAGCAAGCAGGTGATAGATCTACAAACTAACATCGATTATAAACAAGACAATACAAAATCCAACTAAGGTTGTGGTCCTCCTTGAGGGATGTTTAGACCACAGAAGCATCACTGTAGGCTAGATGTCTCGTCCCCTCACGGATCATACACCTACGACCTCAAGGAATCCTTTCAGAAGTTCTCATCAAGGAGTCAAACTTATAAACCACCATTCCATCCCATACATAAAATATTTCACAATATAGGAAAGAACAAGATGAAAGCAAGGAGATAATCAACTATGAACGTACCAATTAACAATGAAATGAAAAGTTATATACATTTCCATGGAGAGTTTAACAAAAGAACATGATTTGCATGGGCAGCGAGGCTAATCCCCGCACCCCAACGAAAAGGTACTACTCGCTCATGATGAGAGAAACAAGAAGAATGAGAAAGAGAGAGAAATCCGCCATGAACTCGGTGCAGAAGGTAGTCGCAGCTCAGTGAAGAAGATATGGCCTTCTACATCGTGTCAGAGCAGATCTGGATGCAAACGGGAGTTGCCAAGACAGTCCGGACAGTCTCCCTCGCTCTGTCTTCCTTCTCTCCTCAGCCTCCTTGGTTGCAACACGGGAAGTAGGTGGAATGAAACTGGCATGGACGGCACTGGATTTGGATCGGACTTGCGTACAAGCAGCCTGTCGGCGTCCCGGAACCGATCCCCAAATGAGGACCCTTGGGGTCCTATATATAGGCATAGGACTGACCCCAAACGGTCTTGGTGTGAATCAACCAGTTTAGGAGATATTTTCTTTCTCAAATGGTTTACTGTTAGTTGTGGCCAAACGGTCTGGCAATTTTAGTAGCAAACAGTCTCATGACCAGGGTCCATTTGGTCTTGGCATTACTTTTCCAAACAGTTTAGAAGCGCATTGCCCAAACGGTCTATGGCCTTGCGGTCTTGCGCCTCTCGGTCTTGAGACCGTGAGAGGTCTCACTATTTGGAAACTGAATGAGTAGTTCATATGGTCTTCAGTCATCTAAATCAAACGATCCTGTAGGTTTGACTACCCATTCGGTCTTCACGTAAAGGGGCAAACGGTCTGCATCCTTGGCCTTCACACGGTCTGCAAGCCTGCTTGGGCAAACAGTTTTACCACGCAGCTTTGGTCATTCAATCTATTGCTCATTCGGTTTGTAGGTGAGCTAAAAGACCAAACGGTCTGCGTGATTAGCAAAGCACGGTGGAGGGTAGGTTTAGGTGCAGTGCGGCTGCTGGATGAAGACGGCAGTCGATGTGGCTGCGATGGTGGAGATGGGAGGAAGAAGAAGAAGGGAAGGCGGCGCAGTTGCAGGTCGTGGGGCGCGGTGGCTGCCGGTGTATGTGGATTGAAAAGAAATCTGCTCGATGGAGGTGGTAGTGTTGTTGTGGTCGTCAACCTGTTCGGAGGTAGAAGACGATGCACCACGGCCGTGTTGTAGCACCACGGTCATGGCGATGTTGCTGCCCCATGGATGTGCCGCCTTGCACGGGCGTGGTCGGTGAGTAATTGGGCTCTGATGGCGTTGTGCCACGACCGTGGTGTGACACCACGGTCATTGTGAGGTAGCTGTCATATAGCTGTGTTGCCTCACACGGGTGTGGCAGGTGAAAGAGGGTTGATGCTGGTGGGGTGCCACAATCGTGGCTCGGCGAACACAGTCATGGCGAGTGAGAGCTTAGGCATAGGGCATGATCTACCACGGTCGTGGTGATGATAGTGGACCACGGTCATTTTGAGCCACCATGTCCGTGGTCTAGGCCCTTCTTTGTGATCTTGAATTCATGCACTACTCGATCCCTTGTAGCTGAGTTGTGCCTCCAATCGGTCTCTACTACTCAAACGGTCTTGAGACCGAATGGGCTCAAATAGTCTTGAGATCGTATGGGCTCAAATGGTCTTGAGACCGAATGGGCTCAAACGGTCTTGAGATCGAATGGGCTCAAACGGTTTTCAGACTGAATGGGCTCAAATGACTTGGTTAGATCGATTGGTCAGAGCCAAGGGTGAGGGAAGGTAGATCCCATGTGACTGTTCAACTTTATCAAGACCTGCATCAAATCAACCATAATTTCAGTTAAAATCATGATAATTGGATCAATTAAGTAATGTTGCTTATTATGATGTGTTTTGATATTTAATGAGTGAAATTAAATGTGTTGAGTTGAATTTGTCCAAAAATGATAATTGAATTCCCTGGTGAATATACATTCATCACTTGTCCTTTTAGTTTGTTAATGCTAGTTTAGATAATTACCTTTGTTTCTTCTTAGCTAATTTATTAGTTCTTGATAGCTAGATCTTTCTTGACTATTTAGTGCTCTTTTAAGCTTGCTTTCTTGTGTTAGAATTGTTAGTTAGTGATAACCTAGGCCCTTGATTTCTATAGTGCTTAACTTGTCTCATAGTTGTTAATTTTCATTGCTAGTCTAGTGTAGTTTAGTTGTAATTCCTCTTACTCTTTCTTAGTTACTTGTTTTTCCCTACTCCTTAGACTTAACTTGTTTAGGATAATTTAGGTTTTTTTGGTAATCTAGTTTCTTTCTTGTCATTAATTGCTTACAATCTTAGTGTAATCAAACAAAACCACTTTTAAATCCTAAAACCCTACTCTCCACTTTAGGAACATAGCTACATTAACTTAGCTCTAGTGCCCCCTCTCCCTGAGGATCAACCCTTTTCTTACCACTTGCCTATACTACAACACAACCCTATGCGCTTGCGGGTACATGTGATTAGTTTAAGTAGGTGTGTCGGACTAGGTCCACTATAAATTTGAAAGATCCCATGTGCGTTTGCCTAAGTTGCATCTAATCAAATCCAATTGGTTAGTTGTAACCCAAGGCAGCCTAAATGCACAAGAGGACTATTATGGTTGTACCTCAGATGATAGGGTTTGTATACCCATGTTTCTAGTGTTGTCGCTTGTATCAAGTACGGACTAGGTGTTATCAAGTTGAATATATGTCATTGTTGGTAGTTTGACTAATATGTCACTTTAGTTTACTCGTACTAACCAAGGGGAAGAGATCTTAGGATAGTGACACTCCTAAATCTTATATGGAACTAAATAGCACTTCACAATGATTAGTTGGACTTTGAGTGGTATGACTTCAGCTCCACAGGGCGTAATAATAAAAAAAAGTAACACAAGTCATGTAGTATATCTGCTAGGGTTAAATACATCTTACATTGATTGATTAGCTTGTATGTTGTCTTTATACTACATATATGTTACATTATGCATACTTATGAAATTTTGAGTAATTCTACTTGTTGCTAAAGTTTTTTGCTTAACTGCTAAGTATACTTGAACTGTCAATCTGTTCAGATCACTTATTCAATACTCAATTTGCTCAATCGATTTATTGTTAATTAAACTATTGTAATCAATATTTGTTGGGGAGAGTTATATCTCTCGCTGGGACTGGGTCTCACCTCGTGGGTCACTACATCTTTTTAGGTGGTCATGGATAACGTTGAGGTCGTTCTATTGAAGAGGAGCAGCCTGGTGTTCAGTAATCTCAGAAGGTTGGACAACTATAGATATTAGTAGTAGAGTCCTAGTTTTGTCCATGTACTCTTAGGTCCGGGTATGGGATGTGTTTTCTGGATGATTTACTTGTATCGACACGAGATTTTGGCAGTATGCATGTGCTTGCAAAATATGGCATGTACATGTGAAATATGGTTTGTATACATGATGTGGTTGAGGCCATTGGGTACAAATGTAATCACATGTTATAGTATATGAGAATGGAAAGATGGACCTTTATGTAAATGTTTCTAGACTGGTTTGTGATGTTGAAATTGATTTTAATTATTTCACATTTTTATTATGTGATTAATTGGTAGTTGATCATGTTTTGTGTTTTGAGTAATCTTGGTTAGCATGATGAGGTGTCATAGTTAAGTTGGTAATAGATCTCTAGGTTTGTTGAGTCTATAGGAACATAGGACTTAAGTTTGAGTTTGTTTGTATGTATCCAACATATCTATTCATTGCTTAGGCTTATGCAGATATGCTTGGAGGACATGAAGAATACACAGAAAGTATCTATGTTGAACTAGGAGGAGGTGCAAGGAGGTACACACAATGAGAGAGTGCCAGAGATGGGGCTGGAGCAACCTACAATGCCTTATATAGACCCGCAAACAATGGCCAATCCCAAGTTTCAGTCTATGTTTAGACAT
This sequence comes from Alisma plantago-aquatica, assembly GCA_963693085.1. Lineage (NCBI taxonomy): Eukaryota > Viridiplantae > Streptophyta > Magnoliopsida > Alismatales > Alismataceae > Alisma > Alisma plantago-aquatica. The sequence goes on along the minus strand of OY856412.1, from coordinate 1,192,491,539 downwards.
ATGATGGCTACGATTACACGTATAGAGGACAGAACACTAACACCTCAAGCTAGGGAAGTCGTCCCTAATGTGGAATCCCAATGTGTTGGGAAGATGTTTGAACATTTTATGTGTGTCGGGGCAATTGAGTATGCTGGTACTTATAATCCAGTAGACGTTGACATGTGGCTGACAGAGCTGGAAAAAGCATTCAAGATTTTGAACATCCCTGAAGAGGACAAAGTTAAGCATATTGTTTACTTGTTAAAGGGTATTGTTGGCCACTACTGGGCCATAGAAGAGGAGAAAAGGACAGGAGTTGTGATAAGTTGAGAGGCATTTCGGCGAGAGTTTGTCAGCCGATACTTGCTAGAGACATACTTATATGAGAAAATCTCTCAATTTGAGAAGCTTTATCAGGGAGCGATGACTGTCAATGAGTATAAATCAAAGTTTATGGAGCTATTGAGGTTCTGCCCACATATGGAAACAATACACAAAGAAAGGATTCATATACTTGAGAAAAGCCTAAGTACATAGTTGACTATAGTGGCATCAACCTTAGAGAATGGTATAGATGTTCCTCCTTTGTGGAATCTATAAGGAGGATTGAGAGGTCTACTATAGAAAGTGTGAGATTAACCCTAAGAAGAGACCAGATCAGTTTTAAGGACAATCATCTAGATGCTTAAAGAAGCCAAGGTTTTTTCCACCGTAGTCACAACCAAGGTCAACCTTCACTAAACCAAGATCACATGCACTGTCACAATGGACACCGAGTAAGGTAGAGATCATAGTTTTTCACCGACGGGACCTTGTAGCTCATCATCAGTGTCAGTGATAGGGCCATTTAGGATGCATGATGATACCAAAACTTATTATAAGTATGTGTAGGTTGGGCATATAAGGTTGTATTTTTTGTGAAAGATGAAGAGGTGACTCAGCAGCCAAGTCAGAGTTAGAAAAAATCACAACAATGATAGTTTGGTACCAGTGGTGGAAGAGGACACAGTCAAGCATCGCATGAAGATTCCTCTAGATAGGCTAGAAGAGGACGTGGGTGGCACCAGGCTATGACTAGGTTCTATGCTATGAGCTAGCCAAAAGGAGTGGTCAATCCACGAGTCGTGATAGGTCAGATGGAGTTATTTCATTTTGACTTGTCTGCTTCTTGTTTCGTATCTATGCTAGTAGACCCAGGTGCAATGCACTCTTTTATCACCATGGAGATGATAGATAGTTGTCATTTTCCTATTAATCATAGATCTGGTAGTCTTTGACTAGAGACTCTTTTGGTTGGTTCTGCTAAATTGAGGGAAGTGTGCTCTTCTTATATTCTTGCTTTCTCAAGACCCAGTATTCAAGTAGATCGTTTGCCACTTGACATGCATGGGTTTTGTGACACCCTTTGCCACACAAACACAAGCCACAAGATTAAAACAAAACTCGATAGTGGATTACCAAAAACACTAAAAATTAAAACCAATTACAACAAGAACCATCAAGAAACATATACACTTGAGTACAAAAACTTGCCATTTGTATTATATATCACAAAGCATTGTTATTTACAATATGTTCATCAAAAGACTACACGTCACATGTGATATATGTTCATTTACATAAACATGTACAACAGCCCAACTATATACAACAAGGGCGCATGAACCAAAAACTTGTAACGATGACACCATTACAGGACATACGTAACTTCCCCAAGACTTGTGTGTACATGGATGACTCTGGGACTCGAACCATAAAAGACCGCAACCAACATTCCCAACCTTAGCTGCTACTGTCCTTCTTGTTGTTTCTCATCCTCTTCTACACGATCTCTACCTCCTCATGCACGTCCACCTAAAAGATGTGGGAAACCCACATGGTGAGATTCCAGATATCAGTAGGAGATATAACTCTATATTAACACTATTATTAACACAGATAATTAAAGCAGGTAGATATAAAACTAAGCCAGATGAATAGACACAGTTAAATGATATGTATTTATTGGATAAAGAAAATTACGCAATACTTGTCACTTGTTATTGAACCATTGGATAATCAATTATCTAAGAAGGAATATGAAGAATATATATATTCTCTACCAACTAACATGTACAAAATCAAGGCAAGGCTACAACCATTGTTCTCATATCTGATCCTAAGCAAGTGCACTACATAAATTATTACATATTTTATTATGTCCCTAGGATTTGAGTCATACCATCTAAATCCAACCAACCACTACTAAGTTGAAATTAGTGCCATACAAGGTCTATGGAAGAGTCAGAATTCACAACCTCACTAAACCTCATGGTCAGTATACGAGTACATAGCAGAGACATACTAGTCAATTGTAACTTGTGACATATAGTCAACTAGTGAAAGTCCTAGCCCACCTTGATACCGGTCACGACGCTAGTGAAACTGAGATACGGCCCATAGCCTCACTCCTTCCATGGTATGGAATGTAGCCAATCTTGTGAAACCACATAAGCAACATATCACTGAGCTATGACCCACAAACGCACTCCTACCAGGGTATGACCCACAGTCAATCATGTGAATGCATATACTCAATAGTATATGACTCCAAGATTCCTCTAAGGGAAAGCCCATTTCATCATCCAACAAGTGCTGACGCTGAGATGGATATATGGCACAGGGAAGAACTACATATTCATGTTTCATTTGATTAGTTAAGTATATTTAAATGCCTTTTAACATCGATCAAGTTATAATGTACAAAGCCAGAATAAGTTCTACAAAAGTAAGGGCATCATGCAACTCTAGAAGATATAAAACGTATAGGATGTGATCTTATCACACTATCACCACAAGATACTTGTATCATTGCCATTCACACCATCATCATCAAGGACACAAATCATGGGATACCAATCCCTCAACTCATCATTGGGAAAAGCCTTCTCATATTATACAACAAGTCATTTCCATGTCATAGGACCTATTCACATTATTCATATATTCCAAGTGCCTCAACATGCCTCACAAGGGGCACATTCAACCTATGTCATAATATAATCACCATAGCCTACACTATCTATGATTATCAATCTCAAAACACCTACATGGTTAGAAACTGATAAGCAAGAGGGAGATAACCACATACCATCATAATCTTGTCATGATAGAGAAACAAGCAAGATCATTGTTCATTATTAGGGTTAGGGTTTCCTCTTAGCCGATTAGAGTTTAAAAAAGCTATATTCAATTATCAACCCTAGAACTATGACCCTTCATCATCTTGGAGTGTATAATGGTTAGGAAACATCATTAGAGTTGATTAGATAACATTCTAAACAACATAATATATGGCTTATGTATCATTCATATATGAATATCATTGAGTGTTCACATGTGCTTCTCCTCCACCTACCATCACCCTATGTTGACCACATCACAACATAGGTCACGACCACCGATCATGGTTCATGAAACGATTGTAACACTCATGTGTATTTACCATCCACCAACATGTCATGCCCTCCACCCTCTAGGTCATGTCACGCCCGCGACACTTAGGGTTAGGGTTCCACGAAGCATCTTAACCAAAGGTGTCTCGACCAGACCGATTTCAACATTAAGGATGTCTTGACCTCTACCGATATCGTGACCCAAGGTTATCATGGATGTGACCATACACTCTAGGGTATGTCTCAAACCAAACAAGGCAGGTACAAGGCACCAACACTAGGGATACTAGGGCACTTAACACCAAAGGACTTGACCTAACATCACTAGGTCAAACTCATCCTCAAAGGAGCATCTCGAACAAAATCTATCAAGGTTACGACCACCAAGAGGAAAGTGTCACGACAACACCAAGATGAACCATCTAGGTCTCAAAACAGAACTAAAACTAAGGGAAGAACCATGATCACCATGAAGGAAAACTCAAGCAACTGTCACCAAACCCTAAAGCATAGGTCAAGAAACCACCAAGAAAGAACCTCTTCCAAAGAAGGGACAAACCATGCTCAAGGTAACCAATACTGAACCTAACTTCTAAATATTTGAACACCATGCATGGGAGCAAAATAAAGGGTGAAACTTAGAGAAGAACCTCCATAACTCATCATCAACTAAATCGGGTACACATAGATTAAGGTTTCACATTTCTCCCTAACCAAGCAAGGTATCTTCACCAAACAAGCTCTAGAGATTACCATCAAATAAAAAGCATGATGCGAAAGCAATATAGAGAGAGAAGACAACAATAAAATGCATAAAGAAGTGCAATAATAGAGTAGGTTTAGTGTTATATAACCCTCCTTAAGATGATCGCCACCAAGAGCTCCAAACTCCAAGATTAAGAGCTCCAAGAACACGATCCAAGGGTTGAAGAAGCTTCACTAAAATCTCCATGCTTGGCTACAAGAGCACCTCAAGAAGGAGAAGACACCAAGGTAAAGTCTAGACCAAGGAAAGAAGCAAAGAATCTCTTGGTCGAACCAAAAGAGAAAGGGAGAAAGAGAGGAGAAATCCTCTTCACACTTGGGTCTACCTTGTCAAGACATGGTCTATGACTCTTTTGATGAGGAATTTCTATCCCAAAATGACCACCATGGAATAAACATGGTCTAGGGACAAGAAAAGAGAGGAAGATGAAGGTGGGAGATAAAAAAAACATCAACTTCGAAGACAAACACTTACCAAGGGTGGAATATGAGCTCAGATCAGCACCACCACCACATGCAAGAGGAGATTGATCACTAAAGCTCCAAAGATGAACCTCCTTGCTCCACCAAGCTCCAAGAAACAACAAAGAAGGAGGAAGAATATAGATGGCCAAAAGGGTTGCAAATAAGTAAAGATAAGGGTTATATAGATGAAATATGAGAGAGAAGGCAAGGGGGTGAGGTATCAACATACTAAGGCACCCAAGGGACACTTATCCACTAAAAAGACCAACATGCAACAACTTAAGTATGACATGCAAGACACGGTGATACACTCTAGGCAGTGTCTTGACCACCATGGACTCCCACATGGTTGTGACACCACCTGTCACCATCTCCTCCTGGTTGAGTCAAAGCACCCCCACAAACCCTAGGTCGAAACAACCCATGCTGGGCGACCATCTCGACCCACGACCACCCTATACTTCCTAGGTCATAACCCAAACACTTGGATGAGGTGTCTTGACCACTAAAACTGCCAAAAACCAACCTTGGTTGCGACCCAAGGTCGAGACAACACAACCATCACACATGGTCAAGGCACTCAACACTCGCATCAACCCTAATCACCACCTGGGGTGATGCTCCTCAACCAAGGCTCAAACAAGGTGCCCTACTCTTTCTCTATCCTCTAGATGATATTGAGAAAGAGAGGGAACACTCTAGAGGTGTCAAATTGCACATCAACCCCCTACACTGGGTAAATTGCAATTTGCACCAAAACAAGCACAGAAAGCACAAGCATCATCCAAACAAGCTCAAACTTGAAACTTAAGATCATGTCAAATATTTTATGAGTCTATTATTGGCTTAAGACTAATGTGAAATAATTAGGTTACATTAAGGTGATTTATACATGCATTATCTCATTTGGTTTATACTAAACCTCATCTAAATCTATCCTCAACCTTGTTTGGCTAAGTCCAAAAGATCAAACTTCTAGGGTGGAGTTCAAGATCCGGTATGTTACAAAGGGCTCCAAACTCCAAGATCAAGAGATCCAAGCACATGATCCAAGGGTTTAAGAAGCTTCACTAAAATCCCCACACTCAGCCACAAGAGCACCTCAAAGAAGGAGAAGACACCAAGGTAAAGTCTAGACCAAGGAAAGAAGCAAAGAATCTCTTGGTCAAACCAAAAGAGAAAGGGAGAAAGAGAGGATAAATCCTATTCACACTTGGGTCTACCTTGTCAAGACATGGTCTATGACCCTTTTGATGAGGAGTTTCTCTCCCAAAATGACCACCATGGAATAAACATGGTCTAGGGATGAGAAAAGAGAGGAAGATGAAGGTGGGAGATAAAATAAACATCAACTTAGAAGACAAACACTTACCAAGGGTGGAGTATGATCTCGGATCACCACCACCACCACATGCAAGAGAAGATTGATCTCGAAAGCTCCAAGGACGAACCTCCTTGCTCCACCAAGATCTAAGAACCAACAAAGAAGGAGTAAGAAGATAAATGGATGAAAGGGTTGCAAACAAAGAAAGATAAGGGGTTATATAGAATAAAGATGAGAGCGAAGGCAAGGGGTGAGGTATCAACATACTAAGGGACCCAAGGGACACTTGTCTACTAAAAGTCCAACATGCAACCACTTAAGCATGACATGCATGACATGGTGATACACTCTAGGTAGTGTCTCAACCACCATGGACTCCCACATGGTCGTGGTCACGACCCTCCTTGGTTGCACCATCCATGGTCATGGCACCACCTATCACCATCTCCTCCTTGTCAAGACAAAGCACCCCCACAAACCCTAGGTTGAAACAACCCATGATAGGGAAACCATCTCGACCCAAGACCACCCTAGACTACCTAGATCACAACCCAATCACTTGGAGGAGGTATCTCAAATGTGACACCCTCCAAAACCAACCTTGATCACCACCCAAGGTTGAGACAACACAACCATCACACATGGTTAGGGCACTCAACATTCACATCAACCCCAATCACTACATGGGGTGATAATCCTCATACAAGGCTCAAACAAGGCGCCCTCCTCTTTATCTCTCCTCTAGATGATTTCAAGAAAGATAGAGAACACTCTAGAGGTGGCAAATTGAACATCAACCCCCTACACTGGGTAAATTACAATTTGCACCAAAACTAGCATAGAAAGACAAACATCATCCAAACAAGCTCAAACTTGAAACTTAAGCATGCCATAAGCCTTAATTACATATAAAAAGATTAGAGTAAGGTTCTAAGAACATAATCAAGCCAAAGCAAATAGGGTTACCCAAAAATTCAGGTGAAGGTCTGTACAAGCCATAAACCCCTAATAAGGATTTTGCCCCCGAAATCCTAATAGAAAAGAGAGGGGTACTTCCTCCTCATCTCTTCCTTGATATCCCACATGGTTTCCTCAACACCATGATGATGCCACAGAACCTTCACAAGCACTATATAGATGGATTAATAATGAATAATGGGGATCCAAAAACTTAGATGATAATGAAGATCATATTTGGAGTTTATGAACACTTAATGATGAGTTTTAAAGTATAATACTAAAGGTTAAGACATTAGGTGACCAAATAACTCTAAATATACTCTAGGAATCATCTTTTTTGCTTTGTGCTTATTAAGTCGCCAAGCCATGTATTGAGGTGTCTAATAAGATTTCCATATTAACTTACTTGATCTAATGAGAAGTGTTTGAGGTGATCTTGACATAATCATATGGTCATTGGATTAATACTTTCAAGGAATGTATTATGTGTACAAACAAAAATGATTTGGCCTAATCATTTTCATAAGCTACTTTTAGTGGGTATCAATCCATGTACAAAGTTTCATGGCATTTTGATTAACTATTTGAAATACATCGATGCTTAAATTTTTGATTGATTGACCAAGATCCTGAAAAATTTTAAGCCTAAGTTTAGATTTTAAATAATGTCAATAGACATCACATAGCTGTGGGTGAGACTTTAGTTGCACGAGGAAGTGGATAAGATATATGTCCCAATATGGGTCATTTCCTGTGATCTGGTAATTGAGACTTCGTCTCCAAACTCCAAATCTTGCGAAGCAAAAGATATTGACTTTGTTGCATCTAAATCACATCTGGTAGGTTGGGATCAACCCAACCAATCCTTCAGTTCCGTAAGACCAGGAACTAACCAACAACATCCCATATACTTCCTAGAGCTGAGAAACAGACAAGATTATACACCCCGCCGTCACTTTTTTTCTCCATCGTCACAAGCAACAACAGACCCTAGATATAGATGAACTCTCTCAGGTGCCTGAATTTGGCTGGGTTATCCCCTGGCTTAGCCATTATCATCACTCCTTTTTAATCCTTGATATAGGGGATACGACCTGTGGTCGAGGATGCATTTATCTGAGGGATTTTGATGTGAGCAGAAGCGTCACAAAGCTCTTTTCCCCTACCTTTTTACCCTGTTGTGACGGCGCCAGGTCCAGGTAGCTCACGGGCTCATAGATCGCAAGACCTTTCTAATTGAGGATTCAGGGCAGGATTTGTCTCAGGAGTTCACCATAAATGAGCACTATGGGTGATGTGTTGCAGATGGAAGGAAGGAATCTTGCAGACATAAGAAGGAAGGAGTCTAAGGGGAGGTTCCATGACCTTGTACCCTTGATGCCTCGACTCCACAAGGTGAACCAAGATGGTTGTTTCGTCTCTGGGCGAGGACGCCGCTTTCGCTGTGTATTCCTCACCGCCTATTTCCCTCGGTGGCAGCGTTGGAACAAGGATGAGCTGATTTTCAAGTTGATGGCAGGTCTATTATTCGTTAGGAGCTAGGAGATTGAGCCTACTGATAGGACCTAAGCATGTGCCTCGCACCCATACGAGCACTAGCACAATAGCTTTTCCTTTTTCCTATAAGGCCGAGAGCCAATTGCCAGTTGTCTTTAACCTTTTTTCTTGTTACAAAAAATCCAGTCATCTAACCCATGTAATGCGGCGCACAGACATAGCTGACACCATATAGTTTGCCTATTAATAGTGCGAACATCCTGAATACAGGCGTTTAATGCTTTTGCCAATTGATTGTTTGTGTTGTGATTCCCCTTTCATTGATTGGGACTTGCCTTCAAGCGGGAGTGTTCCTCCACCATAGGTAGGAGGAGGCTACCATAGCGCCCTCCTCTTGCATTCCCTATGTCGGAACCTACCAAAATGGTATTAGAGCATGACGGCCATGCAACCCACACCAACTACCCTAACCCCCCCAAGCCCTGAGCACACCAGCCGCCACCACCATTTACTCATCCCACCCACCCCACCCGCCATAGAAGATGCAGTCCACTGAGGAGATGAATTAGTTATGCCAAATCGTGGACCACCATGAGAAGGGGATAGAACAACTGTCCCAGAAACTGGATACGGTTCTTTGCGAGATATTCCAGTTGCGCTACATTGACTCAAGGAAGAAGGGGAAGGAGATAGAGTATAGCGAGGACCATAACCAATGGTTCTATGACGGCATATCTCGCCGCCATGAATGCTTCAAACTCAAATTTCCAGAATATGATGGAATTGAACCCCCAGAACGATGGCTCCAGAAATGCGAGTACTACTTCCACCATGGTGAAATCACATCAAATGAGGAGAAATTTGACCTAGTGGCGCTACACCTCAATGACGACGCACTGGACTGGTACCAAACCTATGAGATGATGGTGCTAGAAGCAGCTTACATGGATTACCCATGGGAGTTATTTCGTGACGACGTCGTTGAAATATTCAGTGACACTGATGCTCGACTACCATAAGGCAAGCTTAGAAAACTCTGCCAAACGAAGACTGTCAAGGAGTACCACAAAGAATTTGAGCATCTCGCCCAATTCACCACCGAATTCCACGAGTCACATCTCTCGGAGATGTTCTTCTCGGGCCTGAAGGAGGAAATACAGAGGGAACTACGTCTCCGAGGAGTACTGGAGATCTTATCACGAGCAGATCTAGCTCAGCGAGCAAAGTTAGTAGAAGAATAACAGGCGGACTGGCGACGACCGATTCGCCCGCCTTACCATAGCCCACGTCAAGAACCCAAAATGGAAGGAACATCGGCGACATCTACTACAGCAAAAACGGTAGCACCGATCCAACACATCACCCAAGCGGAGATGGCAGAATGTTGTTCCAAAAACTTGTGCTACTACTACTCATAGAAATACGTCAAAGGGCACAAGTGCAAGCAGCCAACCTTATTTCTCATTGAAGATGATGAGGAGGAAGACGAGGCCATTCTAGAGGGCTCCATGTTAGCAACACCTACTTCGATAGATTTTGAAGATAAGGCAACCATATTGTCATTTACAATGGACAGAGAAGGCACCTCAGACACCATTCATCTGTGGGCCTTATTGGGACCTCGGCATGTACTAGTTTTGCTCGACTCGGGGAGCAATCACAACTTCATCGACCCTCACATCTTGGACGCATCCTTGGAGAGAAACCTCACTCCAGCAAAGGGAGACGTCACTGTCGCAGGCGGGGGATCTGTCCCGTATAACAAAAAAGGAAAGCACCTTCCGCTGACATTACAAGGGTGGGAGGAACATATTGATGCATACTTCATGTGCATTGGTAGATATGATGTCGTCCTGGGAGTAACTTGGTTAAAGAGTAAAGGGCCATCAACCTAGGATTTTGGTAATCACACTATAACATTTCTGTATGGTGATCCTTCATTCAAATTGCAGGGTATTAAGCCATCGGCACCAGAACTTTCACCACAAGGGGACATCATCTCATCCATGTGAAATGCGAGACACATCTTTCTTATCTCCTCAGAACCCCAATCCAGCACCATTACCATCCCACCTGAAATTGAAACCATCATACTGCAATTTACACCTATCTTCATTGAACCAACAACCTTACCGCCACCTCATCCTCAAGATCATTGGATATCTCTCATCGATGAATCCAAACCGGTCTCAACACCACCCTACTGATATCCCCATTTCCATAAAACTGAAATAGAGAAGCAGGTGTCGGACCTTCTTTGATAGGGGTACATTCAACACAGTGTTAGTCCCTTTTCATCTCCGGCGCTGCTGGTGAAAAAGGCAGATGGTAGTTGGTGCCTCTGCATCGACTACAGAGCTTTAAATAAGCAGATGATCAAAGACAAGTTTCCAATCCCAGTGATAGACGAGCTTCTGGATGAGTTGCAAGGAGCAACAATATTCAGTAAGCTCGATCTTCACGCAGGCTATCACCAAATCTGAGTGGCAAAAGAAGATACTAAGAAGACGGCATTCCAAACACATTAAGGACATTATGAATTCCGGGTAATGCCCTTCGGCCTGTGTAACACCCCATCAACCATTCAATCCTTGATGAACAAGATTTTTCACCCTTATCTCTGAAAGTTTGTTCTAGTATTCTTCGATGACATTTTGATTTATAGTAAAACAATCTCTAAGCATCGCACCCACCTCACGACCACTTTTCATATTCTGATAGATAACAACCTATTTGTTAAGCTAAGCAAATGCACCTTTGGTGTAACATCCCTGACCTGGGTTATGAGTTAACCCTAGGTGTTTTGCCTAAAATATGTAATTAAATCTTTGTGATTAACTCTGAGCATGTAATTAAGTTTCTCAGAAACATGTATTTCAGTTTTTGCTCCTTTTTATTTAAAGTTGTAGCATGGTTTTGTTATACAAGGACCTATGTGCAATTTACCCAGTTGAAAGGGTTAACTTGCAATTTGCACATGTTGAGATGTTCCTCTGATGTTGAGACATCATGAGAATCTTTTTGGTAAAGTTTGAGGGATTTCCCAAGCTAGGGCACCAAGGTGCAGCTGTGGAAGCAATCCCGGTGCTTGAAAACCCTAATTTGGGGTAAAATGCAATTTACCCAAATTAAGGAATGCAAATTGTAAAATATGTCATCTAATGTATCTTTTTAGACTCTTTCCATCATTAAGAGAAGAAATGATGAGGGAGTCACCTCAATTGAGTTATAAAGTTATGAAATATACCTTGTGATTGAATAATCAGGGTATATGTGCAATATTTCTTTATGTATGTACCTTAGTATTAGATTGTTCTTCCTTGCCTTCTTTTTCTAGACCTTAATATAAGGTTTGTCCTTATAATAAAGAGGGAGGTACGAGCAAGTAATGAAGGAAGGACTTAATTGGAATTATGGGGAAACTTATGGGCCTTTAATGAAACATCACCCAAGTATATGTATACTTCACCTCTCAAGAAAAGGAACTTTTCCTTCGTGCATATCACTGTTCCCTCTTTGCTTAGACGACCAAAGACTGCTTTGGAGCTAAGGAGGACGACCAAGGGAAACAAGGTAGGTTTGGGACCCTTCTTCTTGCCTAATTCCATGGTTAGAACTCGAATTCAAAGTCAATTTGGTGGCTAACTCTCGAAACCCTATCTTTCTAGCCATCTCCTTTCGTCTTTCCTTGGCGTTTTCACCTTGGCCAACCTGTGGGAACTCAAGGACGCCATTAGAGCTTGGAGCTTGAAATCTTGGAGCTCAAGGAGCAAGCTTTAGGCGGGTTTTATAACTCTAAACCCATGCTTTACTATATACATCTCTTATATGCGGTTAGATGATAGTTCTTCATGTTTCCCTACTTTTCCCTGCTATTTTGCAAGCAAATCCATGGGATATTCGTACTGTTCTTGAGCTAGGAGATGAAGGCATGATTTCCAAGAAAAACCCACCGCTTTTCTCTTCCTTAAACGGTCTCACCAGTTTGCTCTCTCGGTCTCAAGACCGCGAGGTGAGCAAACGGTCTCTAGACCGCGACAGGGAAAACTGTCTCCAAGACCGTTTGGCCCCGTTGACCGAGCGTGGACCGTATAAGAAATCTGTTCTTAATTATATAGGCTAATTACCCTCAAAATTTGGGAGGCTAACTCCAAAGGAATCGGGTGATATGACCTTTTTAAATAACAACTTTAAATGAATTTATTCCTGATTCTCAAACGGTCTGTAATTGCCTTTTTGGGCAAACGGTCTCAAGACCGTGTAAGGTCGTTGACCAGGCATTGACCGTATGAGATTACTGTTAACAATAATGTTAATTAACAACTCACCAAGTTTGATGATCTAATTCCAAACGGGCTAAGAGTTGAAGGGTGAATACTAGGGCTAACCCTAGGTAAAATCAGTACTGAAATTACGGTGACCTAATTAGGGTTTTTAGGGTTGATTGACCTAAACGGTCTCAAGACCATTTAGGGGTTACCCAAACGGTCTCAAGACCACGAGGGCAATCAGCCATGACCGTTTGGAGGTCTGGGGTCAAGAATAGTGGACCAATTGAAGGTACAATTATACCAAATTACATTGCAATTAAATATTGATATGATCATCAACTCAATAGGTCAGACCTTGATGAAATTGCACTAGAATCCAAAATTGGATGGGCAAACGGTCTCAAGACCGAGAGGACAATCACCCAAGACCGTTTGAAGGTCTAGGGTTAAGTAATTTGACCAATTGAGGACCTAATTGCAAATAAGTTGTCAATATAATCAAAATTCTGTTTTGTGGATCAATCATGGTTCAACCTCTATCAAATCACCTTCGACTTTGATGAAATCTTGGACAAACGGTCTAAAGACCATGTGGGGTCCACCCACATGACCTCAAGACCGTTTGGGCCAAGTTTGGGCCCAATTGGAGCTCAATTGAAGGGTTCAACCTTGTGTTAATGCACATTGTTGAGTGTTGATGGGTGAACATTGATAGACCCTAATTGAATCGACTTCAACCCTAATTGGTCAACCTTTGAGGGTCAATTGAATGACCAAGTGGTCAAGCATAATCTAAATTGACCCAATCCATAAGTGGTCATCATAGCTTTGACCTTTTGAAGGCTTCAACTTTGGTTGACATTAGGTGGTAACCTTTGATTTTGTTGTTGAAGGACCAAGCGGCTAAGACCATGAGAGCCTCGCGGTCTCAAGACCGTGAGAGGGCTCGCGGTCTCAAGACTGTGAGGGGGCTCACGGTCTCAAGACCGAGAGGAGGCTCACGGTCTCAAGACCGCGAGGGGCCTCGTGGTCCTGAGGTCAAAGTGGGCAAACGGTTTACATAGCTTCGCGGTCTTGAAATCACTTGATGGCTCGCGGTCTTGAAGTAGGTTGAGGGGGCTCGCGGTCTTGGAAGGGGTTGAGGGCTCACGGTCCTAAAGTCAAAATTGGCTAAACGGTCAACACACCCTCGCGGTCTTGAAAAGTCAAAATTAGCTAAACGGTCAACACTTTCAAACGATCTCAACTCAATTGAAGAATGATGGTTGAAGGTCAATCAATGTGATTCAAAGTTGACTTCTTTCAATCAATTGATGAAATAAACATTCAATGTTGCCCTAATCAAACCCTAATGTTAATCTAGGATATTAAGGGGTTAATTGACTAAGGTTTTGGCCATGATGATGATCAATGGGGTGAATTACCAAAATACCCCTAAAGGGTAAATTGAGTAATACCTTGATCAGATCAAACCCTAATCACATGATGATGATGTTTTAGCTATGTTAGCCTATGATGACTTAATCCGACCTGATCTTGAGTGATGTTGACATCACCTAACTTTATGATGAGAGAGAAAGTACTTCTAGAGAGAGAAAGTACTTCTAGAAAGAGAAAGTACCCTTTTCAGGTGAAAACTCAATTAAAGCATCTCCAATGCACAGGAATGAGCATAATTAGGGTATGATCCACCTGTGTGAGATCATAGAAACCCTAATTATGATAAATGATGAACTTTTAACTAATCTAAGAGCATCAATGAAGATGTTACTCATACAGGATGATGTTATGAGTTCAATTCACCTTAGTGTGAATAGTAAACCCTAATTCAAGGGTGATGATATGTAATGTGAATAGTAAACCCTAATTCAAGGGTAATGGCATGCTTTTGAGTATTAAACTCTATTTGATGTGAATTAAAGATTTAACTCTTATGACAAGAGTAGGAAGTATATTCCTTATTTCTGTATACCTTTATCAGTTGTACTAACCATGCAGGTTCTGATATGAAGGTAATCATATCCAGGTATGGATGTTGATGATATATTCATTAAAGGCATGTTGTTAGCCTTATGAATAAGTAAGGTAATATGATTCCTTGACAAGTGGAATCCTATGCTGATAATGGGTTGTGAGAGCCATGAATACCATCAAGGTCATGCCTTAGAGATGACTTGTGATGAGGATAATAAGAAATGATGATTGATATGAGTTAGGCTTGTTACATTTAGTATTCTTCTTTTATAGCTGCTATGCTACTGTGATTGTTTGGAGAACAATGTATGTTGTTAAAGAATACTGAATGTACCTAACTAATCAAGTATAATGTAGAGCCCTGATCATAGATCCATCATTGTCAGAGATTAAGTGATGGTGAAACAGGTTTTCCTCAGGGAACTCCTGGAGCACATACTTTTGAGTATGTGGGGTACATGGATGTGTAGAACCTTACATCCTAGTGTAGGAAAGTGATGTAGATGTGTAATCCATCCATCCTTCACTATAATTCCATACCGTATCAGTGGTAGGTAAACATGAAACCTCCTGATGATGAAGAAAGCACAGATATCCGTATCAGTGCACTACTACAGAAATAGCATTCAATGTCACTTTTCTGGGCGTCGGTTATTAAGAAAAACCGACGCATTATATGTTAGGCATCGGTTTTTTAAGCAAACCGACGTCTATATTCAAAGACCAGCCAGACACGGGTACCGCCTTGTATTCAGCGTCGGTGGTTTATAACAAACTGACGCTGAAAGTCGGCCGCGAAATCCAAATTTAGATCAAAAAAAAATAGTGTCATTGTCAGCGTCGGTCATGTAGGTATACACCGACGCCTATGTGCGATGAAAATTTGCGCAAAAAGTGTCACTTTCAGCGTCGGTTATCCTTTTATAACCGACGCGGAAGGTTGTTCCCGCCAAACAATTTCATGAAAATATCGTCCAATTGGACGTCGGTTGTTGCAAACAACCGACGCTAAAGACGTTTAGGCGTCGGTGGGTGCAAACAACCGACGCTATATGGGAACTAATACTCCGCGATCGCCCGACTCTTCCCCTTTCTTCTGTTTCATTGCGAGCAATTACCCTATTTCTCTGCTGCCGGCGATTTCTCTCCGGCGATTTCTTCTCCAGTGCCATTTCTCCGGCTATTTCTTCTCCGGCGCCCCCTTCTCCGGCGCCCCCTTCTCCACCACCACTCCTCCTTCTCCGCGCCCCCTTCTCCGCCGCCCCTACTGCCCGCCCCTGCTGCCTGCCCCTGCTGCTCCAAGCGCCTGAGGCCGCCGCCACGCCTGACTCTTCGGCGCCGCCTGGTGCTTTTCCACGGTCGTCGCGCCGCCGCAACCACCGCCAGAGCCACCGGAGCTGCTAGCTGCTCCTCCACCGCCGTCACTGCTAGCTACTTCTCCAGCCAGAGCCACCGGAGCCTCTGCCTTCTTCCCTCTGACAAGGTTGGTCTTCCCGCTGCTAGCTGCTCTGCTTTTTTATGCATCGATCAAATTGTTGTGATAAAAATGCATGTAATGTATTTGATTAGAGTTAATCTAATCTGGATGTTCATAATAATGGTATGTTAAATATGATGATTAGGGATAAATATAATGTCTAGTACACAAATATTAGATGATATTCAAGAAAACCCTAGTTTGATGAGCATGTTGTTAATCATGTTAATTATGATTCTTCTATATATTCTGATGTCATTATATAATTATGTGATCCCAACATATTAAATTGAATTAGAATGATTTCATGAATTATAGGGTTTTAAAGTTGATAAACATGTACATGCAGAAATAGGGTTATTAAACCAATGGTTATAACATAGTATGATCTTAATCTGATCTGGATGTTCATAATAATGTAGTATGTTAAATATGATGATTAGGGATACATATAATGTCTAGTAAAGATTCCTAGACCTTTTGTTTGAAACTATTGATTTCTTGATTTATTATTTAATAATGCTCTATTGATTAGGATTAACCATGTTGCCTGTACTTTATAGACATTTATTATATATAAGAATGACAACACATGTATTTGTTGGCCTAGAAACCCATCCAAGATTGGCTCATTAGGAGTAAATCTTGGATAGTCCCCGGTTTGGGACTGTTCTTGAACACCTAATCTCACTTAGGATGTAAGTGTATAATGTGTATTGGGTTTTCGAGAAAATTTCAGTAGCATTTCCCCGTTTGTTCTCTAAGTACATATGTACTTAGAGAACAGCGGGGAAATGCTGCCGAAATTTTCTTGAAAACCCAATACACATTATACACTTACTAGTGAGATTAGGTGTTCAAGGATGGGATAGGTGGTACACATTTATTATATATAAGAATGACATGAAATGTGTTTGTTGGCCTAGAATGTGAACAATCATTGTTTTTTATATTACTTGTACATTGATATAAATTAGAATGAACAATCACTAAATTATATACTGTTTGTATGGAGTTCGGCTTCATTGTAGATATCTATTATTGTGTTTGTTGGCCTAGAAACCCGTCCAAGATTGGCTCATTAGGAGTAAATCTTGGATAGTCCCCGGTTTGGGACTGTTCTTGAACACCTAATCTCACTTAGGATGTAAGTGTATAATGTGTATTGGGTTTTCGAGAAAATTTCAGTAGCATTTCCCCGTTTGTTCTCTAAGTACATATGTACTTAGAGAACAGCGGGGAAATGCTGCCGAAATTTTCTTGAAAACCCAATACACATTATACACTTACTAGTGAGATTAGGTGTTCAAGGATGGGATAGGTGGTACACATTTATTATATATAAGAATGACATGAAATGTGTTTGTTGGCCTAGAATGTGAACAATCATTGTTTTTTATATTACTTGTACATTGATATAAATTAGAATGAACAATCACTAAATTATATACTGTTTGTATGGAGTCCGGCTTCATTGTAGATATCTATTATTGTGTTTGTTGGCCTAGAAACCCGTCCAAGATTGGCTCATTAGGAGTAAATCTTGGATAGTCCCCGGTTTGGGACTGTTCTTGAACACCTAATCTCACTTAGGATGTAAGTGTATAATGTGTATTGGGTTTTCGAGAAAATTTCAGTAGCATTTCCCCGTTTGTTCTCTAAGTACATATGTACTTAGAGAACAGCGGGGAAATGCTGCTGAAATTTTCTTGAAAACCCAATACACATTATACACTTACTAGTGAGATTAGGTGTTCAAGGATGGGATAGGTGGTACACATTTATTATATATAAGAATGACATGAAATGTGTTTGTTGGCCTAGAATGTGAACAATCATTGTTTTTTATATTACTTGTACATTGAAGGATTGCTAATTGATAAAAGATCACAATTTTAGAGACATGTATGTTTATACAAATGCTAAATGTTTTCCTTATTCTAGTTGATACAAATGCTAAATGTTTTCCTTTTTAATGAAATTTTCAGATGGCTCACCATGATGAGAATGATGTCCATGATGAGCATGAAGTCCATGATGAGCATGCTGTCCATGACGAGCATGACGAGGATACCAACGTAAGTTCTAAAAACATATCCCGTATTTCTATAAAATTCATTATCTTCTAGTTATGTCATATATCCTGTATTTCTATATTGGCTTAATTCGGTGTGTTTATTTTTGTCAAATTTTAGGTTGATGATGCACAGCTACCCACTGAAGCAATTGAGCAACTTGATGCGCAGCAACAAAAACTTAACAAGAAAAGGGGTATCACTCTGTTGAAAAAGTTACTTGCGCTGAGTGGCAGTGGATCCAAATTGGTTGTGGAGTTTGATAATGGAGGGAATGCAATTGGAGTGAACCGCAATAATTTTATAAACTATCTTGGGGTTGTCACTCGAAGCCATTGTGGTGTTAAATATGATAATTGGCATAAAGTTCCTCAGGCGAAGAAAGACTTGATATGGAAAGATTTATGCGTGAGTTATTATTATTTGCAATTCTTTTTTGTAGATTACAAATTCTATTATTTGCAATTATATTTTTGGTACTAGTTAATAACATTTCTATTTTACAGAATCTGTTTGCATTGGATGAGATGTTGCATCGTAAAAGTGTGATGCAACGCGCTGGAAAGATGCTTAGGAATTACAGGACAAATCTGAACAGAGAATACATAAGACAGGGTGATAAGAAGAAGAAGTCAGCCCTTGAACAATGGAACTTCTTGGACAAAGAAGATTGGGACAATTTTGTTGCTTCAAGAAAATCTGAAGAATTCAAGGTATTAGGCGTCACTCCCATTTTAATTAATATACATTGTATTCACCTATTCAAGATTAAGATTTAGTGCTACTAACGTAATTATAAATGTACATACTAACTAGGCCCTCAGTGACGCACAAAAAGCAAGGCGTGCACTGAATGTACATGACCATACTATGGGTCCAAAAGGATATGCAAGCGTTCGCCAAAGACTACATGCGGAGTCTGCGGCTACTCAGGAGTCTGCGACTACTCAGGAGTCTGCAGCCACACCCTTCCCTCGCCATGATATCTGGATAGCTGGCAAGAAAAACAAGAAGGGTGAAATAAAGAAGCCCGAAACTGCTGAGGCGGCTGCAAAAATGGTAAAATACAACTCTTAGAGAAATCATTTGAATATTGATTATTTGTGGTGTTAACTTACCAATTTTTGTTTATGGTGATTAGCGGGAGCTGCACGAGCAGAGAAAACAAGGCACGTTCATCCCTCAGGGCACAAGGGATGAATTGACAGTTGCTCTGGGTAACCCAGAGCATCCTGGACGTGTTAGAGGTGCCGGCGCTGGTGTGGGCATCAAAGCATTCTTTGGGCCATCCCAGCGCAAACCCAGAGCGGGACTTTCTCAAGAAGAGGTAACATATATATTCTATTTTTATAATGTTACTGCAAAAGGAAATTCATTAATAAAAAGCTAATATTTGTTTTATCCATGTATAGGAGAATAAGAGAGTCGAGGATATAGTTGCTAAGAAGCTCAACGATGTGGTTGCTGAGAAGGTCAAGGAAGAATTGCTGCGGTGGCAGACATCTCAGGCTTCCAATCAGCCTATGCCGACCCACTCTTCTCCTGGTGCACAGACTGCAAGTAATCCTGGAGACCCATCGCCTAACACGTCTGCTGTAAGTATTGTTTATGACATTGTAGCTAGTCTTTTCAAGATGATATGTTTTCAAGATGATATGTATATATGTATAACATTCTTTACGTAAATTTCTAGGCATTGAAGCCATGCCGCTTAAGAATGGAAAACTATGTTGTTGCAGAGGCGCAAGCTTACCAGTCCCTTCCTGGGGCAACGTTTCATGGGAGTCCAATGCCGCAGGGCTACATTCGTGTGAGCCCGATACATGTATTACCCGATTGGAGGGAAGTTGCGTTGCCATATGCCCACCCAGATATTGATACACTTGGTGACGCAGAAAGCGGGGTCATATTGTGGCCCAAAGCAGATGTCCTCTACACGACTGAAATTGTAAGATAAATTTACATTGATTTAGACTGTTAATGTGTATATATGATGTCAACTGATCTGAAATTATATATACAGGTTAAAAAGAAGACACCAGGAGCACCTAGGCCTCCACCTCCAATTCCCGCATTACCAACTTGGGTTCCAACTGACCTACAATACCCGTTAGGTCCTGCTTGTAGGGGAATGGCATGTTGGCTACGGGCACATAATATACTTTGCCCTATAATTGTTTCTTTAGATGCAGATTATGCAGGTCAATCATACGACAGCTCTTTATTTATACAAGATATTATTGAGCTGTTTATGTATGAATGGTTGAATACATCAATGATAGAGACATGGATAAGGTGAGATCTTGTTTATACATCCATATACCTTGTGTAAGATCCGGTGATCTAGTTTCTTATATATTAATGCATACGTCTATATGTTTTGCAGCTACTTAATCGAAGATCATTGCAAACAATTTGCATATGATCATGTGGGATTTTTGATTCCATCATTGATTAGTATGGTAGCTAAAGACCCTGATAGTGTTCAACAATACTGTATAGATGCTTTTACAATTTTTGGTCATCAAATGAAGACGATAATAATAGCTCCATTCAATGTCAAGTAAGTTTGCTTTATTTATAATTTGGACTTAAGAAAATTCCATTATTATTTTGCATTTTGAGTTATTAATTGTTAACTTTTTACCTCTAGTGGTAGACATTGGGAGTTACT
This sequence comes from Alisma plantago-aquatica, assembly GCA_963693085.1. NCBI lineage: Eukaryota > Viridiplantae > Streptophyta > Magnoliopsida > Alismatales > Alismataceae > Alisma > Alisma plantago-aquatica. Next base: position 1,192,470,641 of record OY856412.1, on the reverse strand, counting down.
AGTTATTGTCCCCGGGACGTTCACTGTTTATTATCTAGATCCCGCAGGAAGTACATTAAACACTAAAATTGGACACGTAATGAGAATGGCATTATTCTGGTGAGAAATATTTCATTTTTTATATCCGTTAACATCTTTTATTACATTACTATTTACTTATGCAACTTAGTGTGTTATATTAACATGTAGGGGTTTAGATGCATTCAAAAATGCTGGAGGAAAGGTCCCAAGGAAAAAGAACCAGCCATTGTCTTGGGAGAACGTAAAAGTAAGTTCCCGACTCCCCGACTCCAATGTATATATTATTGATGTGAATTGTGCTTAGTTGTATTAATTTGTATGTTTCAATTTATAGTGCGCTACACAAGACAATGGCTGGGCATGCGCATACTATGTGATGCGATTTATGCAGATGATTATCAAACATGCCGCATTGGACATCGATACCATACATGAGGTATTATATATAGTCTCATTAGTTAGTATGAAATATATCAATCTTATTTTTATATTATTACTTATATATATACATCATTCTCATTGCAGGTGTTTAAAACTGACCACACTATAGGCAAACGCTTAAAAAATGTACATGCTCCATATACGAGGGAATCATTAAATGAAGTAAGAGAAGAATGGGCAATAGCTGTACAAACAGTGGCAACTGTAAGATATAATTGGGATGTTGATAGTGATGATGAATGATACTTTGTAAATGAATGTTTCTGAATGTTAAAACATGTATTTGAATGATTCTATATGTGTGAACGTGACAATTGAATTGATGTCTGAATGTATCTACTTGTGTGAATCTTTTTATGTTAATTTTGCAGGTTTGTGGCCTGTTTGTAGGCTGATATCAATGGATGTCGTAAACCTATAGTTCAGAAAACTGAACTGCAGGTTCTCATCCTGCTGACCAGCCACAGCAGGCCTGCAAACAGATTTATAAAAAAAAAAATAGATATAGGCGTCGGTTATTTACCGATAACCGTCAGCACAGACTTACAGCGTCGGTGTTTTATAAAACACCGACGCCAAACGTGTTCGCGCTACAGGAAATGGGAGTCATCTAGGACACTTTTCTGCGTCGGTTGTTTAGTATATAACCGACGCAGAAAGCGTCCTAGATGACGCCGTTTTCTGTGGCGGGAACCCTTTTGGCGTCGGTGTTTTGTAAAACACCGACGCCTTTATATTAAATAGGCGTCGGTTTTTTAACCGACGCTGAAGTGTCCACCCTTTTAGCGGCGCCCACATAGGCGTCGTTCAGAAACCGATGCCAAAGGGGGTTAAACAACCGACACTAAAAGGCACTTCTGTAGTAGTGGTGGTAGGTAAATACGAAACCTCTTGATGACAAAGAGAGTACAGAATGCCACTGTGACTCTAGAATAGCGAAGGACCAGTTTACCCTGGTGAGCTATAGTAGTAGAGACACGAGATGTCCTACAAGTGATCCTCTTACTGACTGAGGAAGGTGAAGGTCATGAGAATCCGGCTCTCTTAATGACCTATGTATGATACTCATGTGACTTCTCAGTGATCAGTTGGGGTATGAGTGGTAAGCCTCATCTCCACAGGGCATAATGTTGTTTGTAAAACATAATCAACCATGTAGTATAACTTGTTAGAGATAACTCCAAGTTAGTTGATTGATGTTACATTGCAATAGTGTTTATATTCTCCATATCTCATAAATTGTAGAGATCTTGTTATACCTGCAACGGTTATAGAATACTTTGAAGGCTTTACTACTTAAGATATTCTTTGATGATATAATAAAGCTTCTGGCGAAGAGTTATAACTCTCGTTGGGACAATTATGTATAATTGTCTCACCCCGTAGACTTCAACTTTTTAGGTGGACGTCGGAGACGAAGGAACCAGCCTACAGGTGATCAGTCTCAGCAGCAGTAGCACCAAGAGCAGCAGTAATCTCAGGTGGAGATTTAGTCTGCCATGGGGTGTAGTTAGAGTCAGTCCTATGTGTCCTCTGTACTCTCAGGTCTTGGAGTCTTTTGTTTAGTGATCTTGAGATTTTGTATCTTGATGTATATAATTACTCAAGAAGTAATTATCCTGAGATGTAAACAGTTTATCTCTCTTTATGAAAGAAGTTTTGATGGATCCAAGTTCTTATCTCGAAAAGTTTTAATTTCCCGTGATTTTTGTCTTCCGCTGATTACTGATTCGCTTCCGCTAAGTTTTAATCGTGTTTATGTCATGGTTTGGAGATCAGAGCCCACAACTAGTGGTATCAGAGCTCTAGGTCAGTTGAGTCTACAGAGGCATAGGACTTAGGATGTCAAGTCTACCTTTAGTACTCCTTCCTTATCTAATAGAATCTTCTGCTCCTCAGGAGAAGAAGATACATAAGAATGTCAGAACATCACGATGAGTACGTGGCAGAGAGTAGTGCTAGTGCACCTCGAGGCGGTGCAAGAGTTCCGAGAATAGAACAACCTGCACCAAAGTTACCAAGAGAGCCACCCCAGTTCGACCCAGCTGACATGAGTAACCCAGCTGTACAGACGATGTTCGGGCAGTTCATGACTGCCATGACACATATAACTGATAGGATGCCCGTTCCTGCACCTAGGACACCTGTCCAGCCTGAAGCACAAGGTATCGGTAAGACATTCGAACGAATTCGTCGTGTCGGAGCTACCGAGTACTTCGGAACTGCCGACCCTACAGATGCTGACTTATGGTTGACAGAGTTGGAGAAGGCTTTCAGGATTCTTATGATTCCAGAAGCTGAGAAGGTTAGACATGTTGTCTATCTTCTCAAAGGCAGTGTTGGTCACTGGTGGAACATGGAAGAGCAGAAGAGGCCTGGAGTAGAGTTCTCATGGGAAGAGTTTCGCCGGGAATTTATCAAAAGATATTTTCCAAAGACCTTCCTAGATGAGAAGATCTCTCAGTTTGAGAAACTAAGACAGGGTATGATGAACATTAGCGAATATGAAGCTAAGTTCATGGAGTTGCTGCGGTTCTGTCCGCACATGGCTGCTATGGATGAGGAAAGAATCAGAAGATTCGAGAAGGGTTTGAATTCTGATATGTCAACCCCTGTGTCTGCCTTAGAAAATAGAGAGAGATTCTCTACCTTCGTTGAGTCAGTCTGAAGGATAGAGAGATCTGTGGTTGAGAAAAGACAAACCCATAAAAGATATCCACAGTTCCAGGGTTCTTCATCTAGGGATTCCAAGAAACCTAGATTCTCTGCACCTAACCCTCCACCACCCAGATCGAGTTTTCAAACTCAATGGACACCAAGCAGAGGTAGAGGACGGAGTCAACCGCTTCAAGGGACGCACAGCTCTGCATCAGTGTCAGTCACTGGACCACCCAAATCACAGCAACAGGAGAGGAGCTGCTATATCTGTGGTAAGGTGGGACACTTGATGAAGGATTGCCGTTCTAGGCCTGCTAGTATGACACAACAACCTCCGAGACAGAATCAACAGGGATCTCATAATAGACAACATCAAGGAGCAGCTCGAGGACGTGGACAAGCGTCTCAAGCTGGATCATCAGCACCACCTCAACACCAAGCGACTGCGAGGTTCTATGCTATGAACCCACCTGAGGCAGTGGTCAATCCACGGGTAGTGGCAGGTCAGATGAAACTTTTATATTCTAATATGTCTACATCCTGTGTTGTATCCGTTCTGATTGATCCGGGTGCTACGCACTCTTTCATCACTCGTGAAGTGATTCATAACTGCAATGTGACTGTTAGTCATAGAGCAGATAGTTTGTTGTTAGAGACTCTGTTAAGTGGGTCTGCCATTTTGCAGGAGGTATGTTCTCCCTGCATCCTCTTCTTTTCTGACCATCGCATTCAAGTGGATCTTATACCACTTGATATGCAAGGATTTGATATAATCCTTGGGATGGATACCTTAGAGAGGTATCGAGTTGTATTGGATTGTGAGTCCAAGTTGGTTGTGTTTGCTGACGAAAGCAGCACATGGATCTTTCAAGGTGAAAGAAAGATTCTGCCCACCTGTCTTGTATCAGCTATGGTTGCTGATAAGCTGTTGAGGCAAGGATGTCATGCATTCTTAGCCCATGTGGTAGATGTTACCAAGAAAAGGTCCAATCCTGCTGAAGTTCCCATAGTCAGGGAATTCGAAGATGTGTTTCCTGAAGAACTTCCTGGTATACCACCACCTCGGGAGATTGATTTTGAAATCAATATGATCCCAGATACGAAACCCATAGCTCAGACTCCATATAGGATGGCGCCAGCCGAGATGGCAGAACTCAAGAAATAGCTTCAAGAGTTACTTGAGAGAGGTTTTATCCGACCGAGTACTTCACCTTGGGGCGCTCCGGTCTTTTTTGTTAAAAATAAAGATGGGTCAATGCGGTTGTGCATCGACTACAGACAACTCAATAAAGTAACAATAAAGAATAAGTATCCTCTGTCGAGGATTGATGATCTCTTTGACCAGTTGTGTGGTGCAACAGTCTTTTCAAAAATAGACTTGAGGTCTGGATATCATCAACTCCGCATTAAGGATAGTGACATATCCAAGTCTGCCTTTAGGACAAGATATGGTCACTATGAGTTCATGGTTATGTCGTTTGGACTAACCAATGCACCAGCTGCATTCATGGAACTCATGAATAGAGTTTTTCAACCTTTCCTTGATCAGTGTGTTGTCATCTTCATAGATGACATTCTGATTTATAGTAAGGATACTCAGCAGCATGAGCAGCATCTTCGACAAGCTTTGACCTTGCTAAGAGGAAACAAGCTGTACGCTAAGTTTAGCAAGTGTGAGTTCTGGCTGCCGGAGGTATCTTTTCTTGGACATGTGATATCCGCCTCGGGAATTCGTGTTGACCCTACAAAGGTAGAATATGTTCTACAATGGGAACAACCGAAGACACCGACGGATGTTCGAAGTTTCTTGGGGTTAGCTGGCTATTATCGAAGGTTCATTAAGAACTTTAGTTCTATAGCTTTACCTTTAACCAAGTTAACCCGGAAAGATGTTCCTTTTTCTTGGAGTAATAAGTGTCAATAGTCTTTCCAGTTGCTGAAGGAGAGATTGACAAGTGCACCTGTGCTAGTGCTACCTGAACAAGGAAAAGGATATGTAGTCTTCTGTGATGCTTCCAAGAATGGACTTGGATGTGTGTTGATGCAGGATAAACAAGTGATTTCTTTTGCTTCCCGACAGCTTAACAAACACGAGGAGAATTATCCAACACACGATCTGGAGTTAGCTCCTAGATATATGGGGCCTTATCCAATCATCGAACGAATTGGAAAGGTAGCATATAGACTAGAGCTACCACCTGAGTTACAGCGGTTACATCCTGTGTTTCACATTTCTATGTTAAAGAAATGTCACCCAGACACCAAGTCAGTTCTACAACCTATGGAGGTAGAATTGAATGATGACATATCCTATGAGGAGGGACCAGTGTTAATCCTTGATAAACAAATTAAAAAGTTAAAGAAGAAAGATATAAGTCTTGTGAAAGTACTCTGGAACCATCGTGGTGTTGAAGAAGCCACTTGGGAGTTAGAGGATGAGATGAAAAGGAAGTATCCTGCCCTTTTCTCTTGATATGTCTTATCGATTTCGGGGACGAAATCCTTGTAAGGGGTGGATAATTTGTAACATCCCTGACCTGGGTTATGAGTTAACCCTAGGTGTTTTGCCTAAAATATGTAATTAAATCTTTGTGATTAACTCTGAGCATGTAATTAAGTTTCTCAGAAACATGTATTTCAGTTTTTGCTCCTTTTTATTTAAAGTTGTAGCATGGTTTTGTTATACAAGGACCTATGTGCAATTTACCCATTTGAAAGGGTTAACTTGCAATTTGCACATGTTGAGATGTTCCTCTGATGTTGAGACATCATGAGAATCTTTTTGGTAAAGTTTGAGGGATTTCCCAAGCTAGGGCACCAAGGTGCAGCTGTGGAAGCAATCCCGGTGCTTGAAAACCCTAATTTGGGGTAAAATGCAATTTACCCAAATTCAGGAATGCAAATTGTAAAATATGTCATCTAATGTATCTTTTTAGACTCTTGCCATCATTAAGAGAAGAAATGATGAGGGAGTCACCTCAATTGAGTTATCAAGTTATGAAATATACCTTGTGATTGAATAATCAGGGTATATGTGCAATATTTCTTTATGTATGTACCTTAGTATTAGATTGTTCTTCCTTGCCTTCTTTTTCTAGACCTTAAGATAAGGTTTGTCCTTATAATAAAGAGGGAGGGACGAGCAAGTAATGAAGGAAGGACTTAATTGGAATTATGGGGAAACTTATGGGCCTTTAATGAAACATCACCCAAGTATATGTATACTTCACCTCTCAAGCAAAGGAACTTTTCCTTCATGCATATCACTGTTACCTCTTTGCTTAGACGACCAAAGACTGCTTTGGAGCTAAGGAGGACGACCAAGGGAAACAAGGTAGGTTTGGGACCCTTCTTCTTGCCTAATTCCATGGTTAGAACTCGAATTCAAAGTCAATTTGGTGGCTAACTCTCGAAACCCTATCTTTCTAGCCATCTCCTTTCGTCTTTCCTTGGAGTTTTCACCTTGGCCAACCTGTGGGAACTCAAGGACGCCATTAGAGCTTGGAGCTTGAAAGCTTGGAGCTCAAGGAGCAAGCTTTAGGCGGGTTTTATAACTCTAAACCCATGCTTTACTAAATACATCTCTTATATGCGGTTAGATGATAGTTCTTCATGTTTCCCTACTTTTCCCTGCTATTTTGCAAGCAAATCCATGGGATATTCGTACTGTTCTTGAGCTAGGATATGAAGGCGTGATTTCCAAGAAAAACCCACCGCTTTTCACTTCCTTAAACAGTCTCACCAGTTTGCTCTCTCGGTCTCAAGACCGCGAGGTGAGCAAACGGTCTCTAGACTGCTACAGGGAAAACTGTCTCCAAGACCATTTGGACCCCTTGACCGAGCGTGTACCGTATAAGAAATCTGTTCTTAATTATATAGGATAATTACCCTCAAAATTTGGGAGGCTAACTCCAAAGGAATCAGGAGCTATGACCTTTTTAAGTAACAACTTTAAATGAATTTATTCCTGATTCTCAAACGGTCTGTAATTGCCTTTTTGGGCAAACGGTCTCAAGACCGTGTAAGGTCGTTGACCAGGCGTTGACCGTATGCGATTACTGTTCAAAATAATGTTAATTAACAACTCACCAAGTTTTATGGTCTAATTCCAAACGGGCTAAGAGTTGAAGGGTGAATACTAGGGCTAACCCTAGGTGAAATCAGTACTGAAATTACGGTGACCTAATTAGGGTTTTTAGGGTTGATTGACCTAAACGGTCTCAAGACCGTTTAGGGGTTACCCAAACGGTCTCAAGACCGCGAGGGAAATCAACCATGACCGTTTGGAGGTCTAGGGTCAAGAATAGTGGACCAATTGAAGGTACAATTATACCAAATTACATTGCAATTAAATATTGATATGATCATCAACTCAATAGGTCAGACCTTGATGAAATTGCACTAGAATCCAAAATTGGATGAGACAACGGTCTCAAGACCGAGAGGACAATCACCCAAGACCGTTTGAAGATCTAGGGTTAAGTAATTTGACCAATTGAGGACCTAATTGCAAATAAGTTGTCAATATAATCAAAATTCTGTTTTGTGGATCAATCATGGTTCAACCTCTATCAAATCACCTTAGACTTTGATGAAATCTTGGACAAACGGTCTCAAGACCATGTGGGGTCCACCCACATGACCTCAAGACCGTTTGGGCCAAGTTTTGGCCCAATTGGAGCTCAATTGAAGGGTTCAACCTTGTGTTAATGCACATTGTTGAGTGTTGATGGGTGAACATTGATAGACCCTAATTGAATCGACTTCAACCCTAATTGGTCAACCTTTGAGGGTCAATTGAATGACCAAGTGGTCAAGCATAATCTAAATTGACCCAATCCATAAGTGTTCATCATAGCTTTGACCTTTTGAAGGCTTCAACTTTGGTTGACATTAGGTGGTAACCTTTGATTTTGTTGTTGAAGGACCAAGCGGCTAAGACCATGAGAGCCTCGCGGTCTCAAGACTGTGAGAGGGCTCGCAGTCTCAAGACCGTGAGGGGGCTCACGGTATCAAGACCGAGAGGAGGCTCGCGGTCTCAAGACCACGAGGGGCCTCGCGGTCCTGAGGTCAAAGTGGGCAAACAGTTTACATAGCTTCGCGGTCTTGAAATCACTTGATGGCTCGCGGTCTTGAAGTAGGTTGAGGGGGCTCGCGGTCTTGGAAGGGGTTGAGGGCTCACTGTCCTAAAGTCAAAATTGGCTAAATGGTCAACACACCCTCGCGGTCTTGAAAAGTCAAAATTAGCTAAACGGTCAACACTTTCAAACGATCTCAACTCAATTGAAGAATGATGGTTGAAGGTCAATCAATGTGATTCAAAGTTGACTTCTTTCAATCAATTGATGAAATAAACATTCAATGTTGCCCTAATCAAACCCTAATGTTAATCCAGGATATTAATGGGTTAATTGACTAAGGTTTTGGCCATGATGATGATCAATGGGGTGAATTAACAAAATACCCCTAAAGGGTAAATTGAGTAATACCTTGATCAGATCAAACCCTAATCACATGATGATGATGTTTTAGCTATGTTAGCCTATGATGACTTAATCCGACCTGATCTTGAGTGATGTTGACATCACCTAACTTTATGATGAGAGAGAAAGTACTTCTAGAGAGAGAAAGTACTTCTAGAAAGAGAAAGTACCCTTTTCAGGTGAAAACTCAATTAAAGCATCTCCAATGCACAGGAATGAGCATAATTAGGGTATGATCCACCTGTGTGAGATCATAGAAACCCTAATTATGATAAATGATGAACTTTTAACTAATCTAAGAGCATCAATGAAGATGTTACTCATACAAGATGATGTTATGAGTTCAATTCACCTTAGTGTGAATAGTAAACCCTAATTCAAGGGTGATGATATGTAATGTGAATAGTAAACCCTAATTCAAGGGTAATGGCATGCTTTTGAGTATTAAACTCTATTTGATGTGAATTAGAGATTTAACTCTTATGACAAGAGTAGGAAGTATATTCCTTATTTCTGTATACCTTTATCAGTTGTACTAACCATGCAGGTTCTGATATGAAGGTAATCATATCCAGGTATGGATGTTGATGATATATTCATTAAAGGCATGTTGTTAGCCTTATGAATAAGTAAGGTAATCTAATGCCTTGACAAGTGGCATCCTATGCTGATAATGGGCTGTGAGAGCCATGAATACCATCAAGGTCATGCCTTAGAGATGACTTGTGATGAGGATAATAAGAAATGATGATTGATATGAGTTAGGCTTGTTACATTTAGTATTCTTCTTTTATAGCTGCTATGCTACTGTTATTGTTTGGAGAACAATGTATGCTGTTAAAGAATACGGAATGTACCTAACTAATCAAGTATAATGTAGAGCCCTGATCATAGATCCATCATTGTCAGAGATTAAGTGATGGTGAAACAGGTTTTCCTCAGGGAACTCCTGGAGCACATACTTTTGAGTATGTGGGGTACATGGATGTGTAGAACCTTACATCCTAGTGTAGGAAAGTGATGTAGATGTGTAATCCATCCATCCTTCACTATAATTCCATACCGTATCAGTGGTAGGTAAACATGAAACCTCCTGATGATGAAGAAAGCACAGATATCCGTATCAGTGGTAGGTAAATACGAAACCTCCTGATGACGAAGAGAGTACAGAACGCCACTGTGACTCTAGAATAGCGAAGGACCAGTTTACCCTGGTGAGCTATAGTAGTAGAGACACGAGATGTCCTACAAGTGATCCTCTTACTGACTGAGGAAGGTGAAGGTCATGAGAATCCGGCTCTCTTAATGACCTATGTATGATACTGATGTGACTTCTCAGCGATCAGTTGGGGTATGAGTGGTAAGCCTCATCTCCACAGGGCATAATGTTGTTTGTAAAACATAATCAACCATGTAGTATAACTTGTTAGAGATAACTCCAAGTTAGTTGGTTGATGTTACATTGCAATAGTGTTTATATTCTCCATATCTCATAAATTGTAGAGATCTTGTTATACCTGCAACGGTTATAGAATACTTTGAAGGCTTTACTGCTTAATATATTCTTTGATGATATAATAAAGCTTCTGGCGAAGAGTTATAACTCTCGCTGGGACAATTATGTATAATTGTCTCACCCCGTAGACTTCAACTTTTTAGGTGGACGTCGGAGACGAAGGAACCAGCCTACAGGTGATCAGTCTCAGCAGCAGTAGCACCAAGAGCAGCAGTAATCTCAGGTGGAGATTTAGTCTGCCATGGGGTGTAGTTAGAGTCAGTCCTATGTGTCCTCTGTACTCTCAGGTCTTGGAGTCTTTTATTTAGTGATCTTGAGATTTTGTATCTTGATGTATATAATTACTCAAGAAGTAATTATCCTGAGATGTAAATAGTTTATCTCTCTTTATGAAAGAAGTTTTTATGGATCCAAGTTCTTATCTCAAAAAGTTTTAATTTCCCGTGATTTTTGTCTTCCGCTGATTACCGATTCGCTTCCGCTAAGTTTTAATCGTGTTTATGTCATGGTTTGGAGATCAGAGCCCACATTTGGAGTCCCGGAAGTTTCCTATCTGGGACACATCATCTTCGGTGATAGCATCTGCACAGATCCAGCCAAGCTACAGGCTATCCAAGATTGGCCAACTCTGCGCAACATATGAGACCTGCGAGGATTCCTGGGGTTAGCTAACTATTACTACAAATTCATTCGTGGGTATGCCTCCATCGCAGGTCCGCTCCATCATCTTCTTCGCAAAGATGCATACCATTGAGACTCCACAACAGATAAAGCAATGCAGGATCTAAAGCAAGCACTGAGCCAACCCCCACTACTCATCTTATCGGATTTCACCAAACCGTTTGTGGTGGAATGTGATGCGTCAGGAGTGGGATTGGGAGGCGTCCTGATGCAGCAGGGTCATCCCATTGCATACTTCATCCATGGCTTATCGCCACACCAGCAACACCTATCCACTTACGAAAAAAACTACTAGAACTAGTAATAGAAATCACCAAGTGGTGACAGTACCTACTGGGAGCCCCATTCATTGTTTGAACGGATCACCAAAGCATCAAGCACATTCTAGAGCACAGGATTCACACCCCTTCACAGTAGAAGTGGATTACAAAGCTGATGGGATATGATTTTCAAGTCGAGTACAAGCCAGGTAGATGTAATGGAGCTACTGATGCCCTCTCTAGACTTCCATCTATAATGGAAATATTCCATATTTTGTCTATCCAACTGGATTGGATTGATACAGTCCAGCAAGAATATAGAACTCTAGCAGACCTCATCGACAATCTTCAACGCTACCATCAAGGATCATTGAATCCCAATACATAAAAAGAAGAGGCAGGACTCCTGCTATATAAGGGGTGCATCCTCATCAGCAAAGACTCATCTCTCAAGCAGCAGATACTACACGATGCCCATGCATCACTGCAAGGGGGACATTCTAGCCTCAAAAAGACATTGCAACGCATTAAATGTGACCTCTAATAGCAAGGACTCAGCAGTGATGTCAAAGCCTATGTCTGTGAATATATCACCTGCCAGTAGAAAAAATACATCACTGCTTCACCAACGGACCTCTTGCAACCTTTACCAATTCCAAACCAAATTTTGGAGGATATATCCATGGATTTCATTGAAGGACTACCACCAACCCGACACTTCTCAACAATATTAGTGGTTGTCAATCATCTAAGCAAGTATGCCCATTTCATACCACTGAAGCATCCCTTCACAGCAAAATCTGCAGCCACCACCCTCATTGACAACATCTTCAAGCTCCATGGTCTCCCCAAATCCATAGTATGCGGCCCCGACAAGATCTTCCAATTGGCCTTTTGGAAGGAAATATTCTCCAAGCTGGGTACCAAGCTCTACTTCAGCACAACTTACCATCCCCAATCTGATGGTCAAACTGAAGTCGTCAACCGATGCCTAGAAACCTACCTTTGCTGCTATTGCTCCACTTCACCAAAGGAATGGGTCTCAGTCCTCCCCTGGGTAGAGTACTGGTACAACACCTCCTGTCATTCAGCATCCAACACTACACCCTTCTAGGTAGTGTATGGGAGACCACCACCATCCCTCACCCAATACATAAAAGGCACAACCAAGCTGCCGGCAGTTGATGAACTTCTCACAGCCAGGGATCACATACTGGCGCAACTGAAGCACTTCCTCCATTGAGCTCAGAATCGCAAGACGCAATAGGCCAAAAAACACAGGCAATCCAAGGACTATCAGGTGGGAGACCTGTTTTATCTCAAACTCTAGCCTTATAGGTAGAATTCTATGACTTTTTGTGCTCATCAGAAGTTGGCTGCTAAGTACTATATCACATTCTCTATCCTGGAGTGCGTCAACAAGGTGGCCTATAGATTGTAGGTCCCGCCATCATCCAATATTCACCATGTGTTCCACATCTCGCAACTGAAGTCGCACCACGGTCCACCGCCTCCACTGACCACACCAACGCTGCCCCAGATGTGGCCACTGACAGAGTCACCACAACGCTTCCCTGACAAAATTATGGAGCACCGCATGGTTAAGTGTGGGAACCATGCCATCACGGAAGTCTTCGTCTCCTGGGTTGATACACCACCAGAAGAAGCTCAATGGATGCCATACACGTACCTTCGCTCTAAGTTTCCTTCCAGGACCGACCCCGTGGGAGTGGTCAGAGCTTTAGGGGAGGGTATTTGATAGGACCTAAGCACGTGCCTCACACCCATACGAGCACTAGCTTAGTAGCTTTTCCTTTTTCCTGTAAGGCCGAGAGACAATTTCCAGTTGTCTTTAACCTTTTTTCTTGTTACAACAACTCTGGTCATCCGACCCCTGTAATGCGGTGCACATACATAGCTGACACCGGATACATTGCCTATTAATAGTGTGAATGACCTGAATACAGGCGTCGAATGCTTTTGCCAATTAATTGTTTGTGTTGTGATTAATTCATGTTTCATTGATTGGGACCCGCCTTCGAGCGGGAGTGTTCCTCCACCATAGGTAGGAGGAGGCCGCAACAACACCCTCCTCTTGCATTCCCTACACCAGAACCTACCACCTGCCTTATCTCCTTGATGCTTTGCAAGTTGAAGAGGGCCTTTCACCTATGATTTGTGGGAGGATCACCGCTGGAGATGCCATCTGCGGCGGCTACTTCAAGCAGAAGACCCTTCCCAGCCGCCCTCAATAGCCGGTGATGGTCGATCGCCACACACAAGCACTTCGTGCTCATCAAGGTCCCATGAGGGGGGCCTCGAACCCGTTCTTCCTCTAGTCGTGACCCTCAGACACGGCGACTCCCTGATCTGGAGTGACTCCCAGGCACGATGGACATCGCCTGCGAGAAGAGGAGGGGGAAGTCGCGCCCAACCAGAGGACGAGTCTCGCATCGGGTTTCAAGGAATAGAGAGAGAGAGAGACCCAGACCCTCTTGACTCTCTACCCAGACTGAACTGGGTCCAAACCTACTGACCTGGCCGACCCAATCTTTTTTAAGGTAACTCATTATTTAATTCTCAAGAAATAGATATGATCTTAGAAAAGTGGTTAAAAATAGCACCATTGGCCAAATAATTCCCCAAAAATACCCCTAGGCTCATAAAAATATTATATACATTACTAGATCCTTAGATCAGGCTTTTAAAGCACAACTACTGATGATATTTTATTTAGATGATAATGCTTCATTTAAATGGTATAATTAGAAAATGATTGAGATTACATCTGGAAAAAATAAGTTTGACCTCTGATATCATCTATAAACTAAATGTGGACTCTTATCCTAATATTATTGAACATTTTTAGGCCTTTCCTCATTATTGCCTAAGTACATGTTTAATCCTCATATTAATTCTAGAAAATAGGGAAAGTATAAGATAATTATGAAATTCAGATCAGACCTTAATAATGACATATGGATCAGAATAAAAATTCTAGGCTATTTGAACCTAGATTTGGCCAAACCCTAATTTGGACCTAAAATTACTAAGAATATGATGTACATATATTAATGATGATTAATTTCTTTTAATCAGGTGTTGACCATATTATCTAGATGATCATGGATATGTGAGGAATATCTGAACTCAGGTACGTGATCTTATAAGTATAAGACTAGATTTCTTGGTTGCTTATGATATGTAATATCATGAATGCTATTATTTGGATATTCATTGCTTGGTTGAACTATTATGAGTAATACTTCGCCAAAATCTAATATAACATAAAAGGATATGGATGGGTTGTAGCTAATAGTGTACCTAGCCCGGTATGGATGTATGTTGCCTAACATGGATGTATGATGCTTTGGCCCATGTTAGATGTATGATGATATAATTTTTGCCCATACTGGATGTAAGTCAAGTGTAGATAAGTGTAGTACAACCGCATCAAATAAACGTAATAAAAAGGATGTTTACTTGATTTTCACCTTAAGAAATGGTTTTTCTCTCTCTTTCTTCTTTCTTCAAGTATTTTCCTTTATGCAACCTTACTAGTGTGTCTTTTACCACATACCAACTTTTGTTGATTTGTTTGTTTCACGTATGTTTTAGGTTTAGAGATAACATGGGAGAAAAAGAACAAGGTGTGAGCAAGTTGTTTAGGTTACCTATTGTGTTAAGATCCTGTTAGCATACATGTTCATAGACTTGTAAATCTTCTTTCAATATGTAAATGTAATTCATGTTGTAATAAGTCATCTTGTATTAATATACATGTTAAATGTTGAGAAATGTTATGGTGTATGCTATGTTGTATGTTCATGTATGCGCAAATTGCTTCTGCATCGCTCTCTGATATAATTGCTAACATTTTCGGATTTGTCCTCTCGAGCCTTCTAAGTCTTGAGACGGCAGAATCCGGGGACGTTACAGTTGGTATCAGAGCATGAACAATAGCTACACCTAGCAATTTCTCACCATGAAACATAAAACTAAATTCCACCTCTCACTTTAAATCTTAGAAACTTAGTAAGTTGTTCTATAGGAATAAGGTTTGAGTTAGCCTCAAAGTTAGAACCTATATGTTCGAGAACCAGGTTTAGATAAGTGTGAGAAACCCTTTCCATATAGAGCTCATATGTATTGGGTAGCTACACTAGTCTACATATCGTTCTCACCATTTCACTAGGTGACATAGCACTAGACTATCTATTGTGTGTGGGACACTTGATTTTGCTGATTTGGTATTATTTTCCAATCGGCTCGAGCCTCGACGGTTTTCTCAATGTCCTCTTTCTCAGAGAAAAACTATATAATATTTTATTATGTATATGTAAATATAAAATGTGTCCCTCACACTGGAGAGTAGTTAGTGTTCATGTAACATGAGTGAAAGGGTGTGACATCAGTCTAGAAGATAGAGTAGATCTAGATTAGATGTCTAGAGCCTTATTGAATATGTGATGATTAGAGTAGATGATTGATTTATATATGAAATAAGCATGTGTAATCTTATCTAAGTTTGATCATTGATGAAATAAGTATGGATGGTTGTATCCTAGGTTGATATCTGATGATGTAAGCTTCTTATAGAGATCAAAGTTATATATAAGGTCTGAATCTAATCTTGAAAAATATGAGCTAAGTAGCGATAGTGAAAGTGTGTAGGATTTTTTTACAGAAAGCTATCTATCTTTAAGATAAAGTTGAATATGCATGAGCCTCAAACTCTTTTACAAAGGAGTACCTCTAGTGTTAGGACAAGATACGTGGTGAACTCGAGAGAGAGTGAGACCCACAGGGAGAGGGTCATAGGACCTACCCCAATATATGAAATATATGTGATATATATATATATATATGAAATGATGTGTCCTAAGTTGGGTTACTCTTGAGTAGACGAGTTGAGTCTATTATGCATGATTCAATCCTATATGTGAGAATTGGGTAAAAAAATGATGGGTAGGAGACTCATAATGAGAAAGTCAATTCTTTTTATTGAATTAGGTCTTAGCTTGAGTGACATATGTTTGTGAATCTCATCATTAGCTGCAAGTGAGGTGATATATGAACTCTGGTTCTAAGAGTAAAATGCTTTGTGCATAAGATACTCATAAATGTTGTCCCTTCCACTTCTCTTTCTCTATCTATACGATGCTAGAAACCTCACTTGAGCTATTTGGATGGTTATGAATGAAGAGTCACTTAGATAAGCTTGACCTATTCTATATTTCCTTCCTATATCATACATGTTATATCTAAATTTGAAATCATGATAAGATTTTCTTGGTATATTCTCTTTCCCAATATCTCATACATGAAGGATGTAAGTTTGAAATAATGAACTTGAAATAAAGATATCTTGGGATCATAGATACATGATCACAAATTATAGTTCTTAACCTCAATATTTCTCAATATATGCTTCTAACTTTGAGGATAACTCTCATACAATAGGGTGAAACCCTAATAGGTAAATATGAAAATAATCCCCTCTAATGCTGAAATACTAGTATGATGTTGATCATAAGCCACACTAAAGTTGTTAAGCCTAATAATTCTGATAAATGATGGCATGAAACTTAACATCACTGTATGATTAATAGGGTGAATAATGAAGCCTTGAGTAGTACCTTCTTAACTTCATTGATGAGTAAAACCCTTATCCTTAAGGGGATATGGGGATGTAAATCCTAAGAGAGAAAGGAAAATTTCTTTCATGATATGACTAAGACATTAAATGATCCTTCAACCTATATAAGGTGGGGTGGTTACACCTCCTATGCTCTAATGCCTAAGTTGATAACTAAAGGTACATCTAGAACTATGATATCCTTGATACCAAGAAACAGTGACTATATGAATTTGGGCTCCCTGATATCACCTTAATATGATGTTAGTTAAATTTTGAGGATGAAATTCCACTTAAGGTGGGGTGAATGTGATATCCTAGATTTTTAGGATTTTATAACCTTCCTTGATATAGATGGATTAATAATGAATAATGGGGATCCAAAAACTTAGATGATAATGAAGATCATATTTGGAGTTTATGAACACTTAATGATGAGTTTGAAAGTATAATATTGAAGGTCAAGACATTAGGTGGCCAAATAACTCTAAATATACTCTAGGAATCATCTTTTTGCTTTGTGCTTATTGAGTCGCCAAGCCATGTATTGAGGTGTCTAATAATATTTCCTTATTAACTTACTTGATCTAATGAGAAGTGTTTAAGGTGATCTTGACCTAATCATACGGTCATTGGATTAATACTTTCAAGGAACATATTATGTGTACAAACAAAAATGATTTGGCCCAATCATTTTCATAAGCTACTTTTAGTGGGTATCGATCCATGGACAAAGTTTCATGGCATTTTGATTAACTATTTGAAATACATCGATGCTTAAATTTTTGATTGATTGACCAAGATCCCGAAAAATTTTAAGCCTAAGTTTAGATTTTAAATAATGTCAATAGACATCACATAGCTGTGGGCGAGACTTTAGTTGGACGAGGCAGTGGATAAGATATGTGGCCCAATATGGGTCGTTCCCTGTGATCTGGCAATTGAGACTTCGTCTCCAAGCTCCAAATCTTATAGAGTAAAATATATTGACTTTGTTGCATCTAAATCACATCTGGTAGGTCAGGATCAACCCAACCAATCCTTCAGTTCCGTACGACCAGGAACTACCCAACAACATCCCATATACTTCCTAGAGCTGAGAGACAGACAAGATTATACACTCCGCCATCCCTTTCTTTATCCATCATCGCAAGCAACAACAGACCCCGGATATAGATGAACTCTCTCAAGTGCCTGAATTTGGCTGGGATATCCCCTCGCCTAGCCATTATCATCACTCCTTTTCAATCCTTGATATAGGGGATACGACATGTGGTCGAGGATGCATTTATCTGAGGGATTTTGATGCGAGTAGAAGCGTCGTAAAGCTCTTTTCCCCTACCTTTTTACCCTTCTGTGACAGCGCCAGGTCCAGGTAGCTCACGGGCTCATAGATCGCAAGACCTTTCTAATTGAGGATTCAGGGCAGGATTTGTCTCAGGAGTTCACCAGAAATGAGCATTGTGGGTGATGTGTTGCAGATGGAACGAAGGAAGCTTGAAGACAGAAGAAGGAAGGAGTCTAAGGGGAGGTTCCATGACCTTGTACCCTTAATGCCCCAACTCCACAAGGTGAACCAAGATGGTTGCTTCATCTCTGGGTGAGGACGTCGCTTCCGTTATGTATTCCTCACTGCCTATTTCCCTCAGCGGTAGCGTTGGAACAAGGATGAGCCAATTTGCAAGTTGATGGCAGGTCTTTTGTTCGTTAGGAGCTAGGAGATCGAGCATGCCTTATGTCCTTGATGCCTTACAAGTTGAAGAGGGCCTTTCACCTATGATTTGTGGGAGGATCACCGCTGGAGATGCAATATGTGGCAGCTACTTCAAGCAGAAGACCCTTCCGAGCCGCCCTCAATAGCCGGTGATGGTCGATCGCCACACACAAGCACTTGGTGCCCATCAGGGTCTCACGAGGGGGCCTCGAACCCATGCTTCCTCTAGTCGCCACCCTCAGACACTGCGGCTCCCTGATCTGGAGTGATTCCCGGGCACGGTGGACATCGCCTACGAGAAGAGGAGGGGGAAGTCGCGCCCAACCAGAGGATGAGTCCCGCATCGGGTTTCAGGGAATAGAGAGAGAGAGAGAGAGACCCAGACCCTCTTGACTCTCTACCCAGACTGAACTGGGTCCAAACCTGCTGACCCGGCCAACCCAATCTTTTGTAAGGTAAATCATTATTTAATTCTCAGGAAATATATATGATCTTATAAAAGTGGTTAAAAATAGCACCATTGGCCTAATAATTCCCCAAAAATACCCCTAGACTCATAAAAATATTCTATACATTACTTGATCCTTAGATCAGACTTTTAAAGAACAACTACTGATGATATTTTATTTAGATGATAATGCTTCATTTAAATGGTATAATTAGAAAACGATTGAGATTAAATCTGACAAAAATAAGTTTGACCTCTGATATCATCTATAAACTAAATGTGGACTTATATACTAATATTATTGAACAATTTTAGGCCTTTCCTCATTATTGCCTAAGTACATGTTTAATCCTCATATTAATTCTAGAAAATAGGGAAAGTATAAGATAATTATGAAATTCAGATCAGGCCTTAATAATGACGTATGGATCAGAATAAAAATATCAAACACAAGTTCTAGGCTGTTTGAACCTAGATTTGGCCAAACCCTAATTTGGACCTAAAATTACAAAGAATATGATGTACATATATTAATGATGATTAATTTCTTTTAATCAGGTGTTGACCAGATTATCTAGATGATCATGGATATGTGAGGAATATCTGAACTCACGTACATGGTTTTATAAGTATAAGACTAGATTTCTTGGTTTCTTATGATATGTAATATCATGAATGCTATTATTTGGATATTCATTGCTTGGTTGAACTATTATGAGTTAGACTTTGCCAAAATCTAATATAACATAAAAGAATATGGATGGGTTGTAGCTACTAGTGTACCTAGCCCGGTATGGATGTATGTTGCCTAACATGGATGTATGATGCTTTGGCCCATGTTAGATGTATGATGATATAATTTTTTCCCATACTGGATGTAAGTCAAGTGTAGATAAGTGTAGTACAACCGCATCAAATAAATGTAATAAAAAGGATGTTTACTTGATTTTTGCCTTAAGAAATGGTTTTTCTCTCTCTTTCTTCTTTCTTCAAGTATTTTCCTTTATGCAACCTTACTAGTGTATCTTTTACCACATACCAACTTTTTTTGATTTGTTTATTTCACGTATGTTTTAGGTTCAGAGATAACATGGGACAAAAAGAACAGGGTGTGAGCAAGTTGTTTAGGTTACCTATTGTATTAAGATCTCGTTAGCATACATGTTCATAGACTTGTAAATATTCTTTCAATATGTAAATGTAATTCATGTTGTAATAAGTCATCTTGTATTAATATGCATGTTAAATGTTGAGAAATTTTATGGTGTATGCTATGTTGTATGTTCATGTATGCGCAAATTGCTTTCGCATCGCTCTCTGATATAATTTCTATCGTCTATTACACAAGCTCAGGACCAAGAGTTGATACTCTCCCATCTCATACCAACACAATGGAGACCTACAATGCATCCTATACAATGCCTCATAAAGTGCCATGTCAATACTACTCTGGTAATTGTTGTTATAGGAAAACTCTATCAGGTTGAGGTGCACATCCCAACTACCCAGAAACTAGAGAACACAAGCTCTCAATAGATCTTCTAAGGTCTGAATGGTCCTTTCAGATTGACCATTTGTATGTGGGTGGAAGGCAGTGCTAAACCTCAACTACATACCCAAAATTGTGAGTAGTATCTCCATAAAGTGACTCGTGAATTGGGGACTTCTATCAGACTCTATGGTAGTTGGAACACCATGCAAATGGACTACTCAAAAACATAGATCTGGGCAAGCTTCTCAGTTGTATATGTCATCTTCATGGGAAGGAAATGCATTGACTTGGTCAACCTGTCAACAATCACTCGAATGGAATCATGACCCTTGTCTATCCTAGACAGGCCAACCACAAAGTCCATAGTTACATGATCCCATTTCCATTGTGGTGTAGGCAACGTTTGTAATATCCCTACAAGCTTGTGATGCTTGACTTTAACCTGCTGACACATAGCGCATCTCACATTGAACTCATCCACATCCTTCTTCAAGCCATGCCACCAATACATGTACTTCAGATTATGATACATCTTAGTTCTACCTGGGTGCATAACATACATGGATGAATGAGCTTCTTCCAGCATAATCTTCCTTAAATCATCAACATCAGGAACCACTACTCTGTCATGGTAACAAACCATCCCATCATCTGACTCATGGAAGCCATCACGCTTTTCACTGCCAAACTCTGATCTAATCTATGTATCACGATATCAACCTGTTGTGCCTATCTAATCTACTATCTCAACATGGGCTTCACCTGCAACTGTTCCAACAAACCCGCTAGCATAGACACCTCCAACCGTACATTCATCTGACACAAGGAGACCAATATGTCTCACTTGTGGCACACCAAAGAACTCAATTGGGCTCTATCAATAGGTGAAGATGAAGACTTCTGGCTCAACACATCTGCTACAACATTAGCCTTCCCTGGATGGTAATCAATCATGCAGTCATAGTCCTTGATTAACTCCATCCAGCATCATTGTCTCATGTCCAACTCTTGTTGTGAGAAGATGTACTTTAGGTTCTTGTGATCTGTGAAGATATGACACTTCTCTCCATAAAGGTAGTGCCTCTAGATCTTCATAGAATGGACCACAATAGGTAACTCCAGGTCATGGGTCAAGTAGTTTTCCTCATGTTTATTAAGTTGTAGAGAAGAAAAACAAACCACTTTCTATCCTGCATCAGTACACAACCCAAGCCATTCCTAGATGCATCACAAAAGACTATGCATCATTTCCCCTGCTCAGGAAAGATCAAAATTAGTGCACTTGTCAACTTTTCCTTCAATGTCTGAAAAGCACGCTGACATCTGTCATCCCAGAAAAATGACACATCCTTCCTTGTCAACTTTGTTAGGGGCAAAGTGATAGTGCTGAAGCTCTTGATGAACCTCATGTAATAGCCTGCCAACCCTAGAAAACTGTGCACTTCTATAGGAATCTTCGATTTCTCCCACTCTATCATGGACTCAACCTTCTTGGGATCTATAGGAACTCCCTCACTGGATATGACATGCCCTAGAAAAGCTATCTCCTTGAAGTAGAACTCACACTTGTTGAACTTGGCATATAGTTGATGTTGCCTCAACATAGTAAATGCTTGATGAAGATGCTACTCATGTTGTTGATTGTAACCACTATACCCTGGAAAGCTAATTGCAATTTGATACATGATGTCACTGCCAGTGGTCTCGTACTGACTGAGATAGGTGAGGATTTGGAAGTCGGCTCTTCCTTTGAGCTTATATGGTACTGATTCTTATGTAGCCGTGGTCGGTTGGAGCATGAGCGGTATACCTCATCTCCTCATGGCATAAGTGTGATTGTAAATATGTAATCAACCATATAACGTATTTGATCAAGGATTGAATACGGAAAAATTTGTTGATGTTACACTACTTTTATACGTCTTAAATGGATAGATGTTATATGTATTCTTCATATTCCTTATAAAGTGAATAAATGATTTATTCCTCTATCATAGATAGTTGCATTGCTTGAAAAGATGATAGTGCTTTGTTCTTCTTATAAACAATTATTAATCTTGATTATTAAGATAAAAGACCCTCTACTGAGTTTTATATTGATTACCTATGATAATAATGTTGTTGGAAAAGAGTTATATCTCTCGTTGGGACTTTTATCTCACCTCATTGGTCCCAACATTTTTAGGTGGACATGCACAAGGAGGTAGAGACTGTACTGTAGAGGGAGGACAACAACAATAGGGATAGTAGTAATAGCTCAGGTTGAGTGTGTTGTTTGTCGTGTCTTGTATAGAGAAGTTTCATGCATCGTCTTTTTACTCTCAGGTCCTTGGGAGTTAGTATGTAATGGTTTTATAAATGATCTGAGATTTTTTCTTGTATGCCTTGAGGTTTTATGTTGCTTATGTATATGTTTGGGCAAAGCAACTGGTATATGATATCCTTGAAATTATGGTACAATGCATGGACAATGTGAACCATGATGTATATATTGCTTTGGTTCTTCCTTAAGAGTTTCCTGGCAATTGATCTCTTTACAAAATGGTTTTAATTTTTGGTGATTTTCATTAATCCGCTGCTAATGGTTATTCCACATAATTATTGTGCGATTTGGCTGTCGGTTTGATAGCGGTCATCACAAAAGCAAACAACGTCATCAATTGTAGCGGGAGTGCAAAATGTTGAGTGTGCCTCCAAGAAGGTGTCAATATGCTTTTTGGGGGTTTAATTCTTTAATCCATATAAGTTGGGAAGACACCACACAATGGTTGGATTAATAGAGAACACTTACCCTAACATTTTCTCCACTCATGTAGTAATTAAAGACACAATTTACCGACGTGAACTAATCATGTTGGGGCCTTGGTGCGTGTTGAATGGGTAGGCCATCTTGGTGCATTTCTTATTCTTTATAATTCTCCATTGCTTACTCTGTTATTCAAATGTTTCACTGATTCCTTTGCCTTCTTCTCACTATCTCCATACCCTCAAAGAAAGAATCGTTAGATACAAAGTGGCATCTAAACATGTAGTATCACCTACACAAGGCACAACCAAGCAAACTAAAACATGTTGGGGATCATGAATGCAGAAGTATAGAGAAGAATCAAGAACAACAATGATGAGGGCTACTAGAAAAAACAAAACAAAAAACAACAACTACTTAGGTCCTCAAAGCCACTCATGGACGATGATGCCATCAAGCTTGATGTGAGTGCGAGACACACACTTGGAATAACAAAACTTATAGACCCTAATAGGCACACCAAAATATAAAAACTTGTAGACACTCTCTATACTATGATATAGAGAGTAGGCAAGTTAGGGGTCGATCCATGAGGAGTGGGGTAGGATGCTACCCATGGGTTGCTTATTTAGGTCTATGGAGCACAAATTTGGGGGTTTCAGTGTTTGACTGGGGGTTTGATTACACCAAGGTGACCAATAAAGAAAGGAAAGAGAGCAGTAATCAAACCTAAGTTATGCCTACTCTGTGAATGCTAACTTTACAAACTATATATTAAGCATGTAAGAACTGCACTAAGCAACTAACTAAACAAAACTGTCATAAACAATTAAGTAATCATTACTTACTCTAGCAAGTGCTAATTAGCACGAACAAGGAAGTAAGCTAATTGAACAAAGGAACTTAGCTAGTAATAGGGAAAACCAGGGTTTAAGCAAGTAGATGGTGTATTGAGATATTTGGGGGAATATGTAACAATCCACCATATGGAGATTCTTATTCATGTACAGAAATCCAGCACATAGATACTATCCAAACAACAACGATCAATGTAGAACATACATCCTATTCTATAAGTTGGTCATGAATGACATAGTAGTGTATATCAAAACTAGTCCCTAATAGTAACCATCTACCATAATGAGGCTCTCTTGAATAATGAATAGGTCAACATAGATCTCGATTGTCTGAGTCAAGATTTCTAGATGAACCTCTCTACTATACTTAGAAGCAATGAGTGGTGTTGAGCACATGTGAAGGAGGTTTCACCTCCAACGAGCTCCATGTAACCACTTAGCAAGCTATCTGTCTAAGTGTATACGGAAGAGAACACCTAGTCACTTATATCTCTCATCTAGGATTGCATGAATGAAGATACATAGGGAGGGGTGGAGAAACGAGCTAAGGTTCCATTAGCAAACATAGGAGCTTCTCCACTAAAAGTCCTGAAATCACCAATTTTACATATTACTTAGATGGTGTCATAGCTCAAACAACCATATCAAGAGGTAGAGGAAGAGATCAAGCAATACTATAGCATTGAGAAACAAAACCAAAGTTTGGTGCAGAAATATTTCCCTACATGGTATCATTGTTACATATTGATGCCCCTAAACAACCCATGAAGGATCTTAGCTATTCATAGTCAAAGAAATTACAAAACAATAATGAAAAGAGGAGTAAACACCATATAGATCAAGGAATACTCCTCCTTCTTCACCTCTAGATGTAGACAACCACACACCACTCTCCTTTAAGGTTCAAATCACAGGAAATGGAGGGGCACTGGACAAAATCCCCAAAAATAGGATTTTGGAGTGGATGGAAGTGAAATGGAGTGGGAAAAGGGTAGGTGACAGATAGGAGGGCTAGGAGATGTTATGAGAGCCAATATTTGCCACTTTTCTACCACTATGGTATATATAGGGGGCTGGGGCTGAGTGAGGGTAGTTTAGGAATTGGACAACAAAAAGCAATAGGGTTTCCTATAAGAACAACCATTATGGGAGCATGAATGTCTTTGTTGGCCCAAGGATGTGGATGTGTAGTCTAGGTGGAACGGTTGTTCCGAGATGGAATAACCATTTTCATGATTGTGGCGTAATTCTTCTGGTGAGAATGGCCATTATGGGTGTGGATGAAATTATTTGTGAATTGGTTGAATTTTTTATAGGGAAATGGCAAAAAGTGTCGGTCTAGCATGATCATTCCACTGACCAGAAGGTTTATTCTAGGGCCTAGATGAAAGACTTAGGTTTTGGTGGATTTTTTGTGATCTATGGTGGAATGGTAGCAGAATGTGGAGAATGGCCATTTTGGCACAACCGTTTAAGAAATAGAATAGATGTTCCATAGACTGGGCATGGTATACTTATGAATAGGAGGGATTTTGAGGACACTTGGTTCTTTCTTTAATTCAGTCTTGTTATTGAAGTTGTAGCTTGACCATTCTTGGGGACAAGGAATGCACTTTGATTTTCTTAATGCCCATATATGGGGATTCTTACTTCAATTTGTTCCTTGGTCACTTGTGGTAGGCCTGATAGATTTAGGGTCACTTCTCCTCCATGGTTGGCTGAGTCTTAGGATCATCATTCTTCTCTCCCTTCCACCAATAAGTGCCAAAGTATTTCTAAAAAAACATGCAAGTATAGCCACAAGTGCATTTTTTTTAAAATGACACTTATTTGGAAATAACATGCATTCTACACATCTTGTTGGGGATGAAGGAAGAAATAACACAAGATGGAGACCTGAACCAAGGCTCCATCAGACTTTTGCTCCTTCCTTCCACCCAAATTTGACACGAGTGATGACCAAGATGGTGTTAGTCGCCAGAGGTTGAGGGGGAAGGAGATGGAGGTGAGGCTATTGGATTGGTCGACTGCACTCAGTGTGGAAAGTGAAGTTAATGGGAGTCTTTTTATAGGGCTCTATGGTTAGGGATTCAAAAGTGGGATGAGAGGCAATGACATCAAGAGCCTCTTTCTTGGCATTCAAGGCACCACTCACACTCGATCACCATCCACCTTCATGGCTAGATTGAGGAGATGAAGAGAAAGGATCTGGTTTTAGGGGGTGGGGAAGTGGCATTAGGCTTGAGAAATCATAGAAAGCTAGGGGATATTGTACCCAACTTTCTTGATTTGAGCCTAAGGGTAAAGACGACAGTGGCACCATTGGATTAAGGTCCAACATCAGTAGGCTAGGGGTCCGACTGCATTACCCATTAAGGGGACCGGATCTTGCCCCCCCCTAAAGTTATGTGTTTCATTGATAATTTAATGCATTAAATACATTCCAATGTATAATTCTTTTTAAAAAATACATGCAAGTTTTCTCGCAATTCTTGATGCCATTAGGAGGATCCAATTGCTTTAAATTTTTTGGATTTTCCTTCATACTATTCTCCTTTTACTATAATAAAAGTTGAAAATAAAATAAACAAGTTGAGCATCCTGCTCCAAGAAAATAGTTTCAAAATCACATACGACATCCCATCATGTTCAAAATTCAACTATGGCTTCACAAGAAAATTTTATACACAATAGGATCCTAATTGGTAGACATTTACACCATTATGCCATGCATTGATGTATTATTGTCCCATGTGACTTAAAGTAAAAGTCAACACACACACATTATCCAAACTTCCTTCTTTTAATTATTTTTTTTAATTAAAACTTTTATTTTCTCACAACTATTGTGGCTGATATTTAGGACCAAAATGATGCACACACCATGCCTACATTTGGATTGACAGATTTATCTAGATTAAAATGAATGCTACATTTTGTTAATCCGGGGGTCCTAATATCTACTGCAGTTTAGAACTCATTTGAAAATATGCTTTATGTTTGGTTTAGAAGTATGTACTTGCTGCATTTTTTCTCAAATGGTCATGAACCACAACATTCTGGCAATAATGTCCTACCAATTGAGTTGGGTCATCAGAAAATTGTAGGTTTGGGAGGTACAATGATGGGGCACAACTGTCAACAACCACCATCACAACTGTCAACTGCCATATGAGCTCACCAGTATGATGGACGCCAATGCCCGACATAAGGCGAAAAGTCACTTTTTGAGCTCTTTGTGTTTGGTCGATTAATAAAGTCAAGTCGAAAATCCTACTGAATTTAGTGAGGTGAGCAATTCATTGCAAAAGACGTGGGGTGAAAGAATTCGTTTTTGAAGTTTGAGATGAAATCAAAATTGTAGGAGCAACCTTATAATAAAAAAACATGGGTTTGATCACTTTTACATTTCCAGTTGATCGAACATAAACATTTGCTCGCTGGATCTAATAATATAATCCAATATGTGGAACAATATGTTAAAACAAACATACTCTATGAATGTATGCCCAGATAGAAGGGATCCATTGAGGACACATTTGGTTATTTGGATTTTGCCGTATTGGATTGTATTTTGGATTCCTGTTCAGCAAATTTTACGTTTGGTTTGCGGGATTGGAGAAATGAGACTAATCTCGGGATTTTCAGATAGAATAGGAATCTCACATTTTGGTCTCCATTAAAATTCTCCCTGATGCCAAAATCCGTCATGGGCAAGATGACAGACACGAAAATAAATAAATCCCACATTTACAAAATTTAGCAAAGTAAACATAATTTTTGAGAATGCAATATTTCAATAATACATGATAGACAGAATATATGATTTCAATAAATCTGGCTAACCAAACATGTCATGACATAATGACAAGAGAAAGATAAATGTGTGGGGGGAAAGGAGTCGAACCGAGCTTGGGAGGAAGAGCATGGGGGTGTTTTGAGAGGGGCCTTGGGAGTGATTCAATAACCCAGCTGCCGAATATGACAAACATTAAAACATACTTAAATTTCGAATTGCACGTGCGACTCGGAATGAGTTGGTCAAAGTTTTATGATAATAGAAAGAGGCCTGTTAGGCCCGGTCCAGCCACACGTTCACGCAAGCTGACCTGTTAGTCGAGTCCAAATCTGATGCCAGGGTTCGGTTTTCTAGCGAGGTCTAGGGTTTACACACGGCGACTGAAAGAAAACTTGAAGTTGAAGATGGGTCGCCGCCTGATAACCTCAGAGCCATTAACACGGGTGGAAAGTCGAGAAGGGATGGATATATGGTGAAAGACTCGACGGCTTGTACTCGCGCCCGTCATTACTATTAATAGGCAAAGGATATATGGTGCTAGCTGTACCTGTAACACCGAGAATTGTGCTACCAATGTACATTCTATAGCAGAAAGGAAATAACAAAAACTAACGGCCATAGGCCTAACATAGTAAAGTAAAAAGGATGGCCAAAGGCCTTATGTATCTCAGGTGCTATGCACGGGAAATGAGTTCTACCACCGCGCTCCTTCTCACCCGTGCTGAGGTGAATTAGAAGTTCTGCTGGTGCAGCCTTAGCTAACCCCCCCCCCCTCCACCACAGCTAGGATTCAGCCGTAACTCGCCAGCTAGTCTTCTGTCAGAGGCTGTAAGGAATGGCAGGCGATCGTGACAAACGGAAGAAGAAGAAAAAGAGACCGCCGAAGATTAAAGCTTCTCCATCAACACAGAGCGTAAGCAGCAGCAGGAACACCCCCGATGCCACAGGTAAAATTGTTTCTCACTCAGAATCACCGAAAACGTTTTCTATAGTGGTTTAGCGGAATATACAATATGTCCAGATGAACCAAGTACTGGGGACGAATTTGCTGCTATGATCTACGGGCGAGCTGATCTAAGCCCTCCTGATGCGTTAGAGATGATTCAGAAGAGTACCAAATTTAAAGACCACCCAGCTGTACTCACTTTAAAGGCAATTCTACTTTCACATTTAGATTATACTGATGGTAAATTATTATATATATTTGAATTATTTGCTATTTACTAGTTCATATGAGAAGAAAATTGAACGAAATTTACTTAGTTCTATTTGACTTGTCTGTCCAGAGTCCTATGAAGTCGCAGTTCAGTTGAAGGAAATGGGACCAGATATACCATCCGCGCCTATTTATAATATTTTGGGGTAATGGTCTCAAATCAATAATTAGATTTTGTTAGCATTCTTATTATTTTTTGTTTATTCTTCTATTTGGAATGCTCAAATGATTGGAAATAAACAAGTTTTATGTGTTTCCTTTGGTTTTAGATTTCTGCCCTCACATGATTTCCTCTAGTGACCCACCCTATATGGAATGTGGAATTATGATGGAAAATGGAACCATAATAAGTGCATAGTTGTCCACGCTCCCGCCTAGGCTCTACCTAGGCATGCCTGCCCCCCTAGGCTCTAGGCTGACCACCTTAAATTAGGCGCCTAGGCTTTTATATAACTGAAGTGGATGTCTAAGGGCTTTTAGGCCCAAATTAAGACATCTAAAGACCAAATTAGCTTATATTATATCTGAATTTGGTCAAACAAGATCAAGTTTATAGGGAAGAAATAGATCTATTTTTGGGTAGTTTAGTCATATGTTGAGGAAAATCATTCTGATTTGAGGAAATCATGTCTTATTCGGGGAATAAGGTCTGATTTTGCCATATTAGGGCTTACTTAGGTCAATGTAGGACAAACTAGAGGAAGTTACGTCTAATAAGGTTATGTTATGCCAATATTTGTCTAACTTTGGTCAGATTAGGGCATACTAAGTCAAATTAGGTCCAATTTACATCTTGATAGGTCAAATTAAGGTCAAATGGGTCTAGCTTAGGTAATGAAAGGTGTGTTGTAGGTGAAGTTATGATTGATTAAGCTTATGGATAACCAATACAAATGTACTTAGCGATGTATATATTTGAGTATAGCTAAATGTATACACAAAATCATATATATGTGTAAAATATAAGCAAATATGAAGAACGCCTAGGCCCCCTAGGCTTCCCTTGGGTGGGAAGGTCCGCCTAGCTGCCTAGACAAGTATGAGTAGGTATAATAATGCATATGTAAATATTTTTGTAGCATAATTTGATAATTTTTTTAACTTTTTTTGGCCTAAACCAAATTGTTTTAGGGGTCGTTTATGAACTCGGACGTGTTTCTAATCATTTGTTGAACTATATTCTCCAAAAAAATCCCTTTACATATGAAATTTTGTCTATATGTACTAATCACATGCATTACCTTGCAGTGAGATGTACATGATGCAAGAGAAATTTAGGGATGTGTATTCCTGCTTTTCAAGTGTTGCCAAATATGTAAGTGATGATCATCCACTTGCTACAAAATACCACAAGGCAGCGATAGAAGCAGAAACCTTACGTGTAAAGAAAGGTAATTTACAAGCTTCCTAAATGCATAAATAAAACAAATTTTTCTATTTAAGTTTTTCTTCTTCTATATATATTCACATATATTGCACTTTTATTTTCTATTTTAGTAGCCCTAAAATTGTCTATAAGATTAAAGAACATTGTAATCATTGATGTTGTAAATTATATCGCATATGCACATATCCTAGTAGATTGCACAATTTTTTATTTATTGTTTTAGCAGCCAAATAGACGTCTAGGTTTGTCAAGTATGGTTGTGATTTCCACAAGCGAAGTAGCCAACATCTAAAAGGCACAATTGTAGTTATGTTATAAACTATTTGAGTGTTTTATATTGTTATGTAGAGTGCTTAAATATGTATAAAATTCCAAAAAATATATATTATTTATGTACACATGTATATAATTTTGCATAAAAGTTGATAGAAAATTAAAACCCATTTTTTAAATCTCCTACTTAGGCAGTTACAGGTTGTTATTCACAAACTTACTGCTTTATGCTTTTTAAAACTTTGGTCATTAGTTAGTTTTATATTTTTGTTTTTATTCTTTGGTATATTGAAATGAGGATTTAGCCACCCACTAAAGTGTATTCATAGTTGTTAAAGCATCCAGGTGCTAGGCATTCTTGAGGGTGCACCTAGGCAGGCGCCCTAGCATTTTTTTTGGAATTAAAATTGAATAAAATTGATTTTTTGATATTTACATCATATTTTCATATATGTAATATTAAATAATGACATTATTACATAGTATAACATATAATTTAGGCTAAATCACACGTAACATGGACTAAACTACAACTGATTGGCTCCAATTTTAACTCATTTGATCCAATTTTGACCTAGTTTATCCTAATTGGCCTAAACCAGACCTAATTTTGTTTAACATGATCTAATCTAAACCCAATTTCCCTAAAAATTTCTTATTTTGACTTAAATGAGACCAAATTTGACTAAATATGACCTTATCTTTCCAAGTTAAAACTATTTTCCCCAAATCATACATCTATTCCCCAAATTAGACCATTAGACCTAGTGTGCCCAAATTTGACTTGATTTGGCCTAAAGAAACCAAATTTTGCATGTTATGAACCAAAATCAGACCTAGTTCTCCTAAATTTTCCTTATATTGACCAAATCTCACCAAATCAGACCCATTTCCCCCAGATCAAACTTGTTTCCCAAATCAGATCTATTCTGCTTAATTTGACATAATTTGCCCTAAAATCAAACCTAATTTTTCTTAAAGTGACCTAATCAAACCATGTGTTGTACAGGTGGATGCTTAGGTGGCAACTAGATGCGTCTAGGCGGCCCAAGCACCCCAAGCCCCACCCCAATTTGGGCGCCCTGAAGTAATACACGTAAATAAGCTTACAATTTACTGATTTCTATCAACTGATTAGTATTTACTTATCTACTGATTTGTATTTACTTATTTATTGATTTGTATTTATTTATCTACTGATTTTTATCCTTTCAAAAAAAATCTACTGATTTTTATTTACTTATATATTGATTTTTATTTACTTATCTACTGATTTGAAATGCATCAAGAGAAAGAAAAGGAAGAGACTTGAGTCAAGTAAAATGCATCAAGAATGAAGATGGTAGAGTATTGGTGAAGGATGATGATATCAAGAACTAGTGGAGAGATTACTTCCATAAGCTTTTCAATGGAGATACTACATATAATGTTAGCGACTCGTATGACATGAATACGAGAGATATCATATACACGTAAATAAGCTTACAATTTACTGATTTCTATCAACTGATTAGTATTTACTTATCTACTGATTTGTATTTACTTATTTATTGATTTGTATTTATTTATCTACTGATTTTTATCCTTTCAAAAAAAAATCTACTGATTTTTATTTACTTATCTACTGATTTGAAATGCATCAAGAGAAAGAAAAGGAAGAGACTTGAGTCAAGTAAAATGTATCAAGAATGAAGATGGTAGAGTATTGGTGAAGGATGATGATATCAAGAACTAGTGGAGAGATTACTTCTATAAGCTTTTCAATGGAGATACTACATATAATGTTAGAGACTCGTATGACATGAATACGAGAGATATCATTTACACGTGATGAGTTTCACCATTTGAGGTCAAGAATGCTTTGAAAAGGATGAAAATGAGAAAGGCATGTGGACCATACAATATTCCCATTGATGTATGGAAGAGTATGGGGGTGAGGGAGTTATGTGGTTAACAAATTTCTTTAACAAGATCATGAAGACCAAGAAGATGTCGGATGAGTGGAGAAATAGTACTATAGTCCCCATCTATAAGAATAAAGGTGATGTTCAAAGCTGTACAAACTACATAGGTATCAAGCTGATGAGTCACACGATGAAGCTTTGGGAGAGGATTATTGAGAAGAGGTTAAGGTCTATAACGCAGGTATCAAACAACCAATTTGGTTTCATGCCTGGAAGATCAACAACAGATGTTATTTTTTTTTATATAAGGAGGCTTATGGAGAAGTATAGACAAAGAAAAAGAGATCTTCATATGGTGTTTATCGATCTAGAAAAGGCTTATGATCGAGTACCCAGAGAAGTGTTGTGGATGGTTTTGAAGAAAAAGGGTGTGCCAATCCAAAACATTGACTTAATCAAAGGCATGTATGATAGCTCTACTGCAAGTGTCAAGACTCCTAGAGGAGAGACACCAACTTTTCCTATCACAGTTGGGGTACACCAAGGATCCACACTCAGCCCATATCTATTCATTCTTTTTATGGACGAGTTGACAAAGAATGTTCAGAATGATATTCCTTGGTGTATGTTATTTGTTGATGATATTGTTTTGATTGACGAAACTAAAGATGGATTGAATGATAAAGTTGAATGTTGGAGAAAGGCATTGGAATCAAATGGACTGATGATTAGCAGGAGCAAAACTAAGTATATGCATTGCAATTTCAGTCAATCTCGTAATGTGAATGATGGAGCCAAGTTGGATGGAGTAGGTATACTAAAATGTGATAAATTCCATTACTTGGGTTCTATTATTCAAATAGACGGGGATGTCTAAAATGATTTTTGTCACCGGATCACTGCATGATGGTTGAAATGGAGGAGTGCAACTAGAGTATTATGCGATCAGAAGATCCCTCTCAAGTTAAAAAGTAAGTTTTATAGAATATCTATTCAACCATCCATGCTCTATGGGAGTGAATGTTGGGCGGTGAAGAAATAATGTCTCAACAAGATGAACGTGGCTGAAATGCGTATGCTGAGATGGATGCGTGGGAAGACAAGAAAAGATCGCTTGAGAAATGACTATATCATGAATAAAGTGGGAGTGGCGAGCATTGAGGATGTAGAAAGGAGAAATGTGGTTTATTGGATGATCAAAATAGATTACATAGGAGTCTCTTATATAGCAAAGATAACAAGAGACTAAACTAAGCGCTACCCATATGGGACTAAACAACATAAGAAAAGGAGTAAGTGAAGCACATGCTAAGCACATGACACTCAAAGTAAAGGAACAGAAAAACATATGAAACTACATATCTCTATACTCCCCCTCAAGCTGGAGCGAAGATATCGAAGAAGCCCAACTTGGAACTCAGATTCTGAAAGCGAGTCTTGGGTAGCACTTTGGTGAAGATATCCGCAAGCTGCTGTTCTGTACTGATATACGGAGTGTAGATCTGATCCGAAAGAACCTTTTCCCGTACAAAGTGGCAGTCGACCTCAATGTGCTTGGTTCTTTCATGGAAGGTTGGGTTGCTCACAATGAAAATGTCCGCCTTATTGTCACAGAACATGGGCATAGGACTAGGCGGAGAGATGTCAAACTCCTTTAGAAGACTATGAACCCATAGCAGCTCGCAAGTAGTATGAGCCATCGCTCTATATTCTGCCTCAGCGCTTGATCTTGCCACAACAGTTTGTTTTTTACTGCGCCAGGTGACTAGATTGCCACCCACAAATGTGCAGTATCCAGAAGTGGATTTCCTGTCAGACCGACTCCCTGCATAATCTGAATCAGAAAACCCAGATAGGTCACAGTGGCCATGTTTCTTATACAGAAGGCCTTTTCCAGGAGCACTTTTAAGATACCAAAGAATATGAATAATAGAATCCCAGTGGCATTGCCTTGGTTTATCAAGATAGCGACTAACAAATCCCACAGCAGCAGCTAAATCAGCTCTGGTGACAGTCAGATAAATGAGTTTGCCCACTATTCTTCGGAACTGGTGGCGGTCAGCATACGCAGGAGATGAATCACTGTCCCAATCCATATTGGGATCCAGAGGAGTGGTGGCTGGCTTGCATCCCAACATTCTTGTTTCTTATAATAAGTCAAGAACATATTTGCGCTGAGAGAGAGAGACACCTGCAGAGGATCGAGCAACTTCAATTCCCAGAAAATAACGCAATTTGCCCAGGTCTTTTGTAATGAAGTGTTGTGCGAGATATTGCTTGGTTGCGTGTATCCCTGCGGGGTCACTACCAGATAAGATGATGTCATCAACATACACAATAAGAATAACCAGCCCTGCTGTGGTTTTGCGTATGAAAACAGAGTGATCAGCCTGCGACCGTCGAAATCCAAAGGACATTAAGATTTTGCTAAGTTTTTCGAACCATGCACGTGGACTTTGTTTTAACCCATAAATCGCCTTGCACAGCTTGCAGATTTGAGAAGCAAACTCCCCCTGAGCAACAAATCATGGGGGTTGCTCCATATAGACATCCTCCTGAAGGTTGCCATATAAGAAAACATTTTTCACATCCAGTTGATAAAGAGGCCAATCTTTATTGACAGCAACAGATATCAAAATACGAACAGAATTAAGACGTGCGACTGGAGAAAACGTCTCAAAGTAATCAACGCCATAAGTTTGTGTATATCCTTTTGCCACTAATCGAGCTTTCAAACGTGCAATGGTGCCATCTGGTTCATATTTAACAGTAAAGATACATCGACAGCCAACTGGATGACAAGAAGAAGGTTTATCAACCAGATCCCAGGTGTGTTGTTCATATAGGGCTTGCATTTCTTGTTCTATGGCATGTTTCCAGGCAGGGTGTCGAAGTGCTTCATCAGCAGTGTTAGGAATGTGCACAGCAGATAATGCAGATGTAAAGTATGCAAGACTGTCACTCAGATGATCAGTAGAACAAAAGCGACTAGTAGGATGTTGAGTACATGAACGAACCCCTTTTCGTAAACTAATAGGAATATTCAAATCATAAAATACCTCAGCCTGTGGTGGATCCTCCGCTGACGCAGGATTTGGTTCGGCCGGGGCAGTGAGGGGCTTTGGTCTTCGCTTGTATACCTATAGAGGTTTCTCTTGTGAAGTAGGAACAGAAGGTATGTCGTCAACCACTGGAAGAGGAGTGTTAGTCAAAATATCAGTAGTCAGGCGGTCCCCAGCAGCAGAGTAGAACGACATGTGTTCAAAGAATATCACATCCGCACTTAGAAACCATTGTTTCTTATCAGGATCAAAACAGCGATAGCCTTTCTGAGTCCGGGAATATCCCAAAAATACACATTTCACAGACCGGGCATCCAACTTTGTGAGACCAGGGCGAAGGTTTTTAACAAAACATGTACAACCAAAGATGCGAGGCGGCACAGAGAATAAGGGTTTATCAGGAAATAACAGAGTGTAGGGAACTTTGTTTTGCAAAACAGAAGAAGGCATGCGATTAATAAGATAGCATGCTGTCGAAACTGCATCAGGCCAAAAATAGTGAGGCACCTTGTAATGAAACAGGAGAGTGCGAGCAACCTCAAGAATATGGCGATTTTTCCGTTCTGCTACACCATTCTGTTGTGGAGTGTATGGGCAAGTGGTTTGATGGAGTGTGCCATGGGAGATGCAAAACAAAGTCACAGATTGTTGCATAAATTCTAGGGCATTGTCAGTCCGGAAGGTTTTAATAGGCCGATCAAATTGAGTTTTAATTTCAGCAAAAAAAGTACTAATGCAATCTAATACAGTGGTACGACCTTTGAGTAAAAACAGCCAAGTAAGACGAGAGTAATCATCAATAAAAGTTAGAAAATATTTTACTCCAGAATGACTGGGCACAGAACATGGCCCCCAAATATCCGCATGCACAAGTTCAAAAGGTGCTGAAGAAGAAATAGATTTTTTTGCAGGAAAAACAGATCTCGTATGCTTGCCCATTACACAAGATTCACAAGTAAAGCTATTGCCAGAGATGCCAGGAAAAAGATGTTTTAGTTTCGCCGCAGATGGATGACCAAGTCTAACATGCAGTTGAAGTTCTGTCACAGAAGTAGAGAGCATCACCTTCGGAGTAGGTGGTCCATCCAGGTAGTACAGCCCATCTGGTCCCTCACAGCCCGAACCAATCCTCGTCTTCGTGCAGAGGTCCTTCATAATACAACCAGACGGGTCAAATTTAACAGAGCAGTTTAATTGTTTAACCATTTTGCTGACCGAAAGCAAATTGACAGGAAAGTTTGGGATATATAAAACAGAACAAAGAAATAATTCCTTTGATAGAGGGACAGTTCCAGTGCCACTAACAGTAGTTCTTGAACCATTTGCCACAGTGACAGAAGAAATAAGAGTATGGTTGGAAAGGTGTGAAAATAAATGACGAGTACCAGTCATATGAGTGGAAGCACCAGAGTCGATGCACCACTTTGTGTTACCGGCCGAGGATGAGGCAAGCATGGCTGATGAGTCTGAGGTAGATGGTAGTTGTGCCAGACGTTCTTGAAACATTCTTTCAAACTCCGAGCGCAACCATTCAGTGTTAGGTAGTGCAACAGATTGATCCACAGAAGAAGCAGCAGGAGTAGTATCATCAGCCGCTTGGTTGGCCCAAGCAGGTTTACCATGCTTTATCCAGCAGCGGTCCTCAGTATGGTTATCACGGCCACACCAGCCGTAGTGGCTTGGGTGAGGTGAAGTGCTCCATCCAGGTGCAGGAGTGCCCCGTCCGCTAGAAGTAGGAGGTCATCCACCACAGCCTCGACAGCGGCCACGACTACGGCCGTAATCAGTAGAGCGAGCAACCAGAGCCAAAGGTGATCAGTAGAGCGAGCAACCAGAGCTGAAGGTGCAGGAGCAGAAGCAGGAGTCAGCGAAGGTAGTCGCTGGACTCTTTTGAGTACATCTCGAACCGTAGGAAGCGGGTCACTGGACATGATTTGATCAACAACCCCTGAGAAGGGGTCAGGAAGTGCAGCCAGAAACTGCACCAGTCGAAGTTCATTGCGGTGCTGCTGTGCAACTTTAATATCGGCAGTCAAAGGATGATACATCTCGTATTCATTCCATAAAGCAGAGCATTGATTGTAGAAGTCATCGATCGACAAGTCATTGGAGAACTCCTTCCTTGCGAGTTGTTTGAAAATTTCGAACACCCGCTTAGGATTCTCCTGGTGGGAATAAACATGTGCCAATTGGTCCCACATCGTCTTGGCATCATGCAAGCAGAGTAGAGACTGGCTGATCCTAGGATCAGTAATGTTGAGGATCCAGGACATGACGCCCGAGTCATCCTTGGACCATTGAATGTAGTTCTATTTAGTCTTGTCGTCAGCGTCAGCAGTAGGAGCAGCAGGGGGATCAGTAGTGAGATGATGGTACCGACCTTGTGCCTTGACATATAGCACAAACGACGCGGACCACATATAGTAGTTGGATCGTCCTTCAAGTTTGACAGTGGTGGCGCACAGAGATCTGGGTGGCTCAGAATATGCCATGGCTGTAGAATGGACCACGCCGTAGAGAAGCGGTAGAACCCCTTGACTGGCAGAGGCAGTAGAGACCCTTAATGGGCAGAAGTAGCAGAGATCTGACAAGTCAGATCAGAAAGACCCAATATGGGCAAATAAGACATAGAAACCTACGCCATCATGAGGAAAAATCAACGTTCCAGCATGAGGCGCAGGCAGAAATCCCGAGGAACAAAGTAGACTCTCAACTTAGAAGGCCAGAGGTTTCCCGATCACAAATCCGCAATCTTCCGGACATAGGCGGAAAAAAATTAGAAAGTGCACAGGGTTGTACGTAAGGATTTAGAAGGTGATTTTGAGGGAAAAGGTGGGGGAAATGGTGGATATGGGGAGGATAAAAGATATGGAGGAGAGGGTAGGGTGGGGAGGGATGAAGAGAGAGGGGAAAAAATGGGAGGTGGTTGTTTTGGTGGTGCGGCAGCAGCAGGTTGCCGCTGCTGGCAGCAGGGGCGGCGGCTGGAGGGGGGGCTGGCGGCGGCTGTGGGGGGGGCTAGGGATAGGGTTAGGAGGGGTGGAGGGAGGAGGAGGTGAGGGAGAGGGGCTGTGGCGCCGGGGGGGCTAGGGATAGGGTTAGGAGGGGTGGAGGGAGGAGGAGGTGAGGGAGAGGGGCTGTGGCGGCGGGGGGGCGGCTGTGGGGGGGTTGTTATGTCATGGGTGGGAAAATTAGGGTGGGAGAAATTACGGGCCTGCTCTTGATACCATGTAGAAAGGAGAAATGTGGTTTATTGGATGATCAAAACAGATTACATAGGAGTCTCTTATATAGCAAACATAACAAGAGACTAAACTAAGCGCTACCCATATGGGACTCAACAACATAAGAAAAGGAGTAAGTGAAGCACATGCTAAGCACATGACACTCAAAGTAAAGGAACAGAAAAACATATGAAACTACATATCTCTATAGAGGACAGGTTGCGTGAGGGCCGACTCAGATGGTACTGACATGTACAACACATACCTACTAGTGCGCCTATACGAAGCAATACTATTGAGACAAACACTATAAATAGAAGAAGATGAAGGCCTAAATTAACATGGGATGAGCTTATAAAGAGAGATTTTGAATCTCTACATCTCAATCAGAATATGGCCCATGATAGAGCTGAATGGAAATGAAGGATCCATGTAGCCGACCCCAACATAGTTGGGACTGAGGCTTAGATGATGATAATGATGATCTACTGATTTGAATTCATGTATCTATTGATTTGTATTTTTGTATCTACTGACTTGTATTTACTTATCTACTAATTTGTATTTAACTATCTATTAATTTCTATTTACTTATGTACTGATTTGAATTTATGTATCTACTATTTTGTATTTATGTATATACTGTTTTGTATTTACTTATCTACTGATTTGTTCATCTACTGATTTTTGATTCATCACATTATTTAAATTTAGGGCTTTTGTAATTTTCATCTACTTTTAAAAATTATGTAATTATCTACTGATTTATAGTTTTTTATCAACTGAGTTGTACTTTTTTTTATCTAATGATTTGTATTTGTTTATCTACTGATTAGTATTTTATCTAATGCTTAGAGTTTACTTATCTAAAGCTTTGAATTTTTTTATCTACTAATTTGTATTGACTTATCTAATGTTTTGTATTTATTTATGTACTGATTTGTATTTACTTATCTAGTGTTTTGAATTTTTTACCTACTGATTTGTATTTACTTATCTAATACTTTGTATTTATTTATGTACTGATTGGTATTTACTTATCTAGTGTTTTGAATTTTTTTACCTACTGATTTATATTTGCTTATCTAATTTGTATCTATTTATCTACTGATTAGCATTTACTTATATATTGAATTGTATTTATTATCAAAAAAAAATTATATATTTATTTACTGATTAGTATTAATGTACTGTTTTAACTTGTGTACTATTTGACTTTATTAATCTAATATTTTGTTTTATAAATGCACTTATACAAATTTAGATAATATTTCTGATTTCTGATTTATGAGTAAATTTGTGATTAACTCAAATCGGCTTTACAAAAACCCAATAAAAAAAATGGAAAATATCTCCTAAAAAGAACTACAAATTCAGGTTTTTGAATGTACTATTTTTACTATATATGCAATTTATATATATATATATATATATATATATATATATATATATATACATACATATATATGTATATATATATATTCTTTTTTTTTGGATAAGGTATGTATATATATATTCATATATACATATATATTCATATATACACATATATATACATATATATGTATATATATGTATATATATATATATATATGTATATACACACACACACACACACACATATATATATATATATATGTATATATATGTGTATATACATATATATGCATATATATGTATATATATATACACACACACACATATATATATGCATATATATAAATATACATATATATGTATATCGAGCCCTCCTACTATCTGTTATTAAATATTAAATAATAATCTATGTACATCATCTTTGTAGATATAATTTATCATAGCCTCCCCCCGAGCGCCTAGGCTGCTTTGGCATCCATATGGAATGCCTTGCCGCTTATATAACCATGATCAAATGTAATGCCTTAATTTTCCCTTTATATTGATCTAAATGAGGCCTTACATGGCTATTAGACCTTCTTTTCCCAAATTAGGAATGTTTTCTCCAAATCAAGCCTAATTTAACCTCATTTGGGATAAATTAGGCCCATTTCAACCATAAAGTGATTCATCTTGATCAAATACATACCTAATTTGTGTTAGATTAGCCTTGAAGTTGCTAAATTTGGGCCTAAAAGGCCTCAGGTGGCCACTTAGGTCACTAGGGTGTTGGGTGCCCAGTTTGAGGCTGATTGTCTTAAGCCTAGGCACTACATAGGTGGGCGCCTTGATAATAAAGAGTTTATATATGTAATACATGTACTCCTATATGTAGGAGCATAATGACAATTTTGTGACTGGTCAAATTTTTTTCCTGAAAATCAGAATTAAGGAAAAAAGAGAGTATATAGGAAAAATCATTAACATTGAGTCAATGTTCGATAATGTATATGGAAATAAATGAGAATAAATAGTCGATGTATTTGTATGTATTTTTGTTTGTATATATATCACATACATGCAACTATTAAGGTCACTGGACAAGATCTTTTAAATGAAAAAAAGTAGGAACGAATTAAAGAAAACTTGAACAATAGCAATGCATATTACAAATGGTAAGAAACATGTGAAACACTTATATTGATTAATGAAATATTAATCATACACTTAATGGTAATGATTTGATAAGATGCAAATAAGAAAAAAAATGAAAATTAAGAAGAGTGCATGTTTGTTGATTGAAGAGAAGTGTATCAAGTAGAGCCTAGAGGATGCAATGAAAGATTAGGATGCATATGAAGGTGAAGGAGGAAAAGAGGGGAGACGATTCAATAGAAACAAAAGAGAAATGAAAAGGAGGAAGAAAGAAGTCTTCTATGAGTACTTGGAGTTGATGAGCTACAAGTCATCACAAATTAAAAAGGAGAAACATTACAGAATAGAGTAAGAGAAGTAGTGCAAGAAGCAATTCAATAGTAGCAAAGAAGGGAAATAAGGAAATGGAGTACAAGGCTGCAGGAGGGGGGAGATGATAAAAGAGGTCACAATATAAAAAATGAGTTCAACGGGGGACACAACACATTAACAACAGAGGGAAGGTAGAGAAGGATTAAATGGAGGATGACTCAATAATTATGAAGAAAAGGATAAGACGATGTCAAAGAAGGGAGGTCTAGGAAAGGACGATGCATCAACATGGACCTCCAGGAGTGTGGGGTTAGGGGTTTATTGAACACCAGGAGTTCTTTATAAGTGATTTTTCTAAAAAAACAGGCAACTTAAAAGAGAAAAATCATGACAAGTAGTGAACAATTGTGAAGAACTCTATCAATTGGGAAAAATCATGAATAGTCATGAAAAATTGGTGATCAACATAGTGGTCGTGCTAAACATGCATGATTCAATATTAACACTATTTTTAATAAAAGTAGACACTTTTCTTACAAAATATAGGAGAGTTACTTTATTTGCAACTACTGAGATCTCTCTAAACACATTCACAATACACACATTTACAATACAAATATGTAATGGGATCAACCATAAAATAATCTATTTACCATGGTTTTTAAGGTGACATTTTTTAGAAAGACACCCAAGCTTTTCTAGGCATTTTCTTTTTTTAAAAACAATACGTATATCTAGATATTTAGATTCATGATTTTAGATTTGTAAGTATGTAATAATAACATTTTTACATGATATTATGGCTAAATCACACTCAACATTACCTAAAAATGTCTTGATTGGTCTTTAATTTGAACAAACTATACCTAAATGTATCTAATTTTATGCAATCAACCCTAATTTGTCCTAAATTAGGCCTACTTTTATAAAACAAGACCTAATCAGACCTAGCTTGCCCCTCTCCATGTTCCCAATGTTGTAGGTTTGTGACTAATCCCTCACGAACAATCGTCTTTTTCCTCTCTAATGTTCATTCACTATAGAAAACACTTACCTTATTTTGTTGTTGGGTGATATGTTACAATACTCTAGCATCATGATGCAATAGGAGGCCACTAACTTAGGATCCACCCAAATGTCCTTCACTAGCTCCTTTCTCACTCCACTAGGGTCCAAGTGATCCCTCTAAGTGGAGTTCTACCAACATTGAGCCTTTATGTAGGTGTAGAACCTCAACCTATTTATTTAAAGTGGTATTCAGAGCTATAAGCAACACCCACCATCCCCAAGCAATGATAGTGGGTCGAAGGGATTAAGGTGCCAGGTCTGTGTCATCCATCTTCCACCTACCTGAAGGTGCCATCTCTCATCCCATGGAACAAGGTGTGAGCATGTCAGAGACTCAAAGCAAGCCATTGTGGTTGGAGTCTACTACTTTTAGCGCCCCATTAAGTTGTTGTTGCTTCTTTCTTTCTCCAAATCTGAATATGACCATGGTAAAAGCCGTACACTACACTACAATATTTTTGAGTATTAACCACGAGAGCCTTATGATGGGGGTACTACACCGAGTGCCATGCCAACCCCACCCTAGACAACATCAAAAATCAAAACATGGTGCATAATAAGAACAACAAAACCCATATTTTTTGAGATCAACATTTGATGGACTAACCATGCCTAGGTTTCAAAAAACACTGGGGCCTTGCTCATAGATCTTTTAACAAATTTGGGACTCAAAAATTTTGTAAACATCTTGATCAAACCACTACTTTTAGCCCTTTTTTCAATGTATGGGTGTCAGGATGGAACCACACAACATATGCTCTCCAAACCAATACAAAGGGCGGGGGTGTTCATATAAATGGTTGTTTGACTTAGGCTCATTGCCATTTGCAGTGTATGGAAAATGACACTGAGCGACCGCTTAATCAAACCAATCCCCTAATTGCTTATATCAACCCTAAGCACCAATTAAGCGGATTGAAGAAAATTGGCCTCTTTTTGCCTGCTTTAACCCAACTTTTTTTTTTTGAAATACACTTGTAAGCCTGTAACATTAATTTAAATTATATGGTCCTAGTAGTATTGACTAAATTATATTAAACTTATATACATTGAATATTCTATGATAAACCCTTATTCAAATTTTGAATGCATACTATGTATATAAGCCATAATTATAGGGTACTGCTGCAATGTATCGAACTGAATTATATGTATGTAACTGTTATCCAATTTAAAATGCATACTTAATGTATGACTAATTGATGATATGAAAATGTAACAATAACTATATGTATGTAACTTTTATCCAATTATACATTTGTAATGTATGACTAATTGATGATATGCAAATGTAACTATAACACTCACCCAATGCGTTCAAAGTGCGAAGCGCCTTCTAGCTGATTAATCCCTAGGTGGGTGATTAAGTGGGAGTTTTTTTTCTTCAAAAAGTGGATGCTTAATTTTCAAACATTTTACAATTTATACACATATATACATACGTAATATTATGATTTGTGAATGTTTTACATAATAAAATCTATATTCCTTCAAAATTAATACTATGTAACAACAATAAAGAGTTAATAATTTCATCTATCTATAACAAATCACCTGATCAATGT
The DNA here is from genome assembly GCA_963693085.1 of Alisma plantago-aquatica. Taxonomy (NCBI): domain Eukaryota; kingdom Viridiplantae; phylum Streptophyta; class Magnoliopsida; order Alismatales; family Alismataceae; genus Alisma; species Alisma plantago-aquatica. The sequence continues at coordinate 1,192,426,368 of OY856412.1, read as the reverse complement.
TAGACTATTAATATGGAATAGCTAACTAGCTATACTAAATTTGCAACTAACAATATATTCATACTCATTTAGTATAAATGTATAAGTATATACTCATATAAATATCAAATCACACAGTACTCAAATTAATGTTAATGAGTATATAACACCTAATATAGGAAAACGCAGAAAAAATGAGGAAATAGTGGGAAAAAATAGACAACGCGGGAAAAAGCACCCGCTAAATCCTAATATGCTCAACAACCACCTATGGTAAATTTAATCAGCCATGACCTTGTGACACTTAAGCATCTACATAAGTGGTCGTCTGGGATGATATTTAAAGCACCACACTCACCCATTCATTAAACCACAAAATCATATGTGGAAGCGTCAACACACATACAATATAATAAATTATAGGGCAAGTATCACTTCTGGCTCAAAGTAGCATTAAACAACCTTAGTCGTGGAATAAAAAAAGATATGTTCAACAAAATTAAAGATTTATGAAGTAGAAAATCTCCCTACATAAATTAAAATTTGAAAGAAAGAATAATAAACTTCTAAACTAGAAGGCATTGCCTAATATAAGTCCCACAAGTGAATACTATCCTAAATCTTTGAATCTGCAAACTACTCCTTGGACTAGTGCTCATATTCTGCGGACATTGCGTCCCCAACCATGCACATATGATAGAATCTAGAGCAATGTTTTAAAAAGCATCCTAGGCGGCCTCTCTTAATCGCCATAAGGTGATGGCCGATTAAAATGTTCCATAAGCGCCGCTTGAGTGGATTTGAGAAAAGCGGTCACTTTTTGCCCGCTTAACCTGCTTTTCCCCTTTTCCCCGCTTTTTGCCAACTTTTTAAAAAAATCTGCAGTAAGCATATAACATAAAGTACATTATATGCCCCGATTAGTATTGACTATAATATATTAAACTAGCATACATTAAATATTCTATGATATACCTAGTTCTAATTTAGAATGCATACTTTGTATGTAAGCTGTAATGATATGGTACTTTTGTGATGTATCTAAGTATATTATAGGTAACTATTATCTAATTTAGAATGCATACTTTGATTAAATATACTTCTATAATGTATGACTATTTGATAATGTGCAAATGTAACAATACGTTTGTAAGCTAGCTATGATAGGTTTATTGTTTACTATTTAGCTATGTAAACATGTGATACAAAATTGTTGTTGCATCTTGTATATACACTTATTATTTTATGTGTATGGTGCTTTATCTATGACAGGTATATTATTTACTATATTATATATATACAATCATTATTGTATACTTGTGTTATAAATTATTTGGATGTTTTATATTGTCGTGTAAAATGTCTAGATATGTATAAATAAATTAAAAATTAAATATAGTATTTATATACATATGTATGTAATTATGCATAAAAATTTTTAGGAATTGAAAATCTGCTTTTCTAAAAAGTGCCCACTTAATCGCCCACCTGGCGATTAATCGGCTACAGGTCCTATCCTCACAGTTCCCCCTTTACGCTTTTTAAAACCATGATCTAGAGTTACAATATGTGGCATTGAATCCTAATGCAAAAAGATTATAAGTATAAGAAACTAAAGGGAAAATATGAATAAAGCATCAAATATCTTTTAATTACTTATTTTATCTCTTGTAAACACTGTTATATGATAAGTACTCCTTGGTTGATGCCAAAGTATCCTCTATGGATTGGTGTGTCACACTCTCTGTTGGCATGTACATGGAACAAAATTTCGATCAAAATTACAAAATTTTGCATGAAATTTCATTTTTTTTTCAATTGGACATCGAAACTTCAGTTTGCATGAACAGGTCAGCAATTTCATGAAAATTTCTTAGCTACAGTCAAAATTTTGGAAAACAGAGGGTATTTTAGTGCAAAACAACCCAATTTGGGCCTTGATATTGTAAAATCAGTGCGAAATGCATCACCTATTTTGCAAAATAGTGTTCCATCAACTGGGTTTGTTGGGACTTTGATCTTTTAGCAATTTTTTTGTGATATCTTGCTCTTGAAGGCTGCATTACTTGATTCTTAGATATGTAATCCCCCTCCCTAGCCCAAATACTACTACTTTTTTTTACTCCATGTTAGACATGGCCGAGACCCTATCTAAAGCATGTGGTTGTGAAACAAATAACCACAAGGTGAACGGACACATGTTTAAAAAAATCAAATTAACACGAGGATAACATCGTAAAACTAGGGTTGCGATTCTTCATGGAAGAACACATACACGAGTGGGAAACACAAGGCATCCATGTTCAAAGATCAACCAAATGAAAATCTCATGAGAAACCAAGACCATGGGTAAATTCCCCGCACACAGAAAAAGATGGCAAGCCAAAACTTGGATTGTTTCATAGTTTGTAGAGCAAGCTTCTTCTCTTGCCATGGTTAAAGTTGGAACCTATGGAAGAATCCCCACTACATTGGAACCTAGAGGCAAAGTTTAATTTGTAGAAGAGAGCCCAAACTCCTAGTGAAGAAAATAAGGGAATTGGTGGTGAATTGCTTGGAAAGTGGTTGATCGACACTGGGAGCAGCTAAAAAGAGAGGTTGGGGGTTTATCGGAATGAAGGTCCAATTGACTTCCTTCGAAGTTTCCTAGCGACTCACTAAAGTGTTCCCACTGACCAACAACAAGGTCAAACCACCGATGACGAACTCTGACTTGGTCGTTGACGTCGGCTGAGTAGGGAAGTAGTGCCTTGGTGGAATTCACATTATGGTTATCTCTGGATAGGAGTGGCTTCTTTTATAGGTTTGGGTGTCTGGCTCGACTAGAAGGGCTCTGAAAGATGGGGAAAAGAGACTTGGTTCAATTGGGATTTACCTAATCCTAGTGAAACTTGAGGTTGTTAGGCTCAGATAGGTGTGCGGAAGTTTTTGGTGCGAGAAATAGGGAACGAGATAGAGGGTAGAGGGAGTGCAAGTCATAAGGGAAACAAGCTCTTGTTCTTGTTCTGCGTAGGAGACGTCGGGAGGTAGGGGACGATGCCCCACCCCTCTGATACCAATTATAGGGCTACAGGGGAGCCCACACACAACAAGACACGAGAAAAGGAAATAATGTGACACCTGGCTTACATAATCTCGATTGATAGAATAGTTGATTAGAATTATAAAATTAGGATTATTTTATTGTTTCAAATAGTTTTTCTCTTTATATTGAGTTTAAATGTTATCTAAACATCTTGAAAATTTGTAGGTAGACTAGTTCAGAGGCAAGTAATACAAATAATGTCTTTTACTATTTTAAGCCATGTAAATAGTTTTTTTACATATTTGGAGTGTTAGGATGAATTATCTATAAATAATGATCCATAATTAATTAGTTTACTGTAATTGGGTTAAATGTATGTGATTATGTTTGCATTCTAAAAAAAAATTAAGGGCAAAAGTAATCTTTTATATTGGTAATAGTTTTTGAAACCACAATTATTCAATTAATGATTTCTTATGCGTACATAATGAAGAGTAACTAGGTAACTAAAATGGATACATGAAAGTGAGGATGTTACAATCCTCCCATCCTCGAAAATTTAGGGGTAAAAGAGCTCTAGGTATTTCTTTAACAATTCCTTTTTGCATTCCCAATTCACCTCCCTTCAGTTGTGATATTTCTACAAGACCTTAATTAAAATAATGCCTTTATTTTTTAATTGCTTTGTCCTAGAATCCAAAATTATGAACGAAATCTCTTCATAGGTTATATCTTTCTTTGTTCTAATAGGCTCATGATAGAGAATGTGGGAGTTGTCCTGGACATATTTTCTTATAAGGGATGCATGGAAGACGGTATGGAATTGTTCGTAAGGTGGTAAAGTCAATATGTAGGCATTCTCACCTACTCTACCAAGGATTTCAAAGGGACCAACATAAATGGGGTTGAGCTTGCCTTTCATCTTAGAACTGGGAACAAACTTTATAGGTTTGACTTTCTGGAACACATGATCCCTAACATGGAACTCTATCTATTTTGTGTGCATCCACCTACTTTTTCTGCCTATCCTGAACTGTTGTCATTCTCTTTCAGACGTAGCAAATGGTCGATTAACTCCCAATTCTCGAATATTACGTTTTATACCTATATTATTCACACATTATCTCGAGTTCTGTCATTTTTCCCATTTTATTTTTTTCTCTCATATACTTTATCATCATACTGTTTAAGACTATGTCTTCATTTGAGTGTATATATAAGGGTGTGTATGTGTAAATACATATATTTACATATATCTATCTATATATGTGTGTAATATATGTGTGCAATAGATGTATATGTATATATGTCTGTATGATATATGTATATATATATGTGTGTGTGTGTGTGTGTGTGTGTGTGTATGTATGTATGTATGTATGTATGTATATATATATATATATATATATATCATCCGATTTTACTTGAGTTTTTCCCAAATTATTCACCGTATATAAACCGTACATTGACCACTTTTTACATGAATTTCTCGCATAATTCTCGAATTCTGAACTTTTCATCTTGACCAAACGTATCTGAAATATCAAATTTATGACTATGGTCGTCTCAGGCTGACCACCGATCTAAGAATTATAGGCAATATGGATGTGAAGCCTGGTGCCATGGATGAAAGTTTTGATTGAAATAGTGAAATTTGGGTTTCGACAAATACCAGACATCAAAATGAACGTCAAATTTCTGAAATTTCCAATTTGGAATTTCTTTAAATTTTTTTGAAAAAACTCTTAAAAACCCTTAAAAATGTGGGACCCCCTCTGATTTAATTGAATCCAAAATATAAGATGTAACATGTTATTGCGTAAGAATATATGTATATAACTTTGCATGATCAAAATTCTAATCGAAATAGTTTTTCATATTTTCACTCACAAATATAGGAGCCCCCACCCTTTACCAAATTCCTTTCCATAAGGTGCGGTGCAGTTCTTGTGAGGGACATAGTAGCTCGAGTGAAATGAGAGGGAGAAATCGACCTCTTGGGAGAGGTACAAAGTGACTCGAGCAAAGCGAGAGTGACAAATAAATATGATAATATTGAATAATTTGGTGTGTTTATGTATGTAGATCATCATGGTAAAATTTTATGACTTTATTCCCTTACTTGGTCATCAAAATTGTCAAAATTTGCGTCAAAATGTTGTGCCAAAATAAGTGAAAATATTGAAATTTCGGTCGAAATTTTTGTTTGTGAACCATCGGAAATGAAATTGAAATCCACATTTTAAAGATGGTGCCCAACTCTTCTTGGATTCGGTTCCATAACTTTGATGAAAACTTTGCATCTCAGTCCAGAAACTATGGAAGTAGGGACTCCATGATGACGTATAATCTCCTGGATGTAAAGTTCAACCAATTCTGAAACTGTAACAGTAGTCGATCTATGCCGAGAAATGAGAACTCTTGGTCAAATCAATCTATGACTATGCTAATTAATATCATGTCCTGTCTGGGTCTTGGAAGACCAATGACAGAGTTTGTAGTTATCTTATGCCACTTCCATTTAGGAATGTGTGATGTTTGTAGCAAACCTTTGAGTATTTTTGCTCAGCTTTCACTTGTTGGCATGTGAGGCACTTGGACACAAATTTTATTATATCTGTCTTCATGCCCTCTCACCAGAAGGCTCTCTTCAAATCTTGATAACTTTGTGGATTCTAGATAAATGGTGTACTTTGTCCCATGTGCCTCAAAAAGCATTTGTTGTGCAACTTAGATGTAGGTACCCATATCCTACCTTCATTAAGATTTTACCATCTTTTCCCTTAGACAAAGTAGCATCGTCCTTCAATAGCTATCCTAACATTCTAGAAAGATTAAGGCTATCCTTTTGGGCCTATAGAATTGCAAACTCCCGATCTAGTTGAATCATTAGACGTGCCATATTTAATTCTTGAATTTGTATGTTGTGGTCTCTATTATGCTAAGTCTTACATTATCTTTCATTCATCAATCATTTTAGCAGCATTAGACATTTTCTTCATGCTTGAGGTGTCGACCACTATGTTGGTCTTGCCCGGATGATAAGATATGGTGAAATCATAGTCCTTTAGGAACTTGATCCATTGACCCTGTTTGATGTTCATATCTTTTTGATTCATAATGTACTTGACGATGTTTGATGTCAAACTGTGTATTGTACAAGTAACCTACAACTCTGTCCTTTTGCAGCTCCGAGTCATAAGTGGGGTAGTTTTCTTCATGATGCTTGAGCTATCTTTATGCATGACCTACGACTCTGCCCTTTTGTTGTAGTACACATACTAAACACAACTTAGAAGCATTACTAAAATGACAAAACTACATTTCCAGAAGGAAGTACAACTATCGGTGCTAAAGTGAGCCTCCTCTCCAGGCTCCGGATACTTTGTTCACATTTGTCACTCCATACGAACTTCACTTCCTTTTGTGTGAGTGTAATCAAAGGTTCAACCACAATGGAAAAAGTCATGAATAAATTGTTTGTAATAACATGCTAACCCCTAGAAGCTTCTTATATCTAACGCCATAACAATGGTTGCCCTATTTGTAATAGGCTCAACCTTTGCTGGATCAACAAAGATACCCATAAAAAATTATGTGCCCAAGAAACATAGACTTGAGAAGACATAACTCACTCTTAATCAACCTTGCATATAGTTGTTGTCTGAGTGTCTAAAGAGTAATGTGAAGATGTTCCTTGTGTAGCTGATCACTATCATAATATATAAGGATATCATCAATGAAGATAATAATTAAAGTGTCTAAATAATGGTGGAAGATTCAGTTAAAGATGACAGCATTGGTTAGTCCAAAAGGAACACCAAGGAATTCAAGATGCCCATATCTGGTGTGGAAGGTTGTCTTCTCTTATTAGCGGGCTTGATCTTTATTTGGTGGTAGTTACTTCATTGGTCTATCTTTGAGAACACCTTAGATATCTTCACTCGGTCAAATAGCTCACCCACTCTTGGAAGCATGTATTTGTTTTTTTGTTGTCATATGGTTCAACATCCTGTAGTTGATGCACATCTTCAGTTAGTCATCCTTCTTTTTTTGACAAAGAAGTCAGGTGCTCCCCAGGGAGATGTACTAGGATGAATATAACCCACGTTAAAGAAGATCAAGAACTCAAGCTCTCAGTCAAGAGGTAGACCAAGCAAAACCTCAGTAAATAAATTAAAAACTCACTAACCACATGAACATCAACAAGGACTTTATCCTCTTCATCAAAAACAAATACTAAGTAGATTTGACACCCCTATTTCTTGATTATTAATATCAAGAAATCCTAAAATGGTTGTTCCTTTAGTGACTAGAAGCTCCTCTTTAGGACAAGATATGGTGACTAACTTTCACCTAAAGTTGAGGAGCATGTAGTGCTCGTGAAGCCAACTCATGCTTAGAATGACATCAAAGTCTATCACAAGGAACCATAGTTATCAAGGCGGGTGCTTAGGCGCCACCTAGGCATCGTCCTAGGCACTCCACATGTCTCTCAAATCTAGGTGCCTAGAGATCATAGGTCAGTTGGGCAAACTAGGCGGGCTGGGTGGGCTTGGTGGTTGCCTAGGTTATCAAGGTGGACAGCCTAGGCGCTTTTTCTACAATTGTTGCAAACAAGTTAGTCCTTATACTACTATTTCTCTATTCTTCTTGTACTTCCTCTTGTGTCTCCTATTCTAGCTCCTTTTCTTTTCTTTTTTTGACAATTGCTCGTGCATTTCCTGTTCCTGCTACTGCCGCTTCTTAATTTTTTGTGACTTCCTCCTATGTTCCCTCTTAGTGCTATCTCTATGTTTTTTTCAGAATTCCACACTCATACAACATCTCCTTCTTTAAAATCTACTACATTGGTGGTACTACTTCTGTTTGTATGTTTTCTTCTATTTTTCTGACTTATTCTTGCTTCCACATCTCCAAGAGCTAGTGTTGTTTGCATGTATGTGTTAAAATTTCTTATCTCTTCTTCCTCCCCTTGGTCTCCTCCAAAAACTCCTTTACAGTTGATTCTTTTTGTTTATCTAACTTCTTCCTCCTTCAAATCTCCTCTAATGTTGTTGTGCGTTTCATTTTTTGACTTCTTCCTACAAGTCATTTGCATTTTTCTTTCTTTTTCCTATTTTCCCCTATAGTTCCTAGATATATTCTTCCTGTTGTTATTCATCCTCTTGATTCTCCTTCCTCTAATCGTCCCAACAATTTTCTATAGAAATTAGGCATAAGACAAAATTTTAATGAGCAAATAGTTGTGAAATTGCATGTAGTATCATGTGTATAAATAAATAAATACATAACTTAAAATAAACAAAAAAAACAATAATGGAGGTATACTATTATTTCAATTCCTCGAGTGGTATGAGGATTTGAGGGATTGGAATAAAGAATGCATATTAAATGTACTTTTAACGGTGTTCAATTATCAGAAAGCAAATTTCAACCCAAAAAAGCTTAGGCGCCCACCTAGGTGCCTAGGCGGGCTAGGCGCCATAGGCTGAAAACTACCGCCTAGACACCTTGACAACCTAGCAAGGAATGAGGTATATGATTTTTATGTCATTTTGACATCCTATAAATCAAAATTTATTGGAACTTTGACAGGAATTTTGATAACTGCAACCATGCCCGCTTTGATGCCAAAATGAATTAAGTCTTGAAATTTCATGGGCGTCAACTCTAGACTTATATGCATCGTTTTATGCAATAAAATTATATATGGGGATATGTGGGGGGCTCCTCATGTGGGAGATAAGTAAACTCTATTGTTTACTCGAAATTTTTTGACATTGGGCAAAATGTTTCGTTGAGTTTGACGTAGTGGTATAATCACAAATGCTAATGGAATCGAAATTTTGACGATTTCATGGAAACCTCATTCCATGGTCTGTCATAGGCATGACCATAAGATCTACTGGAAAGATTCTTCCTTTTGGGGTTAGCCCAACTCTAAAAAGCATCCTCCTAGGTACATATACTTGCTCACTAGATGTCTTAATATTGAGATCATAGTTAATATCTTCTATACCCAAAATCTAACATAGATACTAATGTGGAAGATATGAAAGCATGCAAAGCTCCTAATTCAAAGAGTACTTTAATCGACAATTGTCCAACAAAAGTTGGACCTTCTATCACTTGATTGTCATTTGCCGCTACGGTTGTCATGGCTAAGAGCCCCACATGATGGTTCTCCTTTTGTTTTTTCCTGATTCTACTTCTGGTTGGTGTTGTTGCCATACTTCCTTTGCATCTTGAAACAATCGAGCTCAATGTGGCCTTTCTCACCATAGTAGTAGCATATATGTTGTCCAGACCTACACTCTCTAAAATGTGATATCTGACACTTCCAAGCAGATTATGGTTGGTGGTTGTTATGCTCCCTTCCCCAATGCTTCTTTCTGTGTCGATAGCCTTCTTGGTTTTCTATGAGCTGGGGCTACTCCCTTCTGTGCTGGAACACCTCATGGAGCCTTCCTTTTGATGTTCTATCTGCCATTATGGTTGTTGTGCTGGTAGTTGCCTCATGAGGATCCTTCTCTCTTCCAATGTTGTCCTGGGGGGTCCTCAAACTCCTAGACAGCCCCGAGTGCATCCTGTTATTCTTGAGTTTGCATCATGTCAGAGCGTAGCTCAGACCAATCTTCAGACCATGCATGGACTTCTTTATCAGACGTGTCTCGTCTAAACCATATCCACATTTCTACATCATATGGAAAGTTCATCGCGTACTAGATGACTATGGTATCTCCATACTACGTCGGGTGCTGAAACTCAACCTCTTTCTTTTGGACCATAGCTTCTGAGATCTAATGGTTTTGGAAAGCATTGTAAACTCCTCAAGTGTTAATGATATTTTCCCACTAGGTGCAGATTTGTCCCAAAGTGGACCTTAGAATGTTCAACGCATCCTAACTCATAGAAATACTACTCAACATTGAGAAACAACTCATCACAAGTGACAACATTTATCTCAGATTTGCCAAGAAAGTATCTAACTTGATCTTCAAGAAATCTACCTGGCCAACTCCTAGTCACTTGGTTGTTGGGGCCTCCCATTTTGTCATGTTAAGGAGCTTGAATAGCTTTCTCGACCACATCAAGGGGAGAATTATGGTTATCATAAGGGTTGGCCTCTCTAGAGGCATCATGATTGCTCCCCACGTTGTAGGATATTTCCTCTTCATCCATGTTCTCTTTGCCCTTGTCAGGCCTCTTCGTGGGAGCCATCTTTAGAAAAAGCCATTTGTAAGAGGTTTATCTATGAATATCAATCACTAATGGTTATTTAATTGCTATAATACCTGATCGGCCTTCTTCTCACGTTTGGAAATGAACGTGGGACAAAGGAAGGAATAGAACTCTTAAATTTATAACCCAAAACCTTCTAGGCCCGCGATGGTTGGTCATGTATTAGTCAGATAAGCCAAACGTGATGGTTGGTAAAAAGGGTGCTAGAACTAGTCTAGCTGGTTGTCACGAATTATAACAAAACAAAGAAAACAAAACAAAACAAAATAGAGTCCGCACGATTCTACTAATCAAGAGAGAAGGAGTTCTTGGCCATGTAACCACAAGTTGAGCAGTCTATGCACCCGTTCTCGGGCATAGACAACCCTCGAACACCTGAGCAAACAATCTATATCCGAACATAGTGTGTACTGTCGTGTCTGTTCCTGTGGGTCATCCCACTCGCTCTCACACAGCGTGACTAAAATCATCAACGATATGTCATTTACCCTCTCTCGAGGAATGACATCTCAACACCTCATAATATGCTAAGTTCGCTCTCGGGTCTTAGGATATTCCAGGATGTTAGGAACAGAAAACCTTGGATCTTCCTCCTCTCGGGTTTAGATCCAAACTATCGTCTCTTAGCCATTCCTACATGGGTCTCTCGATACAGGCAGAAATAGCAGTTCAAGCAAGAAAGAGATCAACCAAACTAGCTATCATAACTAAAAAGGAAAGATAGAACAAGAAACATACTAAATCTGAAATAAATCTACTTGCTTAAGGTAAATGTACATAAACATGCCCAAAACGGGCTACATAGCCAAGAAGGAGCTCAACTAGCCATGGACAAGCATAGTTGGCACCGAACAAAGATGGAAGAACATCATTGTATAAGAAACCAAGAAACACAACAGAAGAAAGGGGAAGAAGAAGAGATTTAGCCCATGGACGAGAGGTGGTTCTCCCTCCTTTGCCTCTGTATAGGCTGGATCTCATCTTTTGGTCCTCCTCCTTGATCATATCTGGGCTCCTTGGTCCTCTTTCTCTCTAGATCCACCCCGAACAGCAGCTTGGTGGATGAACGAAGGTGGAGGATGATGGTGGTTGGTCTAGATCTGGGTTTCCACCTCAGATCTGGGTGGAAATGGATGGATGGGTGGAGAAAGGATGGAAGCTCGCTAAAGAGGAGAGTGTAAGATGAGCTCTTTGGCCTTCTCAGACCTCTGGACTCTCCCACGAGGCTCTGGGAACCTTCATATCTCAAAGAAGTAGCCTCTCAGCATCCTTGGTCGAGGTCCCCCCCAAATGAGTGAGGGGACACCTATTTATAGGGGCGGACTGCAGACCGCGGCCAACAGATCGTGGGGTCGGCCACGGTCGTGGCCAACACCACAGTCGTGATTATGAAGATCACAGTCGTGGTTATTGGCCACAGTCATGGCGGATGGCCGCGGTCGTGGTGGAGGGAGTCGGCCATGGTTGTGGCTGAAGGACACAACCGTGGTGAGGAATCATGGTCGCGGTTATTTGCCACAGTCACGGTTATTAGCCACAGTCATGGCGGATGGCCACGGTCGTGGCGAGGGATCGAGATCACGGTGTTGAAGACCGCGGTCGTGATTATTGCCACGGTCGTGGTTATTGGCCTCGGTCGTGGCGGATGGCCACAGTCGTGGCGAGGGATTGTGGTCACGGTGTTGAAGACTACGGTCGTGATTATTGACATGGTCGCGGTTATTGGCCACGGTCGTGGCAAAGGTGGACATCCACGGTCATGACAGGTGGCCACAGTCGTGGTGAGGAATCGTGGTCGTGGTGTTGAAGACCGCAGTCGCGATGGACACCACTGTCATGCCTGATTACCACGGTCGTGGTCGGGGTGGATTACCACGGTCGTGGCGGGTTCATAGCTGCCGCAAAAACCATGTGTCAGGGAGGAATCTTTAGAGAATAGATGTCTTGTCTGGTTCGATGCCTGCAAGTCCCAAAATTGGCTAGATTGGCTGTATTATTGGTTATTCTAACTACATTATGTAATGAGAGAAAGAAAGCATAAAATATGAGCATTATTGGGCATATTAAGACTAAAGTAGCACAAAACTATAGATGAAATGCATAGAGAATATGCACTAATTTGGGTGTTATCAACTACCCCAAGTTTAAAACTTGCTTGTCCTCAAGCAAGACTGTACTCAAAGAATAAAAAGATAACATCCAAATTAAGCTTAGCAATAGATGCTAATGCTAAGAAAATATAGTTTAAAACATCAATTCTCTTTATCCATGTCGTTTCTGAACAAACCCCCACCCATCAACCACAATCCTACCAAAGCAAGATCAAAGGGTTTCCAGGCAAGATTAAGCAAATTCACTACAACCTATCGATACTCATGAGGGTTTGAATCATAATTATTAAACATGAAAGAGTTGTCACATAGGTGATCATGCGGGTGATGAGTATTGAGCCATCACCATGATTCCATGTATACCAATCAGGAAACAACACACCTCTCACTTATTCATGTCCTAAGAAACAAAGAAAAAAGACACTAATGATTTCTGAGGATCCCGATCTACGTCAGGTTGGTTCATGGAACGAGCAACAGTCCCTACAGTCTGAACTAGTTGGTCCAAAGCAGTGAGACAAACTCCTCGTACTGTGCTCGAACCAACCCTGCTACTGAGATGATCTCATAGGTCTCCTAGGGATTCCTAGTGACTCCCTAATGAGCTTCTAGAGTGATACTACCAGGCACGACATACTCGCGTTCATGAGCACAGTCATACACCGACTGGGCACCATCCTCAACTCTCCTAAAAGAGAAAACAACGCTCATTTATTGTTCACACTCAGGCTTTTATCATCTGCATTCTATTTGTAGGCTTGGGTGAGAACTATATACATATTTTTGGGATTTTGTGGGCAGCCAAGCCTCTTTTGCACATTTTTATATTTTTCATCTTTTTGACTCAATCTAATGTGAGATGGCACGTAGTCAATCAAAGAAAACATTTCATCTTGATTATACCTCAAAGTTCATCATGATCCACTTGACACCTGTGTGAAAAATTGCAATTATGATTCAAGAATCCTTAGAATAGAGGCAAGCTCGTGAAACCATAGCTAGGGTTCTTTGATCATGTTTTAGCTCATTCCAACGGTCCTTTACCATGGATTTGCCATTCACGACATATATCAATGGGATTTAGCTTTAAGCTATGAAAAATGGACATAACCTTAGATTTATTACCAAACTTAAGGAAAGAGTCACAGAGCAAGTCAAGTAAAAGGTCAAGCAAATTTTAAGATAAAACTATGCATCTAGGCATAAAGTCAAGCATTTATCTATTAGATTTGCACCGTATAGCCATAATTGCAAAGCTACAAGCTTATGCTAAATGCAAGAAACAAACGTGCATGCAAGAAGGGTGAAGAGAAATAAAGGCAAAGCCTACCACCCCAAGCTTAAAAGTTTGCTCGTCCTCGAGCAAGACTTAAACTTGGAATAGTGAGGCAGGAATGCATGATTTTAATGGTAGTTATTGAAGTTCTAAAGATGATGCATGGATGCCAGGATATAAAATAGTTAGAGGAAAGAAACTAACTAACAAGAACATGAAGAGTGAAATTTATTGTAATAAAAGGGCGGGAGGGTGGGTAAGAGAAAAGGGGGTGGTTGCCCCACGATATCGACACTGGGATCCCAAATCCTAAGTTTTGGGACCAATGTCACTTGTGTCTTGCCGATGGGTTCCGCCACATAATAGGAGTAGAATAAGCAGATGTGTTGGCCCTGTCGAGTCTGAAGAAGCAAAGTGAAATTCGGTGACTCGGTGAAGTCATCTTTGTGATGGAAGTGGCTTGAACTTCACCGGGATGAATTCTTCGGCATATCATCCTCAGGGTACCTTTCATTATATGAATCTAAAAATGAAGGTCCTAGGATGTTGACACAGGATGAGATGGATGAGAGAGGTTGTATGTCATCTTGAGGACTCATATCTTCTCTCTCCATCTCTACACTTGAGGTTGGATGCTTAGATAGATCTTCATGTACAGTCTGAGTCATCCAATCATCTTCTAAGTAAGAAGTACTCCCTGAAGAAGTTGTTTGTCGTTCTACCACCCCAAGCTTATCACCTAGCGTGGAGTCAGGGGTGTCTTCATGCTCAGCAACCATGTTGTAGTGAACCGTCCATCCTGCCCCCTTGACGTCCACCCTACCTTGTAAAGGTAAGGGTGTAAATGGCGGCTTGTGCTGCTCCAACTCGTCATCGTCGGTGTATTCATTCCACCGAGATGAATAGTCGTCATCATCCTCACCATATAGATTGTTCCAAACCATGATCGGCATACTACTTGAAGCTAAGTGAAAAGTCTCAATGTGAGGGTTATCACTCTAGTCTAGATCACTATCTGAATCACATTCGTCAGAACAAGCTTCACTTTTCGATAGTGAGTTTGTTTGACTTTCCCGGTGAGGATAGGAGTCATCATCTTCATAGACCCTTTCTTGTTCCTCCATTGGTTCATCATCTGGCTTGTCTGGATAGAATGAAGAACTTCCCCGCATAGGTTGGTCTTCAAATAAAAACCCCAGTGCATCCAGTTAATGATCAGAATCAGATGGTCAAGCATACTCCTCTTCAGACCCAATGGAATGGTCTTGATGACTGGCTTCTTCATTGCTAGGCGGTAGAGCTTGTGACTGCACGGTAACCCAATTGATGAGCTCTTGAAGCCTACTGCATTGCTCAACATCTTCACGAAGTTGTTGGGCTTGTACAACAACACCATCAAGGTCCATCAATTCTGCCTCGCAATGTCGTTGTAGACTCACTATATCAAACTGGCGTGCTTGGACGAATCCTTGCTCAACAACTTGAAGTAGGCTTCTACTGCGGTCTGCAGCTTCGGTGGCGACTTCGAGATGACGATCTTGCTCTTCTAGAAGTTGTTGCATTGGATCGACATCTTCTTGGAGATGAGGGGCTAAGGAGGTGAGTGTGTGAATATTTTCCCTAGCCAACTCCACTACTTTAATCAGTTCTTGATCCCATGATAGAACGGGGGTCAACGGCTGACTGACAGTCTCCGTATTTGGGGCATCTTCATATGATGATGGTGGGAGCGAATATAACTCGACTAGCTATAGAGCACGACCTTCAATTATTTGCCAGTAGTCAGAACTTTAGAAAAACTCGGGAGGACAGGCGGACAAGATGACTTGTCTTGCCGAAGCGAGATCCATGGCTGAAAAAGGTATAAGAAAAAAGAAAAGGTATTCAGTATGTATGAACAAGTATGTTTAAAACAAAATAAAAACTATGCATATATATACATGCTTATAGTGATAGAATAAAATCCTTTAGGCGTGTAAACGTGGAAAATCACGGCCCCGGCAACGGCGCCAAAAAGTTGATCGGCCTTCTTCTCACATTCGGAAACGAACGTGGGACAAATGAAGGAATGGAACTCTTAAATTTATAACCCAAAACCTTCTAGGCCCCCGCAACTTTTATTATGGGGTCAAAGTAGATATACGGGGTCGAACACGGGGACGTGGTGACGTTTAGGATGCCACATATTTTGTTCTTTAGTCAAATAAGACAAAAGATATGGTTGGTAAAAAGGGTGCTAGAACTAGTCTAGCTGGTTGTCACGAATTAAAACAAAACAAAGAAAAGAAAACAAAACAAAACAGAGTCTGCAAGATTCTACTAATCAAGAGAGAAAGAGTTGTTTAAAACAAAAGAAAAACTATGCATATATATCTATGCTTATAGTGATAGAATAAAATCCTTTAGGCATGTAAACGTGGAAAACCACGTCCCCGGCAACGACGACAAAAAGTTGATCGGCCTTCTTCTCACATTCAGAAATGAACGTGGGACAAATGAAGGAATGGAACTCTTAAATTTATAACCCAAAACCTTCTAGGCCCCCGCAACTTTTATTATGGGGTCAAAGTAGATATACGGTGTCGAACACAGGGACGTGGTGACGTTTAGGATGCCACATATTTTGTTCTTTAGTCAAATAAGACAAAAGATATGGTTGATAAAAAGGGTGCTAGAACTAGTCTAGCTGGTTGTCACGAATTAAAACAAAACAAAGAAAAGAAAAGAAAACAAAACAGAGTCTGCAGGATTCTACTAATCAAGAGAGAAGGAGTTCTTGGCCATGTAACCACAAGTTGGGTAGTCTATGCACCCGTTCTCGGGCGTAGACAACCCTCGAACACCTGAGCAAGCAATCTATATCCGAGCATAGTACGTACTGTCGTGTATGTTCCTATGGGTCGTCCCACTCACTCTCGCACAGCGTGACTAAAACCATCAATGATGTGTCCTTGACCCTCTCTCGAGGAATGACATCTCAACACCTTGGAATATGCTAAGTTCTCTCTCGGGTCTTAGGATATTCCGGGATGTTAGGAACAGAAAACCTTGGTTCTTCCTCCTCTCGGGTTCAGAACCAAACTAACGTCTCTTTGCCATTCCTACACGGGTATCTCAATACAGGTAGAAATAGCAGTTCAAACAAGAAAGAGATCAACCAAACTAGCTATCATAACCAAAAAGGGAAGATAGAACAAGAAACATACTAGATCTAAAATAAATCTACTTGCTTAAGGTAAAAGTACATAAACATGCCTAAAACGGGCTACATAGCCAAGAAGGAGCTCAACTAGCCATGGACAAGCATAGTTGGCACCGAACAAAGATGGAAGAACATCACTATACAAGAAACCAAGAAACACAGCAGAAGAAAGGGGAAGAAGAAGAGATTTAGCCCATAGAGGAGAGGTGGCTCTCGCTCCTTTGCCTCCGTATAGGCTGGATCTCATCTTTTGGTCCTCCTCCTTGATCAGATTTGGGCTCCTTGGTCCTCTTTCTCTCTAGATCCACCCTGAACAGCAGCTTGGTGGATGAACGGAGGTGGAGGACGATGGTGGTTGGTCTAGATCTGGGTTTCCACCTCAGATCTGGGTGGAAATGGATGGATGGGTGGAGAAAGGATGGAAGCTCGCTGAAGAGGAGAGCGTAGGATGAGATCTTTGGCCTTTTCAGACCTCCAGACTCTCCCACGGGGCTCTGGGAACTATCAGATCTTATAGTAGTATCCTCTCAGCGTCCTTGGTCGAGGTCCCCCCAAATGAGTGAGGGGACACCTATTTATAGGGGCGGAATACAGACCGCGGCCAGCAGATCGCGGGGTCGGCCACGGTCGTGGCCAACACCGCGGTCGCGATTCATTGAGTGGAAACCGCGGTCACGATTATGAAGATTGTGGTCGCGGTTATTGGCCACGGTCGTGGCGGATGGCCACTGTCGTGGTGGAGGGAGTCGGCCACAAGCGTGGCTGAAAGACACGACTGTGGTGAGGAATCGTGGACGTGGTTATTTGCCACGGTCACAGTTATTGGCCAAGGTCGTGGCGAGGGATCGCGATCGGTGTTGAAGACCGCGGTCACGATTATTGCCACAGTCACGGTTATTGGCCACGGTCGTGGTGGATGGCCACGGTCGTGGCGAGGGATTGCGGCCGCGGTGTTGAAGAACGCGGTCACAATTATT
This sequence comes from Alisma plantago-aquatica, assembly GCA_963693085.1. Taxonomy (NCBI): domain Eukaryota; kingdom Viridiplantae; phylum Streptophyta; class Magnoliopsida; order Alismatales; family Alismataceae; genus Alisma; species Alisma plantago-aquatica. The sequence continues at coordinate 1,192,408,553 of OY856412.1, read as the reverse complement.
GACACAGTCACGGTTATTGGCCACAGTCGTGGCGGACGGCCACGGTCGTGGCGAGGAATCGCAGTCGCGGTGTTGAAGACTGCGGTCGCGATGGGCACCACGGTTGTGCCTGATTGCCACGGTCGTGGTCGGGGTGGATTGCCACGGTCGTGGCGGGTTCATAGTTGCCGCAAAAACTATGTGTCGAGGAGGAATCTTTGGAGAATAGATGTCTTGTCTGGTTCGGTGCCTGCAAGTCCCAAAATTAGCTAGATTGACTACATTATTAGTTATTCTAACTACATTATCTAATGAGAGAAAGAAAGCATAAAACATGAGTATTATTGGGCATATTAAGACTAAAGTGGCACAAAACTATAGATGAAATGTATAGAAAATATACACTAATTTGGGTGTTATCAATACCATTAGTAACACTCACCCATTCATTACATAAAGTAATATGTGGACAAATAATAGGGCAAGTATCATTTCTGGCCAATGCATTTAAAATCGGCCTGAGCGGCCAAGCACTTAAGCCGCTCGCCCAACACTCGAACCGCTTGATTATGCCAAAAATCGTCAGTTAAACAGATTGCTTTAAATCTCCCGCTTAATGCCTGCTTTTTTCGATTAATCGAGTGTAGAGGGGATAAAGTGACTATATTATAACTAGAAAATAATGAACCAAAAGAAAGCAATCACAAGGATTTCATACATGAAGAAATTAATCTAAATTAGTTAGTAACTTCTGCATGGGACACTAATATACATGTATTACTTACAATAGCATATTAGTATCATATTATTAGGAGTATATTATATCGTGGTACACACTACATACAGTAGTATATTACTATCATGCAATCATACAACATACTTGTTAGTAATTTATTGTCATACAATACAGCGTTAGAGGATTATACAGTGTTACAATTACATTATATTACAGTTACACGTACCAACTTACTATCATTTAGTAGCTTAATGATCCATACTTCGTAATCGGTACTATAAAGCAATACAATATTACTGATTTATAATAGAGTTATGTAGTAATATATTACACGTACACAATTCTAGTTATTCTAGTAGATTAAATCGTATAAAATAATTATTTTTATATAGTAGCAGCAGTATCAATGTAGTATTAGGCACTAATTAAGTAGTTAAATAATACATAGGAACATACTTTAGTCATATATACAAAAGTAGTATGGTAGTACATTCAATAACATGTTAATATTAATACTAAGACTCACATTGTATGGTCAATATGGGCCTTAGAAGTGGGTCTGAAGTATGTTTTTCGTGAAGCGGCCTTAGTCGGGCCCCTAAAACTTATGTTCAGACGGCCGCTAAAGCGGACAACTTAAGTCGAATCTGCTTAATTTCCGCCTCAAGGTCCAACCAAACAGATGGGGATTTGGGTCGCTCTTTAAAATAGTGGCCACACCATAAGATTCCCACGTACAACAAACTAAAGTAGAGTTAATAAGTCTTCAACACTTAAGCAATCAAGAGTGGACAATAAAGAAAGAAGCTTAGTTACCTTTGTTTCTTATTCTCAATCCATTTTTGAATCTCCTCATTTTGTTTAGGGAGTTATACATTCATCAGCTAATATGTAGTGGGCCCTTAACACCGGGTTCAGCCTCCCTTGCAGCTCTCACGAGGCGTTGTAGATATGGCTCACTACCCACTGTGCAAGGATCCCATGAGCAAAGAAAATTTTACCTACTACTTTGTCAACCTTGTTCTTTGCACCAGAAAATCTAGATTTCAAGTTCTGTTGGTTTTGGCCTTCATGGTTGTATAGGCGGCCAGGTGACCTGGCATTCCATATGGACGCCCAAACAGCCTAGGCGCCCAGGCGGAGGCCCAACCGTTTCCAGATGTTTATGTATGTATGTATGTATATATATATATATATATATATATATATATATATATATATATATTATTTTAGTATATATATATATTAATAGATATAATATCTAAATTGCACTTATAGTTAAAATTGTACATTCAAAAACCTAAATTTGTAGTACTTTTTAGGACATATTTGCCATTTTACTTTATAAAGCCAATTTGAGTTAATCAAAAATTGATTACTCATAAATCAGAATTAAGATGTTAACTATATTTGTATTTCTATTCATGAGGCAGTACATTTATAAAACAAAACAGTAGATTAATAAAGTCAAACAGTAGACAAGTTAAAATAGTACATTAATACTAATAATTAGATAAATAAATAAATAAAAATAGTAGATAATAAATACAAATCAGTAGATAAGTAAATACTAATCAGTAAATAAATAAATACAAATCAGTAGATAAGTAAATACAAATCCGTAGAGAAAAATTCAAAATATTAGATAAGTAAATACAAATCAGTACATAAATAAATACAAAGCATTAGATAAGTAAATACAAATCAATATATAAAAAATTCAAAGCGTTAGATAAGTAAACACAAAGTAGTACATAAGTAAATAATAATCAGTTGATAGAAATCAGTAAAATTAAAAGCTTAATTATGTGTATCACTTCTGGGTGCCTAGATTGGGGCGGGGCTTGGGCTGCCTGGGCCGTCGAGGCGCACCTAGGCGCCTGCCTGTACAACACAACTCATACATGGATCGTCTATATCTATACCCAACCTCCCTCTTGTTGTGCTATGAGTTCTGAATAGGCTATAATTTGTCCCTTTCTTTCTCACTATCATCTCCTAAGTCAACCATGGGGATGGATGTTCTTCCTAATTAGGAACCAACCACACAACCTCCACCACTGCCTCCACCATGCTCAAAAATAGATGGGCCAATGCCCTCCTATATGCATCATGTTGTTCTCTCTCTCATACTTGCCTTTTGGAATATCTAAGCACCCTATGATACAAGCGACTTTGTTGGGAGGTCATATAACCTTCATGATAATCTACATCTAAGTTAGATGCAACAGAAGCACCTCCTCTCCCATAGTCAAAGAGGGTATCAACATAGAGTTCATTAAGTCCTTATTGATGTCGATGAATGTTTTCCTTTTGACTCCCATCATTTCCCCGAGGTCATTCCTTGAGGACTTTTCTTGCACATTTCCACGTTCCTGTCACCACCAACAATGTGGGATTTGAATCTTGTAATCCCCCACTGCCTATTTTCTTGGTACTATATTTGCAAATTACTTGTTGCTTGGTATTAACAACTTGATCACAATGAGCCTATGCAAAATCAACGACCTTTCTACCACCCTCGTCATTTCTCCTTCCACCATCACTATCACTGGTTGCAGAAGCCATCTACTGCAAAATTTGAAAACTAAAAACATGAATGAATCATCACATCAACTCAACATATGTATAAGTAAACCCTAAAGCCTAAAGTTGCAAGTTAGAAACTTACAAGTTAAAAGTAAAACTAACTACTTCATCATTTTTATTTAATTGGTTCATTTATATAATTTTATTGAATTTAAGGTCTGGAAATTATATTTAAATTGGCATAAAAATGAAAACTAAAGTTGTAATATTGAAATTAGTTAACATTTATTGTATAAAATATTTTGGGTTAGATAAGTGAAAAATGCAAAAGTATAAGAAATTTATTACAAAAAGCTTTTTAAGTCATTTTGAGTATAAATATGAAATATATGGATTAGATTTCAAATTAAGTATAGATCTATGTATTTCACACTATGGTTTCTTAGATCTACAAGTTTCACTTCTAGATCTTGGGTTGTTTAAGAGAAATGACACTTAGAAAGTATGGATTTTTAGAGTATTTATTAGGACATGCCCAAAAGATAGTAGAGATAGGAGTAGATGGGTTACAGAGAGGGGTAATGTACCTTAGAATCAAGTAGAGTAGCCTTTGGGAGCAAGAAATCTCAAAATTTTTTGCCAAACGATCAAAGTCACAACAAATCTTGACGGTGGAACACTGTTTCGCAAAATACAAGTTGGCCCTTACTGGGTTTTTTTGCACTAAAATACCCCGTCAGTCAAAATTTCGACGACATTTGTGAAATTCTTATGAATTTGCAGACCGGTCCTTATATACTGATATTTTGATGTCTGATTAAAAAAACAACATTTTGGGTGAAATTTTGCAATTTTGATCCAAATTTTGTTCTATGATAAAATCATAATTCATAGAACTAAAATAAAAAATAACAAGGCAGGTTTAGTCTTGATGTATGATACATGGTTGTAGTGACTACTGAATTTACAGTATATAGACTAATTATAATAATAGTAATTACAATAATTAATTATGTGACATATACGTTATTCATTATGGAATCATGCAATCATATACAATGCCATGATGGTATGTATCAATTCATCTTACATGATGAAATTGCACAACAACCAACAACGAAATAATTTTGTATATACATGTGACAAGATAATGCACTTTTTATAGGAGGTTATGTGATGAGATTGTGCACATCAAAAAAATCATGCAAAATCAAATATAGCAGGAATGTGATGTATTACTAATATTATATCATTATAATGGCAACATAGCAGGAATGGATGCAACATCAAAAATAAAATAAAAAATCATGCAACAGATGCAAATTTTACAGATAACTGATGACAATACATAGTTCTTATATAGACACACTTAGTGTACACCAGTAGTAAGTAATTAGAGACAATGACTACTAAACTGATTATTATACCTACTACAACACATAATTTTTTTTAAATTTGGAAGGTGATTGGGAAAGTCCAGGAGTACCTCATTTGAAGCGCCATGAAGTGAGTGCTTAAGCGGATTCAAAAAAGTAGCATGAAGTCGGGAAAAAGAGGATAAAAGCGGTCGTTTCAATGTAAAATGCTTTAAAGTCCGCTCAAGTGGTCGTTTCTATTACAATGACATGTGCTTGGGTTCTTAAGCGATTGCTTCACCCTTTTTTTTATTCATCGCTTATTTCAACTATAAAATGATTCAAGGTGTTCTAATGCAGTCCCAATTCATGCTAATTTAGCCTTTAAATGGCTTAAGTTCGGCCTAAAACACCTTGGACACCCTCTTAATGCACCTAATATGTTGCACGTCTAGTTTGAGGCACTATGCTTTTATAACTAAGACCCCAATTGACCATTCAAGGATTCTAGATTAGTTCTATTTCTTACACTTCATCATCGGATACTAGGACGAAAAACGGTATACATTAGGATGTCTAGGTTCATGTGTACAATGGCTGTATAAGGGTCCATGTTATCCATTATGTAGCATCTTAATCAAGTTAGGGTTTAGCTTCACTATTGTATCTTTTCATCTTAGCTTTAGGATATTATGGTCTCTATCATTTTCCCCCCAGATGAAGCAGCAGGAATCGGTCTGTAGAATCCATAAAAAAGAGATGGTTGTGGCGTGAAGTACTCTTGTACACCTACGTCACTCGTTCCCCTCCCCGCTCTTATAGCTGGCTTATTCAGAGTCATCAATGTCGGATTTCATCTCGTGTAGCACGTCTCGCTCCACACAAGCATTGGACATAGTGCATATAGTATGGTCTAAGAGATAATAGAGTAATTCATATATAATTGCATCAGAGTATGAGAAGTTTGTTCATAATTGTATGTTCACAATTCAATGCTATTACACTTATTATCTCTCCCATGTATACTATCATTCTCATAAATTAAAACCTTAGTTATCAAGGCGCCCGCTTAGCGAGCTAGGCACCCTAAGCCATAACCCACCGACTAGGCATCTTCACAACCATGATTAAAACATGTATTAAAGTATGTTCATAGTTCAATGATATTACACTTATTATCTCTCCCATATATACTAACATTCTCATAATTAAAACATGTATGTCATATAGTCTGTTATATTTTTTTCATGGGTTCAAGGAGTTGAGATAAGGTTGAATGAGGTCAGTCTGAGTTGTTATGGTTTCTTTAAGTCGCAACCAATCACCTAGCATAAATATAAGGAAAAGAAAAGGAATTATCAGGATGGGGCCAGCTATAGCTGACATGGCCGAAAGGGCGGTGACCAGATGGCGTGGGACCTATTCAAAACTCGCAGCTGTGAAACAAATAACCATAGGGCAAATGAACTAATATGCCCGTGAACGCGTTATAAAAAATCAATAAATGCAAGGATATCACTGTCAAACTTGGGCTGTGATTCTTAATTGAAGAACTCATACACGAGAGACAAACACAACAAGAATACATAATCAAAGATTGACCAAATGAAAACATCATGAGAAACCAAGACCATGGGTGAATTCCCCCGCACATAGACGAAGATGGAGAGCCCAAACTTGGGCGGTTTTAGGGTTTTTAGATTAAGGTCCTCTCACCATGGCAGGGAGTAAAGTGAAGTAGGAACCTATGGAAATACCCCCATCACATTGGAACCTAGAGGCACAATTCAATTTTCAAAAGAGAACCAAAAAAATCGAGGAATTGGTGGAAACTACAAAGAGGGATTGGGAGATTACCAACATGAAGGGTAAATTGACTTCCTTTTGAGGCTTCCTGGAAACTCACTAAAGCATCTCTGATCGCTAGTGGCCATCTCGAAGGTCTGAAGACTAGCAATGAACTCATACTTGGTTGTTGACGATGATTGGTGGAATTCAGGAAAAACAAAGGTTAGGGTTCTCTTTCCGAGTATCTCAGGATCCTGGGAGAGGTTTCTTTATGCATTTGGGTAGTGAAATGAAAAATGGGTTGAGCGGCTGTTTAATCGCCTTGGCCCCCGCAACCTCTTAATTTACCCACTGAACGACAATCAAACGTTGCCCCAAAAAATGACCCTTTTTTGCCCACTTCACCCATTTAATCACCCACTTAATCGACCACTTAGACCTTTTTCCAAAATTTTGTTGCAAGGTTGTAACATTAAGTAAATTTTAAATTCCAAATATTATTGATTGTAATATAATAAACTTATATAAATTACATGTACTTATGATAAACCTTAATTCTAATTTAGTTCTTAGTTCTATGATGATATTTAAATGTAGCCATAAGTTAGTCAGTTATTAATGATTAGTTTACTGTAATGTGACACAAAATTAATATTATATCATATATACTAAATACTTATTGTTATGTGCTTGCATAGGGTGTTTTATCTGTGACAATCTATTGTTCAAATTATTAGCTATAACCATTGTTTTATAGTTGTGTTATAAAGTATTTTGGTATTTAATTTTGTTGTGTAGGGTGGTTAGATATGTATATATGCTCCAAAAAGTATAGTATTTTAATGTATATATGTGTAATTTTGTATAATATTGTATAAAAAACTATAACTTATTCTTTCAAAAATCATCTGCTTAATTGCCCGCTTATCGCTAAACCAATAACAAAATATTGTCTGCATGTTTGCCGCTTTTTTCAAAATATTGGGTTTGGGTGTCTGGCATGTCTAGAAAGGTTCTCGAAGACGGGGGACCGGGTTCAACTGGGAGTTGTAGAGTACTACTAATCCCAATGAAACTCGGGGTTTCTAGGCTCAAATATGCGAAAGTTTTTGGTGTGAGAAAGAGAGAATGAGATAGAAGTTAGAAGGTAGAGGGAAGTGCAAGTCCTAGGAGAAACAAGCTCTGGTTCTTGTTTAGCGCATTAAGTGTTGAGACATACGGGATGATGCCCCGCCCCTCCAATCCCAATTTGATGGCTATGAAGGAGCCCACATGTTCAACAAAATGCTAGAAAAGAATAAACGTGACACCTGACTTAGTTGATTCATGATTAAATAAATTAAATTGATTATAAATATAGAAATTATGATTAACTAATTGTTTTAAGTAGTTTTTCTCTCAAAATTTATTTGAAAGTCTTAATATTATGACCATCCAGATAATTTGTAGGCAGACTAATTCAAGGGCAAGGAATCCAAAAATGATATTTTTTATTTTAAGCTAAGTAAATAACGATATTACATATCTAAAGTCTTGGGGTGAATTGTATGTATATAATGATTCATAATGAATTAGTTTTCCAAAATTTGGTTAAATCTACATGATTATGTTTACATGCTAAAAAAAGTCTCAGGGCCAGAATAATCTCGAATTCGTGTAAACAGTTATAGAAACCACAAATGTTCAAGTAATGGTTTCTTACATGCACATAAGGAAGAGTAACTAGCAAACTAAAATGCATACATGTAAATGAGTCTGTTACAATTAAGGAACGTGGCATCCAATTTTGATGCCATTTTGACAACATGGAATTTTTTTTTCTTCGAAATTTTGACAAAAGTTTGATAAGTGCAACCATTTCCAGTTTTGATAAAAAGTTTGATTAAAGTTTGATAAATATATGAATCAAGTCAAGAAATTTCACATGCATGAGCTCTACACCTATATGCATCGTTTTATGTAACGAAAATATATGGGGATAGTTGAGGGGGTCCTTCAGGTGGGGGATCAATAAACTTTACTATTTCCTAGAAAAAATTTCAAAACCAAGGCAAAATATTTAGCAAACGTTGACATAGCGGTACGACCATATGATTTTGTAGAGGATATGGGTGAATTCAAAAATTTTCTCAAAATTTAGACAATTTTGTTGAAACCTCATTCCTTTTGATGATGATGATGATTTGTTGAAACCTCATTCCTTTATTACAATAACAAAAAGTTTGTAAGGTATCTATGATAAGTGTCTTCTTCACTGTTTAGCTATGTAAACATGTATGTTTGTGTAGGGTGCTTTATCTATGAAGAGTATATTATTTACTATATTATATAGCTATAAATATTATTTATAGTTATGTTATGAACTATTTGGGTCTTTTATATTGTTGTGTAGCGTGTTTAGATGTTTCTAAAAGTTTCCATAATATAGTCTATATACACATGCATGTAATTTTGCACAAGCGGTTATAGGAAATTAAAACCACTTTTTCAAAATAAGCATCTTAGCGCTTAAGCAGTTGAGGGTGCTATTTGCATGCTTATGGCTTTACACCTTTTTAAAACATTAGTCATTAGTTAGTATTATGTTTTTTCTATTATTTTATAGGTACACTCAAGTTAGGATTTTGATACCCATGTAAGTGTATTTATGTAATCTTTGTACTCCTATATCTATGAACATAGTGACAAATTTGTGAGTCCTTAATTTTTTGTTTGCCCGAAAAATCAGAACTTTTAAAAATCAAGAACATTTATGATAAAATCATTAACATTGTGGCAAAGATTGGTCATTTGTATGGAAATAACTGAGAATACATAGGTGATATATTTGTATGTATGTATGTGTGTTGATATATCACACACACATATGTTTGTATATATATCACATTATCACATACATGTAACTATCAAGGTCACTTGATAAGATTATTGAATGATAAAAGTAGGAAAAAATTAAAGAAAAATTGAAATAGAACAATCCATATTACACATTTAAAAATACATGTGAAACATCAATTTTGTTTAATAAAACATTGAGCATATGCAAAAATGGTATTGATTTGATAAGATGCAAATAAGAAAAAAGAACTTGAAAATAAGAAGAGTGCTTGTTTGTTGACTGAAGAGAAGAATATTAAGTAGAGGATGCAATGAGAGTTTATGTTGCATATGAAGGTGAGGGAGGAAAAGATGGGAGAACAAGAAAGATTAAATCGCAAAAAAAAATAAAAGGAGGAAGATAGAAGTCTTTTCTGAGTACTTTGAGTTGATTAAGCTACAAGTCACCACAATTTAGAAAGTAGAAACATAAAACAACACAATAAGAGAAGTAGAGCAAGAAGAAGTGCAATTGTAGCAAAGAAAGAAAATAGGGAAATGGGGTACGAGGCGGTGGGAAGCTTTGTCATCAAGCCGCTCGCCTTGGCTTAAGGCTGACCACCTCAAATTGGGCGCCCAACCCCCTAGGGTGACCTAAGTGTCCACCTAAGGCCTTATAGGCCCAAATTATGCCAGTTCAAGGCAAATTTAGCATAAGTTAGGTATGTATTTGATCAAGTTGAGTTATTTTATGGTTGAAATGAGTTTAATTTATCCCAAATGACGTAAAATAGGGTAAATTAGTAATGATTTGGGGGAAAACATGCCTAATTTGGGAGACAGGTCTAATAGGGAGAATTAGGTTTGATTTTACCATATAAGGCCTCATTGAGATCAATATAGAGAAAATTAGTGTTAGTTAGGTTTGATTAGGTCATGTTATGCAAAATGAGGTTTGATTTTATGCCAAACTATGTCAAATTTAAGCATATTATGTATGATATTGGAAAATAGATCTAATTTGGGGAAATGCCTCTGATTTGGTGAGATTAGGTCTGATTTGGCCAAATTAGATCCTATTTAGGTCAGCATAGTGAAAAATTGGGGATTTTAGGTTTGATTGGGTCATAATATACAAAACTAGGTTTGATTTATGCCAACGTATGTCAAATGATATATTACAAAGAGCCATATAAAGACAAAGCAACACAAGATAACCTTTGACAATGTTACAAAGTGTATCATTATACAATTGTTCCACCGTAAAAGGTGACATTAGAAAATAAAAACTTCAACTAAGTATACACAAGGTTGTTGTAGAGGGAATCCATATGTTCCAAGCTATCCTTATAGTTACAAATGTACGCACGATCACCCTAAGTCATTATCCTCTTATGTACCTGCACCTAGGTGGAAGGGGAACATCACCCAAAAGATGGGAAACAAAGGGTAATGTGTCAACAAAACTGAGTATGTACACACAAAAACAATTTTGGCATCGTGTGGATTACAAGTGCAAGAGAGGTGTTCCCATGAAGAGGGGTTCATTTTTATTTAGGTTAGTTCATCAAGAAATATATCGAGTACCAAGGAGTGAGAAATAAAAATTTAGGCATTATCAACTTATAGAAACAATCTCATGACAAATAATTTCTTGCCTTTTAATCACTAATAACGACATACTAAAGTGCATGCACATTAAACAAGAGTAGAATAAACTAAAGTAGGGCTAGGGAACCACAAACCACTCGTCATGGTAGGAGGAATAAAACGTCAATGCCCAGATATAAAACATGACATGGGGAATAAAACCTCAGTGTCTGACAGGAGGACAAAAATCCCTAGTGCTTATAAATATATCATGTGGCAAGGGGAATAAAAGTCCAGTGCCTGGCAGGAGGACTAAAACCCCAGTGCTTCTAACATGAGGACTAAAACCATAGTGCCCAAACATGTTTAAACCACTATTACATGTTGTTAGTGCAAATCTCCCATGCAAATAGAGTAGGCAAGAGTTGATGCAATTCAAATTAATAATCAAGTACAAATGGTTGAGAACATCCAAGGTGGAATCACATGACTCATATAAAAGGGAAGCATGATTTCTATATTCAATAGTGGAGGGTTCATAAAAATATCAAGTCAAACTCTATATTAACAAATTAGGATTTTGTCATTAAATGCCCAAACAAAATTGGAATAGAGTACATACATGTTACCTAGTCTTAATATATCAAGTCAAACTCTATGTCTATGCCAAGGTTCAAACACCTAGTAACACTTATACATGAAACTAGTATTAACATTCTATTGTACACAAAAACTCTAGAAAACGTAATTGTGGTTAATTGATATGGTTCAAGAATCCCATTAAATAATTTCTACGTTTTCTCCTCTTAACATATTTGATTTTGATTACTAACGATCACATAGAGTATTGTGGTTCTCCTATGTAAATACTAATTTATCAATTTTAAAAGACAATACATAAGTCAAATTACCATTATGCCCTACATCTAAAGTATCAAATTTTTGAATGGCATGGAATTTGGGAAAAACTGTCACTAAGAAACATGTGCAGCCTCAACCAAATAAAACTGATGAGTTTAGAAAATACCCATGAAGGCGACACGCAAAATAAAATCAAAATCATGCCAAAATTGGGGCTTATTATATCAATCTCAGTATTAAAACTTGGCACATGCCAACACATCCATGCCACACAACATCAAGCCATAGATTAAGAATTTAGATCAAGAGTGATTGAAAACCTTGGCTAAAGTACAAAACTCCTCTAATCTCGTTCTTTCCCAACCTTGATGAAATCAAAAACATAACCAAAGGGTGGTCAGATACCCCAAATCCACTCCTGCCATGTAAATATAGGAGGGAAACAACCAGCACCTTGGAAAACATCACTCGCAATAGTGTTATCCCAAGCAGGACATTGGTTTGTATCCTATGGGGTAGAGGCAAATACTTCCCAAGCTGAAAATTTTTTGAAGGTGTCAAAAACTATGGATGTCAGTCAGAGCATATAGGCTAGTTTGGTGAACTTACAAGTGTTGTTTTAAAAAATGTGCCTCGAGGCAAGGCAGTCTTCAGTAAGCCTCGAGGCTTGAGCCTTAGTCTTCCAGTAGGAGGTGTGCGCCTCAGTTTGTGTGAGGCGTATCAAGGCGCTCAAGGCACTAAGGCATTTGTGAGGCATAAGCCACAAACATGTCTAAAAAAAGACTATATTATCCTAGTTTGGGCTCAATAGTGGCCAAGTTAACCCAAAATTGTATGTATGTAGATATATGTATGTCCATATCTATGTATATGTATGTTTGTTTGTTGACAACTATGTTGGGGGCGGTCAGTAGCCCAGCGGTGTGGCTCGGCAATCCCCAATGAAGGGACCTGGGTTCGACTCTGGGTGATGGCCATGGTGCAACAGTGGCTAACATTTGATTGGGCGCACTGTGGTGTCCCCCCAATGACACGGCTGGTCCTGGGGTTTACTCTTGGTTGGGTAGGGTCCAATAGTGGCCGATCCTGGGAGGGGTTCCTCGTTATCAAAAAAAAAACTATGGATATGTTACTTGCATGTCTATACACATACCCTTGTGTGTGTATATATTTGCATGTTTGTATACTTATTACTATGTTTATATGTATAGATATGCATCTATATGTATGTCTATTTGTAATAGTATATATATATATTCATATTTCTTTTTATATACATGTACATATGACTATATGTGTGTATCTATATAGTATATACACATGTATATGTACATTTGTATATATAACTATACATGTATATATGACTATATGTGTGTGTCTATATTTTATATACACATGTATATGTAAATAAGTATATATAACTACATATGTGCACATATATGTATTCATATATAAATATATGGGAATGGGATTATATATATATATATATATATGTTTATAGGTATATGTATATTATTTATATGTATATTTAAGATATATATGTATATATATTTACAGAGAAGGGGGAGAAAGAAGAAGATGAAGAGAAGATGAATGACAACAGTCTTGACACAAGGTTGCTAGGCACATGGAAAAGGGAACTCAACGACTAGGGTAAGGCAAGAAGAGTGGATGAAAGGGAAATTAGTAAGAAAAGAAGAAGAGAGGGGAATATGTCGGGCAGAAAGTGGGATGACAAGTGTCAGTTTCCAACAGATGAATTGCCTTCAGTGACTAGCGTTGAGACATGTGCCACATGCGGATAGGGTCGCGACCAAGGAGTAATGCCTAGTTTGCGTTACATAGAGGAAATATATAAGAAAATGTCTTAAGTTTTAAATGACAAGTTAATGTTATTAAATATATTATTCTAGTTACTTAAATTAATTAATTGGATGGTCAAAAGAAGCCATATTGACATGAAATTTGGTGGGTAGGATAAATGGGATATAAGGAAATCAATTTTAAGACATTAATATTATTTCTAAATTATTTGATATAATATTTCATCACTTGGATGTTTGAAAACACATTTAAGGCATTTAGTATTCATAATTGATGAATCTGATACAATATTTCTTAAATATATAATTTCTTTCATCTTTTACTACCAAAATAATTTAGATAGTCAAATTAGAGTTTGAAGTATTGAAATTGGTGTATTTGCACATTAAACCTCACTATTGAATGTATATGGTTATTTTGTGCCAATACTACATATATAAAAGATATTCATATGTACATTGTGTTATTTGACCCCACTTTATCCGAAAACCTATTAAATTAGGGAAAATGTATTATATACTGAGATAACAAGATATATTCCTAGAAGAGGGGAGGAGCTATACTCCTAGATTTGGGTATGTTACATTGAGAGGAATGGGGGAAAGGACGATGCATCAACATGGACTGTCAGGAGAGTGGGGGTTGGGGGTTTAAGTCCCGTTTGGTTTGTGGGAATCTATGAAGGAGAGGAATTGTATCCTATTGATAACTACAATACTATGTTTGTAAAAAAACTTTATTCTAGGATTGCATTTGGATGAAAGTAGAGTCCTAACCTATCGAGACTTTCATGTTCCACCCTATTCCCAAGTATTTGTGTGGTACACAAAACTTGACACCCTCCATGACTCCAGATGCCTTCCACCATCCCTAGTGGTCTCTGTCTTCTCTCCTTGCCATCACGTATATCCTTGACTCCAAATTCTTATCTGCGACCTATGCACTTAACTATTTAGGATGCCTTCCCCCTCTATCTATGGTCATCATGTTCTCTCCTCCCCATATTTTCCCTGACCCCAAACACCCTCCTACTCCTCTCTTCTGCTTTAGAACACAATTGTTACCAAAACCATTCGCTTCCATCCCAGGCCTCATCTTTTCTCTTTCAGCCACATACTTTCTTCCTAGATTTTTCATGTCGTTCCTTCCATTAGAAGTTTGCTCTCGGTTCTTTTCCACTCTTTAGATTTCAATTCCTGAATCAATCAACATCCCGCTATGCATCTCTTTTGTCTTCTAACTCCATTATTTAGATCTGATATGTTGATTTCTACACACATGTACAACAATTTTGTCATTGTTCCGATTGACCACTATTTTTATCGGGCACCATAGGAAGCCATTTTTTCATAAGTTTCTGATTTGTTTGACCTGGTGAATACGATAAATTGGACCTTATTACTAATCCTTTCTTATTTGTACTATGTTGTACCCAAACATAGTATGAAAAGACAAACATCCCATACTAGTTCTCATCCTTTCCTTTTCACATCCTTAGTTAATGCTTTCCAATGAACCAAACATTACCTTATTGTATATCATGAGATTTTTGTACGCGGGTTGTGTAAAAAAAGTAGGTGACTTAAAGGAGAAAAATCATGAAAAGTCGTGAATAATTATGAAAAAGAATCATGAAGAAGCGGGAAAATGCTAACCATGCAAGATCATGTATACACGTTTTTTCTTATGAGTCGGAGATTTGTGTTACAAAGTATAGGAGAGTGTTACATTATTTGCAACTAATAAGATCTCTCTAAACTCTTTTAAAATGTCAATGTGTGTGTGAGGAGATAAACCATAAAATAATATATGTACCATAGTTTTAATATGACATTTCTTAGAAGGACGTATCTATGATTTTTTTTAATTAAAATAAAGATATTTAGATACTCACAATCAGGATTTCAAATTTTTATGTAATAACGACATTATTTCATAATGTTTTGGCTAAAGCACACTTGTCATGACCTAAACTAGATTTAAATGGTCCTAATTTGATCAAACATTATCTAAATTTGACTGATTTTGACCTAATTTTGTGATAGAGTTGTTTTGGGATGGTGATGTCCCTTGAGGGTGGGATATCATATTTCAGTTCTATTTTTTTTGATGTGATGCCTGCCCCAGGAGAGAGGAATGTGTATGATCATCTCTCGGTTAATAACAGAAAGACCCAACTTCCCAAGTCTTCCCTATGTTGACCTAAAAGAGACCCAATTCTGGCAAAACTCAGACCTATCTTCCTCAAGCCATACCTATTTCCTTAAATTTGACCAAATGTATCACAAATTTGACATGATCTTAGCCTAAATCAAACCTAATTTTGTATAACATGATTATTTAGACCTTATTTCTCCAAACTTTATGCAACTTCCTTATCTTCTGCCTTATCCTATTTTATGGGTCTCATGGCATATTAATATGTCTCAATGCGTTTCTTTTGTTCATTGTACCAATTTGTAAATTCAATGTTGTCGCTCATGTTGTGTCTCAAATTTCATATTTTTGGGATTTGTACACATTGTGATGCCTCACAATCTACTGTTTTACATAGCTTAGACATCCAACCTGAGGCAAAATTCTATTTCTCTTGTGTAATCAAAAATCATTATCGTATTGTCTGTGGTATTTATGTTTATGGATGAAATGTAATTAGCTTCCATCATATTGCTCTTTAGCTTGATATACTTTGATATGTATAAATGTGATGAATAATGTTTTTGTCATCTACGTGGGTGTTTAGAAAAATTGCTAGAGGGACTTGTAGAGGAGGAATCAATGCAATTGGTTGAAGTTAAGGCTCATGACAGGTAAGTTGCATTGTACCTTCTTTTTACTTGTCTAGTATAAGTTTGTGTAGATTGTAGTGTAGATGTTGAATATATATCTTGTTTAGTGTTTCAGTGAAGTTTATTATGACAAATGTCTTTTACAACTGAATGGTTGATTATTCTAATTGTTGTTTCATTGTATTTTTTCATGTAGGAACCGTATAGATAGATCTAGATCTCTAGTTGATAAGCCATTAGAAGAAATTGTAGCCAGTCTTCCACCTAATGAACTAAAGGCAAAGCCCTCGCTTAATGAGCCAATACCCAAGGAGGAATCAATGCAATTAGATAAAGTTAAGGCTCATGACAGGTAAGTTGCATTGTACCTTCTTTTTACTTGTATAGTATAAGTTTAAGTGTAGATTATATTGTAGATGTTGAATATATATCTTGTTTCGTGTTTCAGTGAAATAGAAATGTATGTAAATAGCTTTGAGGAGTTGTTCTTTTTTGGAAAATTAACCATTGTAGTCGATGTTTGTTTGCTAGTTGTTCACTTCTCCAGAAAATTAACCAATGTGATACTCTATTCTTCATAAAAAGATCCCATAAGATGATCTATCATTATCTTTGATCAACAGGTAAATGCTTCTGCTGAAATCATCTATGGCCTTGTTGATCTGAGTGCAAAATTGATTTTTGTGAAAATGTTGCCCCATATCTTACTGGACAGGTAAAATGAGATTCTGGATTTTTTCTGTTGTTTATATCTTTCTGCTTCAAATTTTGAATTCAATATTGCTTGACATGTAAAGTAGATGCTAGTAGAAAGATACATGCCTAGATTTGTAATTGAGGATGAAAGATGTTCCTTGTGTAATGGATTGATAACACTCGTTTGATTACATAAGAATATTATGCAAGTAATACGACTAATAACCAAGCTTCCTTGTATTTTTTGCAGGGGTAGGTTAATTTACACTATTGCTTCAAAGATCACCCAAACCTTGGGATAAGTGTATTTCTTGAAGATAAAACATGGATGTATTGGTGGCTCCTGTGTTGAACCATTGGGCCATCTTCACCTGATATTGATTGTCATTGTAGTTTCACGAACTAAATTTGTAGTCATCTTTATCTGAATACTCGTTATGGGACAATATAACTAGAGAATTTTAATTTGTAGGAGTAGTTCCCACTATCCATCATTTTTTCCTTAATATGTTTTACAAATTATATACTGGTTTAGATTACTCATTTTTAGACATGTATTTTTCGCATCTAGTGATGCTAGCTTATCCATTAACCCAATATTTTGATTGGTTTAGTTGTAACTTGTTTTAAAATGTATGATTGGATGCGTAAATAAGTGGCAAAATAGAAGTGGTTTGATCTATAAGATGATTAATAAAAAAAAAATCTTATGTCCAGGTTTTGGACTCTTGTTTAGATGTTTTCCCTCTATTAGACATTGCTCATTGCGAGGCTAGTTGTCTAATTGATATAACTTGTTTGGTTCTTGGTACCAATGTTAAAGCATACTTTATATTGTTTTACGTTTGGTTGTTTATGATATGCCCTACTCCATTATGAAATGTGCTTTTAATTCCTAAGACCCACTTTTCTTAAGATCTTAAAATCCGCCTCACATTTACAAAGTCCTAAACCATTCCTTCCGACTGTTATTCCAATCAAACGAGTTATGGCTAGGTTGTCCTTTTTTAAATTTGTCCACTTCCCCTGCTTGCCATTCCTTGAAGTGAATTTTACTAACGCTTTTTTATCACATGGTAACGTTATTAAATGACAACTCCTAGTCCATTTTTTTCAGTATATTTAACTTGCTCCAACACATTTAAAAATGCAAAATCAATAACATTGGATCAGACCAAAAAAGTGAACGTGAACGCATTAGTGGTGGGCAGGGAAATACGTAGTAGTGTGGGAAAGATGAAAAAATTCCCTATCTAATTCATAGCCTTGCCAGAAATTTAGCTGAGTGATCTATTGCAGCTGATTATCCAGGGGAGTAGGCTGATGAACTTATTCAAGCTTGGTCTTTCATAGTGCTAATCATTTAAGCCTTGAGTTTCAATAGGTTGTCTACTTGATTTAACATTCCGATGAAGTATGAATGGTATAATGTGTCCTGACGTCCTTTGAAAGTTTCTTCATCTCAGTTTTAGATGCTTGTTTAAGCACATACGAATGCTACTATAGAAGATCTATAGTCAGAAGGAATTTGATGTATTATATAACTTTTGCTGTAATTTGTAATTCAGTTTTTCCCTTTTGAAATAGGTACATGTTAGTACCACTTTATGATGATGGAACAATACTGATCTACTCATTGAGTAGTTTAATAAAAAGGTTTACCTTTTCAAAAAAAAATGTGGTTATAGATTTTAAGATACAATGCTTATTTTTGTTTATTTTACTGGCCATTTTTAACATTTCGATCTATTTGGGTGTCATTGACATAAGTGGTAAATTATATAGAAGGTTTGAGTCTTTAGGACAAGCTTCATGGCGGGGTTGGATTGGTGGTTTTTAGGACACCCAATTTTATGTTGGGTTATGTCATTTTTTGACTGGAAATAGATATGGTATAGTCTGATACCTGCATACCCACGCCCTCTAAACCCGATATGAGTACAATTTTCTATAACCATATAACCGCTAGCCCATGTACCGTAATACCCATATCTTATTAGTTGATAACGATTACATGTCTATGCATACCATGTATACCTGCATACCCGATATCTAATATCCTTTAACAAATAGTTTATATAAGAATGTATTGGTGTAGGTTTTAGTATTCAGATCTAAGTGTCGGTAACCCACATTAGTAAAACTAAAAGAACCTACGAAACATCATGCTGTCTCACACCGTCACAATGCACATCATATTAAATCCTGTTCGGGTGCTCCTCATTTCTTATTGCCTTTAGTGACTCCATTTGCGTTTGTCATTACAATGTGTCCAGGCAACACGGTGGCCGAGCTCACTCTCAAGTGCATAAATGGATTCATGGTACAATAAATCTGTTGCATTTCCCACCACACTAACAACATCATCTTGCAAGGATGAGAATACGAGAGGTGAGGTGGTAGAATTTATGGGGAGACTAGCGGCAGGATGAGCAGAAAAAAGGAGCATTGTGTATGGGTCCATACTCTCAGCGGTTACGTTGGCATATGTAATTATGTATACTGCTAATTTTGGACAAAGTGAGCATATACTTTTACCGATCCTACTGGTTTAAGTAGTTATGGGTATGGCCATACCCAAATCAACCCTACCGGTTTAGAATCCTATGTCCACTAGGTTGGAAAATCACATTTGGTTTCGGTTGGAAAAACATGAGTGGTACGGTATGACAAAATCCCAACCACATGCAATAGCATAGGCAGTAATCAGTTTATTTTATTGGAACATGAGAAATGAAGAATTTTACAAATGTAAAAAACTTGAAATTTTAAATGGGAAAGTAAACAAACATGGAAGATATTCATTTAGTGCTTCTGTTAGGATTAGGTTACCCTTCGACTTCTTAGTTAAGTATGTGCATTTTTCTTGAATGGTAATTTGCTCTTGGAAAATAGAATTATCATCTTTATAATACATTACAATGATTAATACTATGGAAGATCTATGAAGAACGTAAACCCCTCTAATCAAGAAAGCAAATATTTGTGCGTATTTTTTTTGTCGGTAAAAAATCTTGTTACTGAAAAATTTGGTGTCCAAAACTTTGGGTACAAAAAAGTTTGCACCCCCATTACAGCCCTGGAGGAAGACATCCAAAAAACTAGAGAAAATAATATAAACACTAGCTACATAGTAGCCATCTACCTAGATAAAAGAAGAAAACAAACCCGCAATACTAAATCAAGAGATAACAGAGAAACTGAAATGACTATCCTAACTACACATGCCAACACTAGCAATTGACTCATCCTCTGACATTGTGGCAACATGGGCAGTCGAAACATCACTTCAGCAACCTGGGAATTTCAGGAACAATATAGCAGGAACCCCCACTGCTATCATCCAGGTCTTCGAGTTTCTGGTAAGCAAAGGAAACCGCCAAGAGGACTTGCACAACATTGGATCCTTCATAACAGAATGACTCAGCTAGCTGATCAATCTCACACTAGCCATTATCCTCATTCCCTGAAGTTGTATGGACTAATCCGCCAAGTAAGACCGCATGAACCACTGAAGCCAATGTCCAAGGTTCACCTGGTTATTTCTTTATACAAGAACCAGAGACCAAGCATTGAATGTTGCTGTTTGCACAGCAACACCACCACAAGCACCCGAAGGGTGAAACACCAGCTGCAACTGCAGCCTACACCCTGCCAAACATCTATCGTGAAGAAAATCGAGGACAACAGACAACCAAAGGCAAAACACATGCCCACCAAACCTCCCTCACACATAACAATACAACCATTCCCTAAAATTAGTGGGAAGAAGGAGGCAGAGATTCCACCATTGGAAGCGAATCCAGGAAAACTCACACTACTATCTGGCAGAGGCATATCATCAAACACCACGAGGGTGTTCCTTCACGCAGCACAGGAGATCCAGGAAGGAGAGAAAAATGTCCCCCTTAACCCAGCCCGTGCATCGCCACGCATCAGCAGGAAGGCCCAAAGAGGAAAAGAAGCCTTCCGCCCACCCTTGAACCCAATCCCACACAAAGCTAGGTTGTAGCTTGCACAGAGGCGTCTTAGCGACCACCTTGATGGCATTGGGAACCAGGCTAAAACAGCCACCATCCTCATTTCCTCGTGAATCAAGGATCCCCCCGTGGAGTGACCCAAGGTCACTGATCAGCAGGGGAGCGTCGCTAGCAAGGCAGGAAGGGTGCAGACCCAGTCCGCCCTATGAAGGGCTTGATCACCGCTATCACCAAGCAGCCCGCCCAAGGTAGGAAACCAAATGGAGGCGAATGAGATGAACAGCATGCTGAAAAAAGAGGTGCAGCCCACGCCGCCCACCTGGAATCCACCCATCGCCAAGATCGTCGGGCAGATCCAACCGCTTCAGGGGTCGTCGACTCCCTGGGTAAACCCAGATGTATCCCAGAGTAGAGAGGAGCGGATGTGGATGAAGACAGGAAAGAAGCCTGAACTCCGTCGGCATCGATGGAGCGGCACCATGCGAGGATAGGGACAGTGGAAACGGTTCTTCTCCATCCATCTCGCTTGAACGGAATAGAGTCAAACTGCATCGATTTGCCACCTCTCAAACCAGCCTTGACTCACGTGAGGCTTCTTCTCCTCTTCATTTCTGGACACTGAGCGGGGGAACCCTGGCGAAGACGACCGATCATTGCTCGCTTGGAACCCTTTCTCCGGGGATCACTGCTACAAACACTCAGGGAAGATCACGAATGGGCATTGAGAGCCAGGGGGAGGAAGGCACCGAGGGGGTGCTCCCTCCCCCCAGCAGAAGCCACCGGGAAATCTACAGAGAGGTGAGAGCATAACCCTGGAGAGAGAGCAGTACTAATGGATGTTCTTTATGGTATTTCAATATTTGTGTGTATTGAAAATGTGTAGTTAATTAATCAACGGTAAGGAATTCTCTAGAGCTTATTATAGAGCGATTTGAGGATACTCTTAAGTACATACATTTTTTTGACATGTATATTTACTTAATGAGAAATAAAGTCATAAGTCTTTAGGTTATTAGCTTTATGTTTCCATGCCCTTTGTAGGCTTAATGAATAATTCAAATTTATAGTTTAAGCATTCACAACAAAAACTAGTCACACTTGTATACTAAAGGGAAATGGGGAGAGAGTTGGACAGATATGGTTAACTAACTCTAGCAGCTACACAGATTGTAGTAGAGCTATTGAAACTTTCACAAAATAGTTTTTTGTATACACTTAGTTTTTTTTTAGCAGGTAAAATGTTACTATATACTAAAAAAGGTTAAGTATAGGGTTTCCCCATATACTATACATGTGGGTGTAACTCAACAAAACCCCACTATCTCATCATCGTACTATCTATCCCCATACCAATCTTAAGCTTGGCTTTAACCACCTTGCCCAGATTATTTACAAAATAGTAAAATACGCTCAGATTATCACGCTCCTCCATACTATGAACTCTTCGGTTTCTTTCCTCCCAAATAAAGAAGCACAACCCAGCTAGACTAAGACCAGCAAAAAGTCTCCCCTTTGTGCTATTCTCCATGATCCAAAGTATAACCTCCTCTAGGGAGGTGGGGGGGTGCCACCCCAGCCCATCTTGAGGCTCCATATGCAGCAGAGGTACTTGGTGTAAGGACACTCGAAGAAGAGGTGTTGATGGCTTTCTTCGTGTAGATTGCAAAGGCTACACTCGATCCTTGCATCAAGGCCCTAAGATCTGATTCTATCAAAGGTGGGAAGCTTCTTAAGGTTGCACCGGTACAAGAAACAACTCCATTTCGGTATGTGGTACTTATTCCACATCAGTTCGACCCAAGGAACATGTGGTGTATGGAAAGATAAAAACGGTCACGGCTTTCTCCCTTTGTCCCTCAGCATCCACCTCCCCAACTCATGGACATACTCACTAGCTATGGTAATCCATCATTTAGCCATGGCCCTCCACACTTTGGATTTGTTATTCGTTGTGCTCATGTCCAGATTTTCCCCGTATCGCTGTTTCATCTAGCTCACCCACAAGGAGGTATCATTGGTCAGGAAACGATCAATTCTTCTGTACGTAGCAAGTTCCGCAATGGACAATAAATCAGAGATATTAAGGCCTCCTTCCTTGTAGCTTCTCTCCATGGTGCTCCAAGCAACGACATGGTGTTTACCCCCCCCCCAAATAAAGGAGGAAGCAATAGATCACATTTTGTCTAGAATGAACCTCGGTGTCTCAGCTTGATTGCACCAAAATCTGACTTTGGGAATAATCACCGATCTAACAAGGACCAGTCACCCCGCGAGAGAAAGTCTAATGCCCATCCACATTGCCACAGTGTCCCGCAGATTATCAACACACGTCGTAAAGTCTCTACCCTTGGCAATGTCGCTGCTGATTGGAATCTCCAAATATTTAGTCAGAAGCATGTCAATCGAAAGTCTGACCGCATCCTTTAGTCTGTCTCTTCTCTCATCACAAGATCTAGACAAGAAGACTTTAGATTTTAGCTCACTTATGAAGAGACCAGTAAGCTTCCCATACGAACAGAGCACCTTTCTCAAATGCTTCAAAGACTTCACCATACCAGAAAGAAAGAAAAGCACGTGAAGAGACCGGTAAGCTTCCCATACACTTAGTTGGATGTGATAACAATATAAGAAAAAAATACATAACATATCATTGGAGAATGGTTGTGGAAACCCAAGATTCTTCATTTGTTAATCATCACCAAGATCTTTGAGTAGTAGCGATCAATTTATTTTCTTTTTTAACACCTTAAAGATATATAAACTTATTTGTAGAAAGTTTGAAATAGTCAAGTGTATTACCAGATATATATACATCATTCAAACACAATTTGATTAACACTCTTCTAATAGAGAGTGAAAACCTAACTGCTTGTTGAATTTTCCTCACAACACAAAACATTCTCTCTAAAGGCAAGCAAAAACATTTGCTCTTGCTAACCTATTCCAAACTTTTGATGGTAATAGAAAAAACGTCCCTAAAACAATAAAATAAAATATTTGACCTATATACTAAAACAAATGCTATCATGTCAAATGTACTACTTCACAACCTTTTTTCATGACAAATTTCATCTCTAGTCTACCGTTTCCGAATTACTATAGAAGTGTCCATGCATATGCTACTCAATATGATGAGAATGGTGAGAATAAAAGAAACATGATAACAAGTACAACTCTATTTGATCTCTAATAAATTACTTTGGCTTGTTAATCACATTTTTAATAATTAATAAAAATATCTTAAGGAAGATAAGTGATTAAAATGTGTAATATAATTATAGTAGGAGGAAAATTGAGTTAGAGCAGAGCTAACAAGAATAATGTATTAGTTTGGGAGGGGCAGAGGCTTAGACCAACTAAAGAATTTCTATCGGCTGATGATTGGGGTGGCAAATGATTGCCTGTGTGGAATTGTGCAAAATGGGTAAGCATATGTATTTGAGTGAGAAGGATCCAAGTTGTATCGAACAACATGTGCATGTGTTTAGTTCATCATCAAAGATAACACACCACATGATCTATGATCTTTCATAATTTATTCTAAGTTTGAAGATAATTTCAAAGATACAAAGAATTCATTTTATTTTTATAAATGTTCTTAATGTTGGTTTATGAAGATTACAATATCGATAAAAAAAATGTAAAATGTGTCATAATTTTTTGATATCATAGTATAGCGAGACTCATAAGACAAATTCTCGTCCAACTAAAGGATATGGCTCTTAAATTGGGTTTCTAGGATTAAGAGTTGTGGAGAAATGAGTCACCTTTCTGGAGGCTATTTTATCTTTTGAAGTAGCTTGTGGTGTGACATTCATGACAATCGAAAAGAAGTCATTGTGATGCACCATTTGAGTCGAGAAATCTAGCTTTAGGGGATGTTATGGTCCTCAGGAATGAGCCACATGAACGACCATTTAATAAGTTCAAATACTTTCTCAAAGGTTGGTTTAAGATGACTAGGGGAATTTTGCACAGTGATACAATTGAATGATTTCATTTTCTATCACGAATCCATAGAAATTTTTATGATCTTGCATGAATATTAATTGGTTAACTAAACTGATATTTTATGATTTTGGAATTGATGTGAACTTAGAACCTTTGACAATATTTTGTAGCTACATTTGTGGATATTGATAGGTCATTAATCTCATGTGTAGGGTCTATTGTATGATACCATATAAAGGCATGTGGCATTGATCCTAGAAATTACACGTGACCCATTTAGGTAATTTTTGATAGCTTTGAATATGTTGAGTATCTCGTGTTTTACTATCTCTCATTAGGAGTAGCAGTAGGAACATGAGAAACTACCATGATTAGGAGATTTGTCTAGGTTTTTGTGTTTTGTGATTGACCATATATCCTCTAGCATGGAAGGCAAAGTGAGTGCTTGGGTTAGGGGACAAGACAATGTGCAAAGTTGTAGTTTATTAGTATATATGAGAATGAAATTGGGTTTTCTATATTTTTTTAAGTTGGTTCCTATACTGGTTAGTAGTATGATTAATGATGTCACTATTGTTGAAGTTTTCTTAGTTTATAATTAGAGTAGAAATGAATTGTGTCTTTTGTTAGAAAAACATTTTTTTGTGAAATAAGGTTGTGTTATGGTCCCCTTCTTTCAACCAAGTGTATTTAAACCTCTCTTTGCAATGAATTTCTTAGTTAAGCGGGATGTATTGAATATACTCTAGGGTCATTAGTATGTCGGCATGTACCACAACTCAATTTTCATATTGCTTGTGAAACCATATTTCATATCAACGTCTTTTCCTATAGGCCCATTCATGATATATCACTAACTCTTTAGGGTAGTTCTACAAATTTGGGTGTTTTTTTTTACTACTATTACATGAAAGAAATCATGTGTTTGAAACTTGGATTTGTTTCTCAATAATACTCAAGTATGGAGGGCTTCCATCTGAACAAGATGGGGTTTTATGCCTAGTATCAAACCCTTATGATAAAAAATAGGCCTAGGTAAGGATGCTAGTTAGCAAGGGATAAATAGTTGATCAAAGGGGCGAGCTTAATAGTTGAGCTTAACTGGAGTGGTGATGACCCGAGGCCACACCATTTGGAAGGATCTTTGAGATAGGCAAATGTAACATATCAAAATCTAGTTATTTAGCTAAGCCTTCTATTCACTTATACATTTTCTTTAAGCTAGTGGTATTTTCCTTTCCCTTGGATTGGATTGTGATAGGATAATAATGAGCTTATCATGACATTATTTTATTTAAATGCTCACAAATAAGAGGTTCAAGTAGACATTAATATTGTAAGGTTTAAGTAAGGGGTAAAAATGCAAAAACCACTAAGATGATTTTAGTACTGTGTTACTGGTCCGCGACCTTCTTAGGTTTAATTAATGAAAGAAGCCAAAAGAATGCAAAATGGTACTCCAAAAATAGTTTTAGGGATACTTATTCATTAAGTATATACTTTAATTCCTAGTTGTGAAATAAATTATTAAAACTTATCAAAATAGAAACACACATGATATTCATGATAACTTGATTGGACAAGAGGTCAAATTTCATATTATTTGGACCCTATAACACCCATCAATTAATTAATGAAATGAAATATGATAAAATACTTGAATTGAAAACAATTTCGTTTTATATTTCCAATGTTAAGTTGCACATTTCTATATATTATTTACTTGTTACATAGGTTTTGGTTTCCTTTTCTATGATGTCCCATTATTCACCTTATGGTTCCTCAATATCAATTAGATGAGGTGGTATGCTTAGTTTGGCACAATGTGTGCTTAGATATTTTTAGAGATTGCAAGTAGTTCTCATGATTCAAGTACAAACATGATTGATAGGAATATTCTCTATGACGTTCTTAAACATATGTGAGTTGTTGCTATAAAAGAGAAACCTATGAATTTTTTTATTGATCCATAGGAGGGGAGAGTGACACTGTTTGATTTTTAATCAGATTGGAGGAAAACATATGTGTGCGGATCTAATAGGAGTCTCTCTACTAGTGGACTTGAAATCTAGATATTTTATTGTGGGACATGATTCCCTAAAAGTTTCCAAAACCACGATGGTCAAGCATGAGAAATCTTGTAGATAATCATTATGTTTTAATACCTTTTGATTTTGATAATTTTGGGTTCTTAGCACTAGAGATTGTAGAGCTTCTCAAAGCGGTCAAAAAAATATGCATAAAAATGTTATGACCCCCAAGTATATAAATTTAGTATTTTAGAGGATTGATTTTGCATCCACAAATAACTGACATCACAACATATTTCCCGTGTTCCTTCAATTTTCATTGTAACTTTTTCCCATCTTGTTACTAATATCAAGTTTTTTCTTAAGACTTTTGGGCTGGTCCCGACCCGATCTAACACTAGGTATGTTGTCTCCTCTATGTTCTCCTTTCTTTAGCAGCAATATCACCCACCATCTCTCTCTCCATATAAGTAATATTTCTTAAGATTTCTTTGCAATGATATTTTTGACACCTTTTTGCATCAATTGAGCTATCACTTGAAATTTTTTAGTTGATTAGTAATGCCCAATTACATAGTAATTTCCTTCTACTTTGACACATGTAGAGTTGTTAATATCAACATCACTCTAAACCACACCTATAAATAACCCCCTAGTAAGCTTCTATGGTCCTCTTGCTTCTATCTTCTACATGTAATTCCTTATGAGTTCTGATGAATTCTCATGTCGTAATCTTCCCTATTTTCTGATGACCCAAATCCCCTAACTTCTACTCATGCCTCCTCATCGCTCGACCCTGGTTATTCTTTTGAAAAACTTCTATTTTCACGCTATTTACCAGTTACTTCTTGGGAAATTCCATAATAAATGTTCCATTAGTAGACTGCGACGAGGAGTTCTGATGTCATGGAAGCATTTTTGATGGGTCCTAGTGATGTCGAGATTCTCTTTTTCCCTTGATGGTTGATCCAGTATAAGGTGTTTGTTGTGGTTTTGGTTTTTGAGTTTGTTTGTCAATGTTTTTGCAGCGTGAATCCAACCATATTTCTAATAAACTCCAAGTTGGTTTAGTTTGAGGAGGTCTGTGAGATGTTTTCAAAATCACCTATGTCCTTAATTCATCATGTCGATGATCTTTTTCCATATTTCAACCTTCAACATTTTGTGTGGCCACTGTGGAATATCTCTGGATGCCTTAATGATCACAAACCTCTAAGATAGGACTCATGGAGTTTGTCTTGGTCTCAAGAATTCACTTGGGTGAAATCCCTTTTATGAGGACCAACTAGAGAGGAGTTGTGTCTTGTGGTCATGCTCCAACACCCCTAGTCTTAGTGAGAATAAGGGATCTTTCTTCCTTATGAGCTTTTTTGTGCCTCACAAATTGTGTTTCAATATTTTTTCTAAGGCATTTCCCCCTTTCACTGCATGTTCTTTTATTTATAGTATAGATAGCTTAAGTGATCAAAGGACCCACATGCTCTGCCATACTACTTTGGTAGATAGTGAGTCACATGGACATATTAGTATATCTATCATTCTTTTCCTTTAAAAAAAAGCTTAGTAAATAGTTTTACCTTGCCAAAACCACAATCAATTACTAGATTACCAATATAAACAATAGGCTTGGAATCATAAAATTTTGTACTTTTTGTCTAAGGGATTTAATAATCTTATTTCAGGGTTCTAGGGTTTTGTTATCAATGTTTAACATTAACCTTGATTCCTAGTTCAACTAACTTTGGTGTTTAGAATCTTGATCTTGGAGTCTAACAATTATTGTTTAACAATTACATTGAACTTAAAGGTATGTGTATCTTCTCTATTTCTTTTAAAAATCTATTGAATATATCGTGACCCCTTCACAAGGATGCATGGAAAGATATTTCATATCCTCTTTGAAATCTTTGTGAGAATGCTCTCTAAAATTATAGTTATTATCATCTGATTTCTCTTTGTGTACTACTTTTTTTATAATGAAGAATCCCTCCCAGACAAGGACAATATCGGACATGACCTAGCCAAAGGAAAACCCCAAAACTAGATATGTACTTTGAGGGCATCACAGCGTTTCAACAATGTGGGGCCTTTGTTGCAACCAGAGCAAAACAACTAGAGTCGAACATGGGTCCCTTCATTGTGTACTACTGATTTATTAACTTCACTATTATGCGTCCTTTGACCCCAATTACCTTGTCTTGGATATTTACTTATCTTTTATACATAGAAAATTAGAAATGGAGTGAGATTTACTTCTTTCCTACTCTATTTGCATGTATGATTGTTGGACTATGATTGTTTAGGGTAGTAATGCATTCAGGGGGTACCCCCTTCACAACCATACTTACCTGGTGCATCTTTCCACCCATTATAGATGTATGTATGTATATTTGGAATGGAGTTTTTAGTCATCCTTCCTTTATATCGGGGTTGAATGGTGCTTTGGCCATCTACTATAGGCACTCTTCATCATCCTAAGATCTACATGCACTAATTCATTTGTATTGATGTGAAATGTTTTTAAGACATGAATCTTAATTAGTTCATATGTCTCTCTAATGCCTTGTGACATTTTGGTTTCCTTGGTCTCGAAATGATCAATTTCATACTTGTTTACTGTCTCTGTTTGAAATGGGAACAACTATTATTGTACTTTATCCTTTAATTATCAAAGATCTCTATAGTTGTACATATATCCAGTTATACTAAAACATACTTTCTTTTGGTCTTTCCTTTTATGAGCGTTGTTTCCCAACACTACTCAGGTTTGGAGAAACATGTGTAAGTTCATGAATAAGACTTGATCCAATTTGATGAGGCACACAATATGTAATGTGGTTAGGTTTACCTCTATAGTTAATCCTTATTTAGCTATATTATTATTTTTCTTTAGTTAAGCCACCCATGTGATTCAAGATATTGAATGTTTCAATTATTTAATAATTAGATTTGTTCCTATGATAATTTATAAATTTGACTTGGTTCTCATACATTTGAGTGATGTAAATCCATCCTTTACATTTTATTAACATATTTTTGTGT
Source organism: Alisma plantago-aquatica (assembly GCA_963693085.1). Lineage (NCBI taxonomy): Eukaryota > Viridiplantae > Streptophyta > Magnoliopsida > Alismatales > Alismataceae > Alisma > Alisma plantago-aquatica. Next base: position 1,192,378,586 of record OY856412.1, on the reverse strand, counting down.
AGTTTGGATTGATATGTATTTTTATTCCTCAATAAGTAAAAAAGTGAAATCCACCTTAAGTTCCAGTAATTACAAGTATGATAACATAGCTATTTGGTAAATTGACAATCTCATAACATCATGTTTGTGAGTGATATAGTTGAACTCCCCTTTTATGAGGAACAACCTTTTTGAGGGTATGTAAAACATATCCTCCCAGCCTCCAAATGACTATACAGGATTCATCATGTTGGTGATGGACCCTTCATTGACCACCCTGACCTCCCGAGTTACATGTAGAAACAATAAATTATTTCCTTGCCCCTGAAGACTATGTTTAGTTTGTATGTAGATATATTTTTGATGAGTAGGAAATGACCCTACTTCATCAACTCCTCAAAACTATTATGGTATAGAAGTTCAATACCCTCCCTTTTGCAGACCGACCCAAGGATTTTGCAATGATAAACTTCATAAATATCCAACCAACCACCTCACTTTAAGGGTGACAATGAGCTTAACATACTTGATAAAGTTGGTGAGTGGGTGTTTGCTTCAAAGAGCCCCTGTGAAGGCATGGCATGCCTTCCTCTCCAGAAGGTTCTCTTTGCCTCTTACATAATGGACAAATTGCCATGTATATGGTGGAACTACATTTTCTGTAACATGAACCAAGACTCCTATCTTTTCTCTATGTGTAGAATGTTTTGATTTTGGACTTCTACCCTACCAGCCTTGAAGAGGCCACTGAGCCACATATTTTTACAAGGTTTGATTTATATCATTGGGCACACCCTAGTCTCACAACTCCTGCTTACCTTTCAACAAATGAAAGACAAGGTACTTGCATAGCTCTGACTCACAATGACAACAACAACAAAAGGAAGCACCATGAAGACAATCAAGATCGTGTGAAGTGCAACATGTATCACAATGACATTTCCATAGGATATTCTACTTTGGGAACTCCATAACTTAGAGAAATGAAATACAACCCCATAAATCTGAGAGATGACAAACAATTGACTTGTCCCAAGTGCAGCTAGGATGAGCATATTTTCCCACAGTTTCCTCAGTTTCAACAACAACTAACACTGACCCCACCACTCATGCAACAACCCTAAAAACATCAACCCCAATCACCAAGAGATAGAAGCAACCTATAGAGGAGATGGAATGGGGGGGGGCATACGCATGGACAATGCATATGCGATATTAATTTTGAAGATGATAACGAAGACTTTGAAGGCATCTAAACCCACATGCTATACAACTGCATTCCATTCTATATATACTTGCAATTTTTCCCTTATTTCAAAGGGAGGTAGGAACACATAGTTGAATTAGTAGGATGTAATAGTATGCTATGGTGGTTGTACTAAATATGGACTTTGAAGGAGTTGATACTGTATATTTGGGAACCCTATCTCTCTCTCTCTAAAATTGAATGGTAGAAATGTTTTTGGTATGTCATTCTAATTCTTAGATAAGTATACTCTCCTGTAAGAAGTAGGTGATGATTTAACCTTAGTCGATATGTTAAGGTTGGTGACTTTTTCAAGCATTGATTTTGGCATAATTTTTAGTTTTACATTACAAGGTTCCTAGTTAAAATATTTTTCTATTATACCACTATATGTAAAGATATTTTTTTGGATTCTATCAATAATGAAGTGAAAAGTAGTATAAGGATTCCTTCGATAAGAATCATTCGCATGGCTAGATCACACCCTCAAACTCTATAAATAGGTGTGAAAAAATGAATAATATGAAGTTCTACATACATAAATCTTAGTTGACTTACCCTTGCTACCTCTTAGGTGGTGAGGTGGAAGTATGTTAATCCTTTTTAGGGGAAAAGTGTTGTACTCTTGGATGGTAGGAGTATAACTTCAACTTTAGGGTTTATTTGAACTTAATATAAAATGCATTAAGTAATTCTTGGAAAAAATACTTCATTTAGTTTTGAATATATGAAATAATTACTCAAATAGGGTAAACAAATAAACGTTATTCATTAAACCCCATGGGAAAATTTTGGGATAATGAATACAAAGTAGATAATAAAATGGTACACATATAATCAATGAGAACTAGGTAAATTGATTAAGTTAATTGAATTACTCTTCAAGTAAAATATAAATTTAAGAGGGAAAAATTATATGACCTCGTGTGCTAGGCTAGAAATTGTTATAATTCAAGAATGAAATTATGTTTAAGACTTAGAGTGTTGTAACTGACCCAAATCTAGATGTTTATATAAACCCATTGTTTCCTTATTACTTTCATTTTTATCTATTAATAATACTTCTCTCCCTTGAATTATAATGATGATGGGATAATTAGGAGTCTACAAATGTAATTTTAGTTAAATTCTCACATAAAGATTTTTAGTATATATTAATTTGTTAATGTTGAGTAAGGGGTTATAATTCAAATTCACTACTTTATACACTTTAGTTAAAACTAAATCTCTATAACCGTCCTAGAGTTAGATAATTATAAAAGTGAACAGAATGAATATATTAGTCTAAAAATACTTGTAGGAAAAATTGTTACACTAAATATTGAAATGTATCATAAAGTTTTAAAATATATTACTAAGAGTCATCGAAAGGAAATTAGTGTGATAATATACACCTCACTCCTTAATCATCCTAGAGCTCAAATTTCATATCATTTGGATTCTATTTTACCCTTAACTAATTAAGGAAAAAACAATGATAAAAATAGCCATATATATAGAAATTGTGTTTATTATGATTTCCTATGTTTCACTTTGATGTCTTTTATATATTTATCAATTTGGTTTTGGTTTCATTTTTATGGATGCTTCCATGATCACCCAGTTGAGGGATTTCTTATTTTTGTTGTCCCCAACTGCATATAATATTGAAGACATTGTTTCCTTCCTCTTTCCTTTTCCTTTCTTTTCACTTATATGGACATCAATCTTCCTCATCAGCACTCTCTCCCTCTAATCAATGTTTTATTGGTATGTATGCCTAGAGAGCCAATCATATGACAATTGTAATGTGTCATCATATACTTGGTTTGATAATTTTAAAGGTAATTCTATCAATTATGCTTGTCTCAATCATGAGAAGATGACACAAACATGGTATATGTCTAAATAACGATGTTGCTCGATGACATATACCTTCAGGTTGATGAACTGAACAATGAGATCATATGTATGATATGAGTACATAAATTCTTGTTATGTCCCTAGTTGGATATTACTGTGGAAGCAAAATAGACAACATTAATACATAAGACTAGAGTGTGTGTTGGCAGATGATAGAATCTCATCATTCATGATATGTAATATCAAACCAAACACATAGGTACTTGTTAGTGAATAGTATACCTGGAATACCCATCTTGAGAGTGATACATGGAAACTATGGAATGGTAGTCAGAATAAGCACTCATAGTGATGTTGGTGATTGTGGTTATTGGACCTGAAGTCACTACACTCATCACATGTCATTTGATGTATTTTGACACCATCTAATGTGACCTTAAATAAAGTTTTCCATAAAGGTGGTGCTCGGGTACATTGTGACATATGGGGAATGAATGTGAGTGATGTAGATAGGATTTGTCCCTCCTACGGGAGATTGATATCCTGACCACTTGATAAGTGAGACTAAGAAACGTATGGCCATACGTTTGTGACTCAATGTGTGATATGTGGGATCACATGCATCTCCTAAAGTCTGCTCTAGTTCAAGGAACATGGTTTGAGCATTGAAGAGGATGTTGATTCCATGCCTAAAGTTCAATTTGGATAGCAGAGACAAAGGAACTATACATTCACGGTAATATCGATCACAAATTGTAAGTTGAAGTTGTTCTTCAACTTTTGAATTACTTACTTAGCAATGATGTGTTGCTAGATATCGCTCACTACTTGTGATGTCATAAATTAGTTATGAACATTAACTGTGAAAGTAACTTCGGACCTATAGGGTCACACACATAGGATGTACCTAGAAAAGGAGTTTACTCATGAATATGGTTTAACTTGATTACTAATGTGTTCATGTATTCAATATAAATGATGTTGGATGAAAATTGGCTGAACTGGAATCTAAATCGACCAGGTTCAGAAATGAATTGTCTAGTTCAAAAATGAACTGTCTAGTTCAGAATATGAATCACATGGTCCAGAAGTGAAAATGATCCTTCAAAATGTGAGTCGATTGGTTCAGATTGTGAATCGACTGGCTGAAGGATCAGTATGATTGGATTAAGGATTGATGCTAACGTCATGTAGTGCATTAATCATCACATTGAAAGCCTATATGTTTGTGAATATGAAATACAATGAACGAATCAATTCAAGTGTTTAATCGACCTATAATTGACATACAAAATGATCGGTTCAAAAGTGAACCGACCGATTTGTGTTTCACAACAACCAGAAATTCATGAAAATCTATCTCTTTGACTCCTAATTGATTTGGAACCCCCTATCTCTGACTATCCTATAAATAGAGGGGTAGTCAAGGCTTTCAAGAAACACATTAATAAGTCCTAACAATTGTTGTCCTCTCACAGTGGTGGTAATGTGAGAGCCTGAGTTAAATCTTACCCATAAAAGATAGAGACAACAAAGGAGAGATAATAAGGGAGAGCAATTCAACACTAGCATGTTGACATTCAAATGAACAACTCCTTTCCGTTGGCTCTGATATCGTAATGTGGAGTTCCCAGTGGTCTACATAGACTATGTAGAAGTGTGGAGGCATTGCCGCCACACTAGGAGGACAAAACCATCACCAAATGTGGTGATACACCACAAGGCCGTCACAAGTTGTTCATGTGCATATTGCAAAGGTGCACATCACCAAGTAAGAGTAGTCACTGGACTTGCTCTAGGACCATTTATATCTTTTTTATCCTAGCCAAAAGGTGATACATTGTTATTGACACGATCTCTTTGGAAAAAATAGAGGTCAAAGTTTTTGTTTTTTATGCCTTCTCTGTCATCTCTATTCCACAATAGTGGTATCAGAGACACGTCAATTTATGATGTATTTGGATTTAAATAGATATGATCAGATTTGTTTTACTACATATAATGTGAATATTAAAAATGATTAATTTGTATATCCATATATGATCTCTATATATATGTCATTCATTCACTATCGGAAATGCGGGTAACTAAGGGTAGGTTTAGTTACTCATGCATTTGTATTGTAATAGGAATGAACATTGTAATGACAAACCAATATTGTAATGAGATGATCAAAACTATAATACAAAGACTTGTTTTGTAATATCAAGTAAACTATTGTCATAAACATTATTTTTACTATTTTTAGAGGGAGAATAAAAATTTCACACAATATTTACAAAATGAGTCTTTGTATTACAATTTTGTTTGTCTCATTACAAGTAGGTGCCATCCTATTACAAAATAGATCCATGGGTAACAAAAGTTAGTTACCTGCCTGGGCAGTGAATATATACCCATATATATGTATATATACATGTATATATATGCATATATACATATGAATACACACACACACACACATATATATATATACACACACACATGCATACATACATACATACATATATATGGTCATTCATTCAATACCCGTGTGGGCAACTAAGGTTAGTTACATGTGCATATGTTTTGTAATAGGAAGACACATATTTGTAATTAGAAGTCCAAAATTGTTATACAAAGACTCCTTTTGTAATATTACTTAGACTGCTGTCACAAATATCATTTTTTATTATATTCAGAGGAAGAATAAAAATTTCACACTGTAATTAAAAAAATGAGTCTTTGTATTACAATTTTGATTATCTCATATAATTAGGTGCCTTCCTATTACAAAATAGATCCAAGGATAACACAAGTTAGTTACATATATATATATATATATATATATATATATATATATATATATATATATGTGTGTGTGTGTGTGTGTATATATATATGCAGTTTATATGCATCACCATAAAAGCATTTTTATGGTGGATATTCATGGTTATGGTAAGAACCCATGTGGATGTGTGTGCATGGTTGTTTGATTTTCTTTCATGTTGTCACTATATTTACATACCGAGCCTCTCCCCTCCCTAAGTATAAATTAATTCTCTTCTTTCTATATTCCCCTCGAATGCAACTTAGGTTTTCCCTTCTACAATGTAATATGGAATATGATAGTTTTATTTTCTATTTTAGAAAGAGAAGATGTTCTGTATGATTCAATTTGATCAATTGGAGGACCGAGGAGGCCAACTGATAGGAGGATCCAACCAATTGACTTGAAGGCCAACTGATCGACTGAAGAGTCCAAACAGCCGACTGGGCCAACACAAGCTATCAGTACAAGTTGCTACATGAGATGTATGACCTTAGGTGGTGGCACTTCTTTGTGGCTCCAAAGAATTACATTAGTATGGCCATAACCACCACTCATATGTTTGTGATTGCATGTTATTTTATTTGCGGATATAGAAATAAGATATGTACTTTAAGTATGTGGTGATTGGGTATGTATATGTATTTATATACAATCCCTCAATAAATATTTAGCCTAAGATGATTTCTATAAGCGACACACATGAAAAGCTTGATCGACCAAGTGTGGGGACATCTTAGTGTGGTGCACCGTCTATCTCATGGAAGTGTGATGGTAGATATGTGGATCTGCCATAGTAGGGTGCATATTTTATGGTGTTGACTTTTGGGTCAGGTTCAACTAGGTGACATTAATGAGAGAAGTACCTAGAAGCATATAGATGGATTGCGACAAAGAGTTATGCACACCATCTATTTGAGAATTTCTTAAGGTACAATTGGAAAATGTTTCCTCCCTTAATAATTGGTTATGGACGCTGACATTGTCTGATAATAAATTAATTATTTTGGATCTTGGCTCACTACACTGAAAACTTTCAAATCGACAGTGAGGGCCAATTTGAACAAAATAGTGGGAGTGATAATCAATTAAAGTCTGAATTAATATCGTAAATTTAATCAAATCAAATTAAAATGTGTTTTGACAAATTACAAAATTTATTTTGTAGAATCTAATGGAAAACGCAAACATATTTTCTTTGTGATCCGTCTTTGAGAAGGACAAGCTGAATGGGAATAGCTTCTTTGATTGGTTTCAGGTCATCAAGAAGCATTTTCACTCAAGAGCACAAGATTTATGTCCTAGAGACACTAGATCCAAATGAACTCACTCCCATTGTGCCTAAGGCTGACAGGGATGCTTACAAGAAGCACTCTAAAGATGTGGTGGATGTTGAGTGCCTGATGCTATGCTCAATGAACTATGAGTTGCAGAGACATCATGAGAACATGGATGTTATTGAGATGGTAACACATCTTAAGAACATGTACCGAGATCAGGTAGGACAAGAGAGATATGATGTCTCAAAGGTGTTGTTCAAGTGCAATATAGCTGGAGGAGATCCAGTTGGTCCCCATACACTTAATTTGATTGGGTATATGGAGAACCTTGCTAGATTGAGATTTCCCTTAGGATAAGAGTTGGTCACAGATGTGATTCTACAATCACTACCAAAATCTTACAGCCAATTTGTCATGAACTACAACATGAGCAATTTTGACAAGTCATTGTTAGAATTATCTGGCATGTTGAGGACAACTAAAGTGCAAATGAAGAAGGAAAAAACTCAAATATGTGATGATGAACAATAGAGGAAAAGGGAAGTCCAAGGGAAAAGGAAAAGCTAAGAAGAGTTCTAAATCTATCTAGAAACCAAAGTTTTTAGTAGTGAAATCTAAGGGAGGAGTGAATAAGGAAGGGAAGTGCCACCACTATCACCAGCTTGGACATTGGAAAAGGAATTGTTCTCGTTATATAGAGGAAATTAGGAAGAAGAAGGAGTTAGAGATCTCCACTTCAAGACCCAAGAAGAAGTAAGATAGAACTATGTAGAGTAAGAGTTGCTGCCACTACAATTAGAATCTATTATTCATACATTGAGCATGTAATAAAATTAGTGAATTGTTATTTACCTGCCATTAATGAAAAATATCATGTATCTTGTACGGACAAGAATATTATGGATAATTGATGTTTTGTTTTAAAATATATGATCTTATACGTCAGTGCCCTATGTCTCATAGTCTATACTCAAAGTTCTAATGAAAAAATATGCATTACACATGCACTGAATGACATCATAACTCAAACAATGAATGCCTATAGCATTGTCATCTAGAACACATAAATGAGAAATGCATTTCTAGAATCCATAATGATGATTGTCTAGACTCGTTTGGTTTTTGAACCAATAGGGACATGTGAGTCTTATTTGTTATGGAATATGAGGATTCTCTTTTCACTAGAAATATTAGGAGAAGGATTATTCTATTAGAGTTCGTACATGTTGATGTATATGAACCTTTTAGAATAAATGCTAGAGGTGGTTAATAGTACCTAATCTCAGTAGAAATGGTAGATTGTATTTGATGAAATACAAGTCTAAATATATTAAAGTTTTAAAGGAGATCATGAATGAAGTACATAACTAGCTTGGTATAAATATTAAAACACTTTGATCTGGTCGATGTGAAAAATATTGTGAACCAAGAAGTTTGAGGACCTTCTGGAGACCGTGATAATGTATCACAATGAACTCCACTTAACACATAATGATGAGTTAGAAAGAAGGTATCACACCTTGTAAGTCATGGTGTGATTATTAATAAATATAGTTGATTTTCTAACTTCCTTTTGGCACATGCTTTGTACTAAACAATGTACCATCTTAAATGGTTCAAAAGACACCATATGATATATGGAACAGAAAGTGTCCTGATATGTCTTTTACAAGGATTAGCAATGCAAGCTTATATAAGAAAATACTTTCTTGAAAACATTTATCCACAAATCACATAAATGTTATATTGTGGACAACTACTTTTATATTCCAATTTGACAACAAAAGTATTTGTTGCCAGATGGCTATATTCCTAAAGGGAATTTAATTGCAAAGGAATGGGAGAAACGTAGAACTTGAAAAGTTTGAGACCAATAAGAAAACATTGAACTAAAAGAGTTTTAGTAGGAACAAGGAGAATCACATTTTTTGTGGAATCTCAAGTTCCTTATGTAACAAAAAAACCTCATAGATATAGTAGGACACACCTTGAGATTGAAAGTTTAGGATAACTTATGGCTCAAGAAGGCAGTGAGTTGGTTATTGATGATGAGCCAATAACCTACCTAGAAGCTATTGAGGGACCAGTCTGAGAAATGGCTTGAGTACATGAGATCTAAGTTGGAGTGCATGTACACCAACAAGGTATGACCTTGGTGGATCTACCTAAAGGAGTAAGACCCATAGGGTGCAATTGGGTTCAATAAGAAGGCCAACATGTATGGTAGTATACAAACCTGTAAGGGTAGATTGGTTGCAAAGCGTTTCAAATAAGTTCAAGGTGTTGAACATGATGAAATCTTTCACCAGTCACCATGGTTAGATCCATCAAGATCATGCTTTCCATTTTAGCATAGTATGTCTTTGAGATTTGGCAAATGGATGATTAGAACCACATTCCTTAATAGAAATATTGTAGAGGATGTGTAGGTGCCAAGACCTAAAAGTCTTAAAGATCTAATTATTGCAAATAAAGTTTGTTAACTACAAAGGTTAGTTTTTTATTGAAGCAAGCATCTTAAAGTTGTAATCTTCAATTTGACAAGATAGTCAAAGGTTTGAATATAGTCAAAATGAAGATGAAATATGTGATTATATAAGGTTAGTGGGAGCATATTTATATTTGACATAATGATGGGAATGGCATCCTTATCCTACAAATATTAAAACATGACTGGGAAGTACCTTCTCTATGAAGAATCTAGGGGAATTATCCTATATCTTAGGAATCAAAATCTATAGAGATATATCTAGAAAGATACTTGACCTAAGTAAAGAGTATATACATTGGCAATATGTTGAAGGGGTTTAACATATAGGACTCAATGCGAGAAAATTTGTCCATGTTCCATGGAATTAGTCTCTCAAGAGCCTAGTGTCCCAATTCTGGTAAATAATGGGAAAAGATGAGTATAGATGGGTACATATGATGGATAAAAGGCTAACAAAATAGAATCTTTACCTTCGTAAAGTAGGCAGAGTACGAATTTGTTGGATATTAATTGAAGAATACATAAATCACCACCGCAACATCAATAGGAAGTAGTTCACTCAATCTCGTTGGTAGAACAAGTCTTTCTACTAGGCTTTCCTATTTCTAACACACCTCTGTGTGAGTGGAGCACCCTCTCATCAATGTCGTTGTCTCCGCAACCATTTTCCCACACTCGAGATCTCACACCAATGATATTGCTAAAAGAATTGAGAGATAAGGAAAATACTCAAGATCTCCTCATTCTCTCCTTAAAACAAAGTATTTGATGAACATTTCAAATAGGACCATGTATTTCAACAAATTTTCTTAGCCCTTAAAAACACATTAAAATCACAAAAAATATGGAAACATATGAATAAAAACTCAAAAAATCATAAAATGTAAAGATATCATAGATTAAGTTACATGTAAAAGAGTTCACTCATATAAGGAAGATAAAATTATATGATCATCCATGAGGCCAAATATTCCTTAGATCCTAAATATTGGACCATGGTCCACACTACTCACAGTTCAAACATTTGAGCTCGACCATGCTATAAGCTTTGACCTTTTAAAATCACATAATCAAATACAACCCCAAGTCATACAAAATGCAAAGCCATGTCAAAAGTAGACACCACCATATCTCCATCAGGATCCTAGACCAAAACCTTAAACTAAACTACAAGCCATATCCTAAATAGTCACCTCAATTTTCAAAACCCTACATCTAACAGACACATTTAATGGGTCCCATAATCTAAAATTGAATCACTAACATGCATAAAGCCCTATCCCTCATAGGAAACTCATTTGCATAAACCATTATCCTAAATAGGCACTAATATGCAACCCTACCTCGGGTAGGCAAACCTATTTTTACTTTAGCATTCAAGCCCTACACGGAGTAAACACACTATGCATGTACATTCGACATTGAAGCCTTATCATGAGTAGAATAAACCTCTTATTTCCTTTATTATGCATTTGCATGCAGCATTGAAGCCATATCCTGAGTAGAAAAAACCTCTTATTTACTTTTTCTACAACTAAATTGTACCCCAAGTAGGAAAATCATTTTGCATTCGGTTCCTATCTAGTGTAGGCAAACCATTTTTCATTCAATCCCTACAATGTATAGGAGAAACCTCTTGAGGTCTATCATGTATAGGCAAATTGTTCTACATAAAGTCATATCCCAAATAGGCAAATCAATTTTCTTTCAAAATCCTCATATGGTAAGTACCTAAATTTTTGTTGAAGTCATGTCCCATGTAGGCTTACTAAACTTTACTTAAGACCTATCTTGAGTAGGAAACTTGCATTTAGAAAATCCTTATATCATGTAGGTGACTCTTGTGTTGTACCACTTAGATTTATGACTCTAAGCTCTAATTCGGTCCACCCATTGTGTTTTTTCCAATTGACCTAATTCGCTCATAAATCAAAATGCATGATTTTTTAATGGGATGATAATCTCTCAAAACCAAGCACCTTTAATGAACATTCCAATTCCTCATGCTTCAATTGAGTATCCCTTGATGAGTCTCATCTTTTTGGCCCTTCATGACTAAAATGAAGGTCTGACTTGGCTCAATCATGTGGCTCAAACTCTTACCTTGAACCTTATCTTGAGAGGGGAAAACTATTTACATCCCATTTTTTAGTCGTTTGATAAATATCATGATATGATCTGCTCTTTTTCTAACAAAGGAATTTATCATATTTAATCCATAATTCCATATTTTTTTGACCCATATAATCCATCTTATGAACCAACATGGGGCAAGAAAAGAAACTACCTCGAAAAATGAGATTGGGGTTCCCAGTGATTCTCCATGCCTCATCCATTTTCTACGTCGAGTGTTCATAGATTGGAACTTCCTCTAAACTTAAGTATAATTTGCCCTTTAATAGAGATTTGTTAAAGGATCTTTTCATAAATTCTGAACTTTATTATCTATGAATAAAGTATTTAGTTTCAATCATAGTTGGAAATTAAAAAATAGCACCATTACTTGATGAAAAAGATACTTAATATAAATGAAGAATTTAATGCAATGACCTTGTGAGTGGTGAAAGACAAGGTGACCGCAAAGGCGATTGAGCACGGCTGGCCTGGTTTTGGGGGAAACCTTCAGATCTGGAAGCTAAAATGCAACAAAGGAGAGCACATTGTTCACCCTGATTCCCCAAAAGATTGCTTTGAAGTATTTTAAGTCTCAAGGAAGCCTATCATGCCTCTGAATCCTACTAATGTCAAAGTCCTAGAAGGTCGGATCATCTTTCCAAGTATTGAAGCTATTGAAAATGCATCTAGATGGAATTTCTACCTTACAGGTTATGTTGTTGACTTCATTTCGAACCCAAATCTTCTTCATCGACATCTTCTTAATATTTGGGATCTGGAGGAGGATGTCGAGATCATTCCTAGATCAGATAGAGTTTTCATTTTCAGGTTCGCAAGCTCCTGTGATATGAAATCTGCCTTGGAGAAAGGGCCATGGTTTGTCAAGCATTTTCCTCTTGTTCTTATGAAATGGCACCCTAGTTTTCCAAACTTGGTCTGAAGAATGCCCTGGTATGGGTTAGACTACATGATCTTCCATTTGATTTATGGTATATTAGGATGTTTGAATGGATAGGTACTTTCTTGGAATTTCCTCTAAGGACAGACAGATTTACTAAAGAGTGTAGGCATCTTGACTATGCTCAGATTCAAGTTCTTTTTTATTCTCACTCTAGTTTTCTAGTGAGTGTTGATTTGCAAGGTGATGATGGTAGTGTGCATAGAAACTTTATTGAATATGAATGGTTTCCAATAGTATGTTATAGATGTAAATTGTTTGGACACAAGGATAAGCTATATCTTATTTCTTTACGTGAGAAGGTCTGAGATAAATAAGTCCCTAGTGAAGTTAATTCAGTTTTGGTGTTCTCATCTTCTGTTAATGTTTTTGGCACTGAAATCTCTTTGCTATCTACTAAATTGGATAATCCTTCAGGAGAAAGTAGTAAGGACTTGGAATCTGAAGCAAGGGTTATAGCTAAATTTGAGGTGTTAGATCGGAAGATTGAATCTATTGAATACATTTCTCTATCTAGATCCATTACTTTGACTTTGATTTCTATCTCCTCTAGTGAGGAAGCTATGGGTGCTTCTAGTCATGCAGTGAATCAGTTTGTTCTGCCTGGTGTGGTTCCTAAAGCCATTAATGGAATATCGCAAAGACTTATTAACTCCATTTTTTCTCCAGCTAATTGGAAGAAACTTAATTTGGGATTCAATGAAGATGATTTTGAACCTATGGCAGGTAGTCATCCAGACAAAGGGAAATGAATTCCATTCATATTACCTCCTAGATTTTTAGAGGGTTGAGTAATAAGATTGCCAGTGTCTAGGAGGAGGTAAGTAGAGTTTTTGGTCATATTTTGGTTCTTGTTGAGACACAAATTCGTAGGAAACATTTGGCTTCTTTTATGTCCAAGTTCTTCTCATAGTATAACTTTATTTCTAATCAAAATTCTCGTCCTTTAGGAAGATGTGTGGTTCTCTGGGACCAGGTGTGTGTGACATTCACAAAGTGCATGAGAATGATCAGCTGGTTCACTATGAAATGAGTATTGATAATTCTTTTTTTCTCCTTCCTGCTATATATGGGAACAATGATGACCATGATAGGTGCAATCTTTGGTCTTCTATCTCTACTCTCTCAAGTTTTGTTGACTCTACTTGGTTATTAATTGGAGATTTTTATGTTGTCATAAGTACAAAGGAGAAAATTGGCAAACAACCTCCATCGAATAAGTCAATGCATGATTTTAATGAATGTGTTCTCGGTTCTTCCTTATTTGACTTAGACTTAAAGGGCCCTTTATACACCTGGGATAATCACCAATTTGGTGATAGATTTGCTACTGCAAGAACTGATAGGGTTCTCTATAATTCTGAAGCTTTGAATTTTACATTTGAGTTCTTTGGCAGTGTGATTTCAAATATTATAAGTGATCATACTATTATCTCTCTTCATATTGGTCCTCCTAGGAATGTTAGAACTCCTTTCAGGTTTGTCAACAATTGGGCTGATGAAATTCATTTCTTGTTTATTGTCAAAGAAGTATGGAATATTGAAATTGAAGGCTTTTTGATGTTTAAGTTGTACGAAAAAATCAAACTATTGAGAAATTGCCTAGCTGAATGGAATCACAATTCAATTGGTAACTATTTCTCTAATGCTAAGATAAAAAGGAGCTTAGCTATGTCTGCTCAGGAGCTTGCTGATCTAAATCCATTGGATTCTAATCTTGTCTCTAAATCTAATACTCTCAGAAAAGTGGCTCATGAAGCTACTCTAATGGAGGAAAATATTTTGAGACAAAAGTCTCATGTTCAGTGGATAAAGTGTCATTGTTCAAATTCAAAGTTCTTCTACTCATTCTTAATAACTAGAAGACATAAAAATAATATTAGAAGTCTTAATGTTGATGGAGCTGTTACTAGTGATATTTCAATCATTAGGGACTATATTTCTAAGCACTTTGATAATATCTGTAATGATTCTTCTGGTGGTGGGGTTTCCATGGAGAGTGGACTGGTCCCAATTTGACTTCTCAGAACAAGAGTATTCTTATGAATCTTGTATCGAAAGCTTAGATTGAAGAGATTGTTATGTCTGTAAGTTCAGGCAAGGCCAATGGGCATGGCGAGTTCAATGTCACTTTTTTCAAGAAAACATGGAGTATTATTAAACAAGATGTCCTCTATTCCATTTTGGAATTTTTTACTAACGGAAAAATGCTTAAACCAACCAATAATGCCTTCATTTCTCTTATTCCTAAAGGTGATGATAGTAGCCTGATCAAGAATTGGAGACCTATCTTGTTATGCTATATAGTATATAAAATCATTTCTAAACTTCAAGAAAATAGATTTCAAAAGGTTTTGCTAGATATTATTTCCTTGAGTCATTATGCTTTTATCACAAAGAGTGAATCATCAAAGATGTTGTTCTTTTGACAAATGAGCTCATCCACGACTTCAATAGAGAAATCTCTAAAAATAAAATGTGTTTGAAAGTGTATTTATCTATGGATTATGATTTTGTTAGTTTGAGCTATTTGTTCTGTATGCTCTACAAAATTGGCTTTCCATGTAGATGGATTAGATGGATTGAGGAGATTTTCTTCTCAATATCTTATCAAGTGCTTATCAATGGTTAACCTAGTGTAAGGTTTCAACCATCTAATGGTATTAGACAATGGGACCCAATTGCCCCTATCTTTTTGTCATTGTTATGCATGGATTTTCTGAGTTGATAAAAAAGGAGGTATCTAATAATTCCTTGAGTCCTTTGAGAGCTTCGATTTCTTTTGATATTTCTCATATTATTTTTTCTAATGATCTTACGGTATTCTTGGAAGCTTCTAAATCTAATGCGAGATCTATCAAGGATATTTTTTTACTCTTTTTGTGTTATGTCTGCCCACAAAATCAATGCTAGTATGAGTTCCATTCTTTTTAGAAAAGATTCTCCTCAATAAGATATTATGAATATTCTTGGATTTCCTAAATGCCAACTTTCTTCCAAGTATTTCGAAGTCCCTCTCTTTATTGGCTATTTGAAAAGGAAAGATTGTGATCCTCTCATTCAAAAAATTAGAACAAAGCTTGAAGAATGGAAGGCATGTTCTCTCTCTTTATCAAGTCGATGTGAACTGGAAAAGTCCACTCAGTCCACTTTGAATGTCTACTAGATTGTGGCTTTCCCCCTTTCTTCTTCAATGTGTGATTTGAATGATAGAATATGTCAAAATTTCCTTTGGAGCAGTTCTGAAAATATGTCCAATCCGCATCTGGCAACATGGAAAACTATTACTCTTCCTAAAAGTGAAGGAGGTTTGGGAATTAGAAATACTAAGGAGGTATCTTGGGCATGTCTATGCTTGAATTCATGGAATCTTGTGGAAAAAAAGATATTTTCTGGGTAAAATGGATTGGTGAAAGGTATTTCAAGTGTTCATCTTTTTAGTCAGTCAAGACTAAATCAAATTGGTCCTAGATGTTGAAGAAAGTGATTAAACAAAAAACTAAGATCATTTCTCATATCCATTTTATTATTGGATATGGTAGAGATAAGAAACTTTGGCAAGACCCTTGGTTAAAAGGCAATGTGTTTATTACTAATGTCTTGGGAATGGAAAGTAAATTAAAGCTTGTATTTCCTACTAATTGCTTTGTTTCTAGTATTACTCATATTTTTTAGTGGCAGATTTCGAACAACAGGATGAATAAGGAGCTATTTGTTCCCATTACTTCTCAGCCAAAGTTGTCTTTTTCTTCTAATTATATTGAGTTTGATGGACTCTTGTCTCCAAAGTCAAAGGTCATTTGGAATGCTTTTCAAGTTCAAAAGACTGAATCTAGCTTTTATGCTTGGATTTGGATGAGTAATGTTCCCAGAAGGTGTTCTTTTCATATTTGGAAGGCGTTTCTGAACAAATTGCCCATTGGTGATTATATTAGAAGAATTGGCATTCAACTGGCATCTATGTATCCTCTTTGTTGTGATGGATATGAGGATCTCTTTCATCTAGTTTTTGAATGTTCTTTTGGGAAGAGAATATATAGTTGTGCAAATAGTGATCTGGGGATTCTTCTTTCGCACTCAACATGGAAGGATGTTGAAGAATTTTTTGGAGATGAAAGGTTCTTATTTCTTCTTATACTATAAATTATTTGGAGTGAAAGGAACAGACATTACATGATAACATTTTTTCTTCTATTGAATCTCTCTAGATATGCATCAAAGGGGATTTCTTATGTCTCAAGAATTGATCTTTTGATATGCCTCTAAGTGTCCGGTTGTTGTGATGGATATGTGGATTTCTTCTAGTTTTTTTGGTTGTGTTATTTTGAAGAGATATTATATAGTTGTGCAGATAGTGATCTGGGGATCTTTTTTGCACTCAACGTGGAAGGATGTTGAAGAGTTAAAAGGATTTTATTTCTTCTCGTACTATTTCTCTTTGGAGTGAAAGGAATAGACGTGTCCATGGATACATTTTTCTTCTTTTGAAGTTCTATATATACGCATCAAAGGGGATTTCTCATGTCTCAAGTTTCTTGACTAAACATGTCCTTTTTTTCTTCCACTTTGTTGAGAATTCTTTCTCTCAGATTATCCTTGTATAGTTTTATTTTTTTCTATCTTTTCTTATGCATTACTCTCTTTGAGTAATGATGGTTTGTAAATTTTACTTACAAAAATACAAAAAAAGCCACACAAGTTTTTCGAACCAAAAAAAGATATTTAATTCAAATCCTTATCCTTGTAAAAAATAAAGAGAAAAAGGAGGACTCATCACTCATTTTTTCATGTCTCCCATTCTCTTATTTTATTTAAAATTTATTGTGAAAATACAATATAGCAATGAGAAATGAAATACCCATTCAACATACAAAATATTCTATTAGATACTTGAATTAGAAAACTATTGTTTCTTGTCTAAGGATACCCAGGTGAACGCCCATTTCAGCTAGGGGGCATCTGGCATTCCTCCAAGGGTGTACCTCATACAAACTTATGTTCTGTAGGGTCCCCTCAAGTAACAAATCCCAATTTTTTACTCATATTCCTGATCTAATGGTGATTCCACTCACAAAACTTGTTTCTCTACATTGAACACTTTGATGCTCACGAAAAAGTATATGTACTCCCAATATCCACAATAAAATTTCTCCCTTTTCAAATATTATGTAGCTAGATATCAAATTATCTAGTTTGTTTGGGCTTCGTTGATGATTGTCTAGAAGATCCTTCTTCTATAATGACAATTTGATGTGATGGGAGGCTATGTAAATGCTAAGGAGGCACCACATGCTTCTAAGATTGGTTGAACTATGCTAGTTTTTCGTTCTAACT
Source organism: Alisma plantago-aquatica (assembly GCA_963693085.1). NCBI lineage: Eukaryota > Viridiplantae > Streptophyta > Magnoliopsida > Alismatales > Alismataceae > Alisma > Alisma plantago-aquatica. The sequence continues at coordinate 1,192,360,532 of OY856412.1, read as the reverse complement.
ACTAAATCAAGATCATGACAAGTGTGTTTTCATCTCATAATTGCTTATCTATTTTTGTCTTGCATAGCAATGCCTTATGTATATGTTCATATATCATGCAACAACAATATTTCCATACTTAATTGAAGTATAATTTTCCTACTTATTTAATGATCTCTCATAAACAATTGCAGGACTAGAACGCTACCATTACAATCTAGTTTTCCCTTGCATATGTTTATTGATTGAATATGAAAGTACATCTTGCTCATAATTGATTTCTTATCAAATTATCCCTCTCTCTATTTCTAAATCTCATCCTAATCACCCACGATGAATCTCTATCATGGGATATTCTGAGGTGAATAGGATCCCTAAATCCAACTAGAGTCTTTAGGGAAGACAAAAAATGTTCCAAGGTCATATTGCATGAAGGATCACACACAATAACCATGTTTTACTTATATAGTTTCCTTAATCAACCTAAAAAAGGCCTTTTCATGAAACTAGAGAATTCAAATACAATATTGATTTTTTGCATGATGTGGGCATGCATAACACCTCCTCGATGATAAGTGATTTTCATTCCAGTCTCCTGGCCATGCTTTCTATATCTTTTCAACCCCAATATGAGTCACTTTTTGATCTTTTTCTCATTTTTTATTGAATTGAATGCCCATATATAGTTTTCTTTTTTCCTTACAACATAAGGTGGTGATATGATTTTCTTATCTTCCATGTTATCTTGAATTTTGCATTGATCATCGAGTTTGGTGCTTTGTTGATTTTTATCCACATGTAAAACACATAGATATAACACTAATGTTCTTAATAAACCATATGTAGTATCCTTCTAACCCCACAAACTATAAATTTGTGTAGGTGTTTTCAGCTATTCCCACTAAAGTATAGGTTCTACCTTGTTGGGGTCTATACAAATCCCTTGATCAAAGATAGCCTGACCAGCAAAACCAACGTTTGCTAACTATATTTACACTTACTAAAATTATCATACAAGCATTGATGACATAGAAACTATAAAGATAAGTGAAAGTGATGCTCATGTTGTTCTTTATTTGTGGAGTATACCAAGAAACCATCTATGAACACTACTGTAATCTGACATAAAATTGTTTCAATATCAAGTTCCTTAACCCCAAAAAGGTTTTGGGAGCATTGATTAGTCAAAATGACATCACTAAGAACACATAATGAAAATAACATGTGTCAAACATTATCTACGGCACATAGTAGGGATTAAACTTTAATAAATGGTAACCTAACAATAGATGAAGCTTCAAAAATATAGGCTCTCCCCTTAATTGGCCAAACAAGTTGTCAGTAAAAAGAAGGATACATGTCCTTGATTATGATCTTGTTGAGTTGTTTTTATTCATTGTATAATTGCATTATCCTATCCTTATTCTTAATAAAAAATTTCAGGTGCTCCCCATGGTGAGGTACTAGGTTGTATAAATATTTACATAACAACTCTTTTAGTTGCTTATTCAACTCTTTGAACTCTAGTGGTTCCATATTATAGGGATATATAGGTATCAAAAATAAATCAAGTGTTGGTTTATCTCAAAGTCAACATCTCTAGATAGTAGAAAACCTGGTAGTAATTAGGAAAGTCATCAATAAGATACTAAGCTACTAGTACCTCAGACAACCTAGGATTTTATTCTCTAGTATCAACTAGATGTTTTGGGTAATCATGACATCCTTTCCCTAACATATTCCTTGATGTCATCATACAAATCATATACATAGTTAGGACTTTCCTTTCTCCTATATATATCCAAGTCTTATATCCATTACTAAAATAAAATTCCTTATTGAAGCAATCCCATTGAACCATATATTGTTTCAAATAGTTCACACACAATATTACCACAAATCCATGTATCTCAAGTGGGAAAAATCCACTTGAGTACTATGATTTCCATCTTACAACATTAAGGCATGACTCTCCTATAAAGATAGGTTCTATGGAAGGAATTTCCAAAATAGAATCATAATACAAGGGTAAAACCAACAAACGAATTTTGGCTATTACAACCTTGGTCACAAATGAATACATCAAACCAAGATCTACCAAAACAAAGTAGTAGTGACATTTGTAGTTTATTGCATCATACCTTCCAGTACTTGTGAAAATAGAATACCCTCCATTGGTATGTACTGGCTTGGTTTTTACTACTCTCCCTCTACATCTTTTTGTACTAGTACGCAACGTGATTCTCAAAACATGGGATTTGTTTATGAAACTGGTCAATGTTATTCTTTTTTGTGGTTGTTGAGCTTGCTAATGCTATCCCTTTGGTCTCTAACTTGAAGATTCTTGTTGGCCTCTCTATGGAGTAATGTCCTATATGTCCACACATATAACATGTAGGAACATTAGGAACCCAACACTAAACAATATGAATATGCACCAATACGGTAGGCCATGGAGGTCATGACACATAGATAGGTGTTCTTGATCTCTCTAGAGTTGGTAGCCTCTACCACTTCCCCTAGTGTTCCTTCCTTTGCCTAGACGTTGCAGTAAATTAAGATGGAACCCTTCTAACTGAATGTGGAGGTGATATATACATATATATTTATTTATTTATTTATTTATTTATATATTTATATATTTATTTATTTATTTATTTATTTATATATATATGTATGTATATATATATTTTTATATGTATCCTTGTTTGAGTTATAGAACTAGGTTCATACATATTCTCTCATAGCCTTTTATATTTCTCATAATCCTTCTTAGACAAGTTTTCCTTGTCATCCCTTATGATGGCATCCACAAAAGCATGGAAGTTAGAATAAGATAAAATGATAGATACCTTCTTTTGCATATTAAGATTCCAACTCTTTTTAAAACCTTCGTATCTTATTAGAGTTTGTCACATAGAGTTGGAATATAAAATTGCATAGTATCTAAGAACAAAAAGACACACATAGACTAAAATATTCCTTGCTTTGATGTCTAAAAGTTCCTAATCCTATTAGAACACATGTATCAGGATAATAGTGCAACTACAAATGCTTCTTTAACTCAAAATGTGTAGTGGTATCTCTTACTCCCTACATTGTCTCTAAAACCCATCAGTAGTATGTTATCATTTTAGAAGATAAACCACTTGCTCAACCATATCCTCCTCAAGAATTTGGACCAACTTGAATATCTTCACTATTTCAAATAATCAGTCATCTACTTCATTAGGGATAGAACTACACATGATGTCAAATGCTCATGTCTTCTTGATTTTCTCATAGGACTTTCTCTCCCTCACTGGATTTGACTCAGGTGCATGTTGTCCTAGGCCTCCTTCTGCTTGGCTGATAGTACCTCATCACTTGATCAATCGCCTACATCTCAGAGAATAGCCAAGCTATCATAACCATAGGATGCGATGGAGGTGTTGCTACTTCTTCATTAGTAGGTGTGGATTGGTCCCATTAACTGTCTTTGATCTTTATTATAGGGGGGTATGTGGCTAAGGTTTGTACTTGTCTTATCCTTCTGAAACTACATGAGCTCTACTAGAACCATGGAATTATTTTGCAACTTATCTTTATGTTCTAAGTACCAAATATGTAGTGGATATAGATATTATGGGTATATGGAACAAATAAAGACACTAGACACATCCTATCTTTAGATACTAAATAGTCCTAAGATATGATACCACTTTTTGGCTCCTAGTGACCAACCAAAGCATAATTACTAGAGGTGGTCCTCATGTCTTGTACAATCAATAAACCCAAAACCATGTTATAATGATTAACAAAAACAACAACAATAGAATCCATATCATTTGAATTGATTAGTATTGATACCATTCATTTGGATTCCAATCCCATGGAAATTAGAAAATGTCAATTATAAAATTTTCATAAATAGAGAATTTCTAAATTTTAAAAAGATATATATATATAAGAGATTATTTAGTTAAATAATAATCCTTTAGCAAAACATAGCCACAGGGCATATTTTTCAGACCTAGACATGAACTACTACACACACAATGTATATAATTCACCTAGCTATGAAGTCAATCTTCTCTAAGCTAATTCCAAGGGGTCGACTCATCTTCAGAACCTAAAAATTTGTTCATTGGTTGATTGGACAATGTTCAAGTGAGAAAATAAGGATAAGAGTAAATAAACACAATTCCATCCCCTTTCCTTCAAGTACGATAGGTATAAATCAAGTTAACCTTAAGCATAAAAGATACATAAGTTCAAGAATTTACTTGTCACCAAATGATGCATATCACAAAAGCAGAAAATATCATTGATAGGTAGGAATTGTACATTTAGCTTTTCCATTTTTCCCTAAAATTATATGACTTTTACTAATACAAGCAGAAGTTATCATGGTGTATTCACAACACATGATTCACCATCCATGTCTTAGGGTTTAGCATGCCACCATAAGATAGTTGATGGAGCCCAAGTATGTGACATATCTAGGTAGAAGAATGTAGCTTTGCTACCTCTCTTCCCACATCTTGGTATAGGGTTGGGGTGTACCACATCGTATCACATAGTCCACATGTCAGATTTCTCATTTCATGTCTATAACACCTCACTTGTAAAACACTCATAAGATAGAGCAAAAGCATACATTTTCATTCACTTCAAGAGGGATTTCACAATAATGATATTTGTAGCATAAAAATATAGTTCATATATAAACCAACAAATGATACAAATAACAATATCATTCTCAATTCCTTGCCATAACTCAAAAATAAACCAAATTAAACATGTACTCACTTAAACACCATATACTTTCTCATAAAATAGAAAAATGAAATCTAGACTATGTATAGTTGGCACCCCATCATGAATTTTCTTCTAAATATCATTGATCTAGTCCTTATATGATATATAGCTCCCCTCCTCTAATTTTTCTCCTTAACTGTGGGCCATTAAAGAAATTATATTGGAACATATAACATATTAAACAAAACATGTAATCTGAAAATGAATATTTAAACATTTAACATTGAAAAAAGGACACAATTTCTTATAAATCAATTCTTTTATCTTGATGTATATAAGAATCCTTGAATTTCGACATAAGTGTCTCTACTCTTATGAACCAAAGTTCCTCTTAGGTTTCATAACATCCCATATTTATTTAAAGTAAGATTAGGATTTTAATATCAATTGATCACTACTTAAATTCAAATGGTGGATTTCAATGCAGATAACCCAAGTGAATAACTTTTCCTTTAGGTATTATAAGAGATGAGTAACCTGATTTATTTTTCTTTCCCATTTTTTGGTGATAGTTAATTCGATATCCTTTTACATTGAAGTATGTTTAAATAAGTGACTATTCTAATATAATGCACTTTCTTTCCCCTTATGGTAGCTTAATCAACATTTATATTCATACGAACCCTAATGGGCCTAATTTCATTGAATGAACTCAATAACACTAAAATTATCCCTATATGGCCATAATTGTAAAGTTACACCACTTGGGATCAATCATAATTCAATAAATACATATAAGTGATACAAATTACATTATATTAACAACCCATCTTTTGATCTTAGAATTTGGAAATTTAATGTTTAAGAATGTTCTAGACCCTTCTGTGCTCCTATGGCCAAATTTTGAGTTTGGTTTGACCTTCAATGACCCCTCAAATGATCATAGATAGTTTTTATATAGTCTTAAATCCACTAATTATAAATTTGATTCCACGCATAGTCAAAGTCCACTCAGACTCTCAGACCCTCTCGAGGATTTACAAACCATGGTCATTCCCCTTGTATGGTCCCCGTATCCTGAATGGACTCCACAATACTGACTTTTTGGGACTTCTTTAGGGCACGTAAAACCCTTATCTCTCTGTGAGTGTGGAATTTTGCAAGAAACTAAGGTGGGTTTTGACTCTAAAGGTTTTCTTGATTTGCCTATCCCCAACCACGATGAGATTCATGATTTAGAGTCCTTGGATGACCAAAATCCCTATTTGTCCCATGTTTCAGACTCCCTTGACCTCATGAATTAGCTCCAGTAGAAAACTATAAGTACAATCTTGTGAAAATGATCCTTGGGTATCAAGCAACCAAACCCTAGTCTAGTTTTGTCCCCTAGAAATCTCTCAGTTGCCTTACATATTCCACCTTGATCTCATTCCCTCCTCTGACTGGCAATGATAAGCCAGACAACCTTGGGGACCATCGATGCTTCAGTTAGGACCAAAAGACCTTCCCAGAGCTTTCCATCTAGTGGATTGCATCCATGGCTTGGTAAATCATATTTCCCCTTTTCCCTTGTCATGGTTGTTGCAACGTGAACTAGTAACACTTTCAACCCTATTTTTCCTCTTCACTCTTGTCAAGTCGTTATGCATTTGCCCAAAGTCTCATTTTTTTCAAAAGGCTTTGTGTGTACTTCCGTTCATTATCACCTTGCTTCTCCCCTTCCTCGAGTTCTTGGTCATAGTAGAAGGACTTTTTCTGTCCTCAACCTACACACCCACCACGCTAGATGTCACCAAGACTAGGTGGAGTGAGATCATGATGTTGACACAATATTGGTCAATTGTGCATCAAGATTCATTTTTGAATGTAAGGAAGGAACTCTAGTATCCATCCACAAAGTTTTATGTTTTTTTTATTTATTGAAGAAGATGACGGCATATTGGTTTGTAGTTTTACCCTTATATGATTTTTCATTTAGTCACATGAGACATGGGTAGTTGAGTATTTATACGCTCTAGACTTTTGAGTCATCACGTGTTTTGACTGAGAAAGATCTGTTACCACATGGTTGTCCCCAATTGGGACATACAATCTTCACTCCATCTAGTGGATAAATCGGTTTGTAGATTTCCACATGGATTTTCCTCATTGTACAATTGGCTAGAATCTTCAAAAAAATGCAATATATTATCCTTTGATCAAAAAATTATGAAAAAATATTTGTTGTAAAGTTTTTTGAATGAGGACAATATTATGATGGTTTTGAAGTTCATTTGACTTTGTCTCCCATGATTTGTTAAAGAATCATGAAACCCTAGAAATCAATTTAAGGATTAATCATTAATGGATGTTAATGTATTTAACAGGATATTAGGGTTTCAATCAACCCATGAACACATTTAGGGTTTCACCAACATAAGAAGAAAAACTAGGATATTCTCTAAGAGAGAGGTAAATGGTCCATGCACTTTGAAATTAAATGTTGTTTGATTTTAAATATGTATGTACAATTCATGGTATAAATGTATTATATATTGTTTCAATTGTTAAGTAATTGAATTTATAATGAATTTATGTTATTTTATTGTCAAACTTATTGTATCATAGTCATGCACATTAAGAGTAAAGTGAATAATAAGATCTATTAGCAAGTTAAGAGTTTTTAAGAGAAATATAATGGTAAAAGATAACTCATATAATATCCTCACCAAGAGGCTCCTTGGAGCAAAACTAAGAGGAACTCAGAGCATAAGAGAAGAGGTTGTTATGTGCAAACTTGAGAATCCTTATGTAGGTCCAAGTAAAATATATAATTTAAAATCAAATGTATCCCTTTATTAATGTTTAATGCTTAAAGTTTATTTTCAGTTTATATTTTCTTTTTGAGATATTATATTTTCAATTCCACTTACCAATTTGTTTGAAACATGGGTGGGGTGATGATTGCTTGTAAGGAGAAAGGATAGAGTATAAAGCCATCTGACATGCAAGGACTAGCTCAAGGATCTTCAAAAGAAAAGACTTGGTGGGGTGCCAATTGTACCTAGTTAAGATTTATTTTCATGTTTATGAGAAGTATATGGTTTAAGACCCTAACATTATTTAATTAAAAATTTAGGATGTTACAATTTGTGGAAGATAGGTATGATGGGGAATTTTCCTTGTGTAGAATTTTCTTATTGATAGATTGCAACCCCCCTTTCCATTAGATAGGATAAGGGAAAAGTGCACAGACTCAAGACAAACCCTAATGGACCAAAATATAGTTGGGCCCATATACAAACAAATTCAAATAACTTAATTAAATAGACTCTTTAACACTCCCCCTCAAGCTAAAGCTTGGGAGAATCCCAAGTCATGTTGCAAACGGACAGACAAACTAATAGAAAATGAAAAGAGATCAATAAAGACCATATAGGACTCTTCTCCCCCACCCTCAATGTTATAAAAAATCATTCAAATACTCAAATACTCTCCCTCGAATAGATAATCTCAAAGTGGGTATGTAGGCAGGTAGCAAGAGCTCGTTAATCAGCATGAAGTGGCATCTGGAGTAGAAGTAAAAATCAACATGTAGGCATCATGGTCATGATATCAGCCAGTATTGTCATGAAGTAGACCAAGTAGTATTGGAACATAAGAATTATAGTCAATGTGCATATAAAGCATGGACAAGAAAAGAGTCAACATGTGCAAATCATAGACTAGACAGAGAGTGTTAGTGCACAATAATAAAAAGTAGATGACGTAGCTGGATTGAAGACCAATGCACAACGTAGCAAGTAGGTCAAGGAATCCAACATGCAATGTATATGAAACTCCTTCATGTATAGGTAAAATCACCAATATAAATGGTCATCATCTTCTCTCATCATAAATTTTCCATCAGAGTAGTAGACATCACAGTCTAGAGAGTGTTAGTCATAGGAGTAGTAATGGTTGACGTTCAAGGGAACATACAAAGAGTCAATGTGCAAATAGAGCATAGACATGTAGAGAGTCAATGTGCAAATAAAGCACAGATGGAAGATAGTTCAAAATTGCAAAGTAGTAAATAAAATGCACTACTCATAGCACAAGTATAAAGAGTGGCATCAGTGGATAGAAAATCAATCAACATATAGCATAAGTGAAGTAGATAACTCCATAGAAACAATCTATATGATGATAAATAAGTTTCTAAAGCTCTTCACAAGGTAAACAAATCTATAGTATTAAAATGATCCACATAGAATAATAAGCAACGTCACATAGTAGCCTCAAAGGTAGCATGAAAATCCAAAGATCACAAGACTAAAATCTTCTTCTTCTCTCCTCCATCTCACCTCTTCTGTGTACTCATTATCCTCTATTCTCCCCCTCACACCAACCAAAAAAAACATCAGGAGAGTGGTTGGTGTGGAAAGTCAAAAACAATTATAGAGGTAGTGTTTATGTAGGCAAATATGTGGATGAGGTAATCAACAACTTGACTCAATGTGCAACATGACCGATTACATAGATCTAGATGGATAAATATGTGGATCTTAGTGCAACCTGAAAAAGGATATTTTTTAGGCCTATTATGATCCAATTAGCCAATAGGCACAATATTCATATGGGGTTAATACAAGCAATTATGAGATATGCAATATGTATGTAGGGCTAGAAAGGGTGGGGTCAAAGAACAAAAGAAATATAAAATTTCCAGAAAAGGAAGATAAGTGCCACTCGTAAGGATAAAGATAGGGACTCACCATTTATAGTAGCCTCAGCCATTTTATAGAAAATTTGTGGATGATGTAGCATGCTAAGATGTAGCAGCAATAGTAGGTGACACATCATGCTAGTGAAGGGATACACCTTGTCGCACATTTGTAGATGTAGCAGCAAGCAGGAAACATGCCATGACATTGAGATGACACGACGTGTCAGATAGCAAAAGTCATTGTTGGCATGAAGCATGTGACATGTCGTATTATTCAGGTGACACGTCATGTTATTTGGTAGATCTTAGGGTAGAATAAGTGCATATCACCAATGACATGTTGTGTCATTTAGGTGAAATGCCATGTCACTAAGAAAATTTTGTGAACCAAGTCATGGATGAAGTAGAACTTCACCTACACGTTGTGTCAAACAATGACACACCATGTTGGTGACAGAACATTAGCAAAAATCTTCGAGACAACAATAAAGGGGTGAAAAACTCTTTTGTGAATCATCATCGTAGCAATATAGGAATGATATGTCCCCAATATCAATAGTAAAATGAGATCTTTACCCAATATTTGGGATTATATCTCAATTTTGGTGGTGGCAAAGATGATTATGGAGGTGTAGATCAGTGGAGATGTAGGTGATGATGGTGTAGATCATAAGAGATGGTGGTGGTAGATATTGGTAGTTATGTAGATTATGGAAACACATAGGGTAGTGGTGCAGCTACATAAGCAAACAATATTGATGGAGGCATCACAAACCTTGTAGAGATACTAACAGCAATGTCAAGATGGATTGATTTGGTTTTGATAGAAATGCTTCATGGAGATGTCTCCTAGAAGAAGTAGCGGTAAGAAATCCTTAGGGGCGTGCAAGCAATGCCTAGGGGTGGTGTATGTCCACAAGGGGAGACTTCTCTCCTTTGTGCTCTCTCTCTCTTCGGGTTAGGGGCAATGTAGGAGGTCTACTCTAATATCATGTGGAAGAGTGATATGATGGGGAATTCCTCTTGCATAAAATAAATTTTCTTATTGACAGATTGGCATCCCCCCTTTCCTATAAATAGGATAAGGAGGAAGCATATAGACTCAAGGAAAACCCTAATAGGCCAAAATGCACTTGAGCACATACACAAATAAACTAAAATAACTTACCTTAGGGTTTTACAAGTTCTTAAATTGGGATACATATACATGACAAACACTTCCATCTAACTTAAAATAGGATTTGAACTTAGTCATACCTTCATTATCTTCATCCTCAATTTAATCTCAAAGTTTGGGGTTTCTAACCACGAATCAAATCTCTACTATCAAAATTCATTAGGTTTTGTTGGGTACCTAATTTAGGTATTCTATGTCAACTTACTTGGTGGAACCTTTGGGTTTGTGTTGGTCATAAAAAAGTGTAAATATGTGGGGATCATAATGGCAATGTTCAAGATCTTAGTGGCATACATGTCACATACCACATATGCCAGCAAGAAGAACAACATATGCATAATAAATCTTATTTCTCTTGACATTCCCTTTGAAATTGTCAATTAGTTTGGCCACCGCCATTGACAAAAGAGAGGACATGCCACTAGCTATGACATAGTTAACACAAAGAATCTGAATTATATAATTTCTTATCACTAACACATATGTCCATAGATATCTCTCTAATCTTGTATTTCTTATAGGGTTCCTATCTCTCAAGTAAGAGGGATACGCATTCTAATTCCTTGACTTCCTATACTCTAGACATATGTTTTCTATTATTAAGGGAAGGATGAAAGAGATATCTAGGTAATCATGAGAAAATCTTGGTGGTGAACTATATTTTTGGCTCTGATACCATTATTTTAACACCCAATTTGTAATATATTCACAACATAGAGCAGAAGCATACATTTGCATTCACTTCAAGAAGGATGTCACAATCATGATATTCATTGCATAAAAATAGAGTTCATATATAAACTAACACAATATAAAGATAATAATTTTTATACTCAAGTCATGAACATTGTTCGCACATAAACCAAACTATATATGTTCATACTTAAACACCACATGCTTTCTCATAAATAGGAAAACAAATCTAAACTATGTGTAGTTGGCACCCCACCAGGTCTTTTATCCTAAAGATCCTTGAGAGATTCCTTGTACATCAGATACCTCCCTTCCTTTAAGGTTACTCCTTACATGGGGGCGTCGCGCACCAACCCATGCATCAAACAAATTATAAGTGGAATTGAACATATTATATATTAAGGAGAACATGTAAACTAAACATGAACATTTAAACATTAAACATTGAAAAAAAAAGACAAAATTTCTTTTAAATAATTCCTTTTATCTTGACCTATATAAGAATCCTCAATTTTGCACATAAGTGCCTCTTCTCTTGTGTACCAAAGTGCCTCTTGAGTTGCATCGAAGTGCTCTTCTATTAGCTCCATAGTGCCTCTTAGTTTTTCTCTGAGGAGCCTCTTGGTAAATACCTTATTTAAGTTATCTTTTATCATTACCGTTCTCTTGAAAATTCTTAAATTTATCTAAGATCTTGCTTATAACTTTTTCTTGAATGTCTATGAAAGATGATACCAAAATTATTCACAATAAAACATGACATTTAGTTCATTATAGATTCATTGGCTTTAAGTAGTTGAAATAGTAGGTACTACATTCATAGAATTCTAAGTACATTGTGCATCCATACATATAGTCAAACAATATTTATGTTCAAAGTTCACGAACTGCTTATCTTTCTCTTAGAGAAGATCCTAGTTTCTCTTCTTAGGTTGAGGAAACCCTAATCATTTGTAGGATAGTTGAACCTTAATCATTTTTTCGTTCAATAATCATTAATTACTAATTACATTCACTTTATTTTTTTACATTTCCATGGTTCTTGGATAAAATAGAGAAACTCAGAGTCAATTCAAGATTTCAAAGTTAGTGTGTCATGTAGATCTTTAAAAATTGAACAAAATCCATATACGTTTGACCCAAATAGAGATTTAATTTAATTACAATGATTTTTCAAAATAAATTGTCTTTCGACCAATCAGAGATGATATAAATCATCAAACTCATTTTCTAAAAATGGGCTAAAGAGTGGAAGAAGGATCGATGAATCTAACAACAAAGTGTTTGTTTCCAGGGATGTTGCATTCCTTGAGATGGAATTTATTTCCAAAGGAATCAGTGGGAGAAAAGTGGAACTCAAAGAGGTTTGAGACCAACAAGAAAACATTGAACGGATACATGAACATACGAACAAAGAGAATCACAAGATCTTGTGGAGTCTCAAATTCCTCAAGTAACACAGGGACCTCGTAGATCTAATAGGACACGCCTTGATCCTAAAATATTTGGATATCTTATGACTCAAGAAGGCAATGGATTGGACATAGATGATGAGCCACTATCCTATCAAGATGCTATTGAGGGACCAAAGTTTGAGAAATGGTTTGAGGCCATGAGACCTGAGATGAATCCATGTATACCAACAAAGTACGGACTTTGGTGGATCCACCTGAAGGGGTAAAATCCATAGGGTGCAAATGGGTCTTCAAGAAGAAGATCGACATGGATGAAAAAGTCCAAACCTATAAGGGCAGATTGGTTGCAAAGGGTTTCACACAAGTTCAAGGTTTTGACTATGACAAAACCTTTTCTCCAATGACCATGGTTAAGTCCATCAAGGTCATGATTGTTGTTGCAGCTTATCATGACTATGAGATTTAGCAGAGGATGTTAAAATTGCATTCCTTAATAGGAATCTTCTTGAGGATATGTACATGACACATCATGAGGGTTTTATAAATCCAAAGGATGCAAATAAAGTCTATAAGCTACAAAGGTCAATTTATGGACTGAAGAAAGCATCTCATAGCTGGAATCTTTATTTTGATGAGACAGTCAAAGGGTTTGGCTTTATTGAAAATAAAGATGAACCTTGTGTGTACAAGAAGGTTATTGGGAGCATTGTGACATTCCTCATATTGTTTGTATATTACATACTATTGATGAGGAATGACATCCCTACTTTACAAAAGGTAAAGACATGGCTTGGAAATACATTCTCTATGAAAGACTTGGCAGAAGCATCCTACATCTTGGGGATAAATATCTTAAGCGATAGATCCAGAAGGCTTCTTGGACTAAGTCAGAGCTCATACATTTACAAAGTGTTGAAGGATTCAACATGGAGAACTAAAAGAGAGATAACCTACCAGCATTGCATGGAGTGACCATCTCTAAGTTTAATGTCCCAGTTCTTATGAAGAAAGGGAATGCATGAGTTTAATTCCATATGTCTTGGCAATTGTATCAACCATATACACAATGTTGTGTACTCGTCCAGACGTCTCGTATGCCTTGAGCATGATGAGCAAATATCAGTCAGATCTAGGTGATGCTCACTGGATAGCCATGAAGAACATCCTCAAGTGCTTGAGAAGGACTATGGCTCAGTTGTTGGTTTACGTCAAAGAGAAAGAGTTGGTGGTACAGGGTTAAACTGATGCAAGCTTTCAGACTGACAAAGATGATTACAAATTGCAGTCAAGATTCATGTTCTGCCTTAATAATGGAGTTGTAAGATGGAAGAGTTTCAAGCAAGAAACAATTTCTGGTTCTATAATAGAGGCCAAGTATATTGTTGCATCGAGTGCAACAAATGAGGTTGTATGGATAAAGAAGTTCATTATAGAACTTGGGGTCGTTCCAAGCATCAACGATGCAATCAAGCTATATTGTGACAACAATGGAGCTATTTTACAAGCTAAGGAACCCAGATCGCATCAATGCTCAAAGTATATACAAAGGTGGTTCCATCTCATATGAGAAATTTTACAACACGGAGATGTAAAGATTTGCAAAGTACCAACTGAGAACAATGTTGTTGACCCCTTGACAAAGGTACATTTGCAGCAGAAGCATGACAATCACATTAGATCTCTTAGAATATGATTCGTGAGTGATTAGCTCTAAGTGCGAGTGGGAGTCTATTGGTATGTATTCCCAGAGAGCCAATCATGTGATGATTGTAATGGCATAACTTATAAAACAATTTTATTATTAATAAAAGGCAAGCTTCCAATTTATTCTGTTTAATTCAGTTATGGGATAATGATGTAATATTATAAATGTCTAAAGAATAATATTACTCAATAACGTATGTCTTTAAGTATTAGCTTTGGGGAAATGAACATAAGGATGTTAAGAGTACATATACATATTATCATTATGTCCTTGATCACTTGTTATTGTGGAAGGTTGATAGACAACAATAACACATAAGATCAGAGTACGGGTTGTTTGATGATAGAATCTCATTAGTCATGATATGGCTATATCAAACCAAGCACACAGATACATGTTAGAGAACAGTGTATCAGACAGACCCACCATGACACTGAAACATGGAAGCCATCATCATGGAAGTCATATTCAGCTCTCACAGTGATGGTGGTGGTTGTGGTTCTTAGACCTAAGATCACTACACTCATCACATGTCATTGGGTACACTTTGACATCATCAAATGCAGTCCTAAAACATGGGTTGTGATAAAGTTGATGATTGGGTGAATTTGACACATGGGGATAGATTGTGAGTGATAGAAATGGTATTTGTCCCTCCTACAAGAGTTTGATGTTCTAGGCCTCTTGATTAGTGAGACTGAGAAATGCATGGTCATACACATGTGAGTCAATATGTGATATTGAGATTACATATATCTCAGACAGTTTGTTCTTGGTTCAAGAAATAAGATTGAATGATGAAGGGGATGACTACTCCATGTCTCGAGTTCAATATGGACATCAGTGATGAAGGAACTATACAAATACTACAACTCCATGTGCAAATTGTAGGGTGCAGTTGTTCTCTAACTTTCTGTTTACTTGGGTGGCATTGATGTGTGACTAGGCACTGCTAATTCCTTGTGATGTCATAAGATGTTGTGGACATTCACTGCTAATGTAATATGAGACCTATAGGGTCACACACATAGGTCTCGACCTAGAAGAGAAGCTTGATCTTGAATTACAATTGAATTAATTACTAAAACATTTTGGTAATTGATTCACGTAACAAGCAACCTGAGTGCACTGCCAAACGCCCATCTCATGGCATGAGACGACCATGTGGAGTGCTAAATGGCCGTCTCAAGGGTTGAGATGGGCTTTTAGAGTGTCAAACTGATTCAAGTTTAAATTGGCTATAGATTGAACTGGCCGGATCGGCTCGACTCACTAGATGACCGCCTGTGTGAGCGAGACAGTTGTCTCGTATGGGCGAGATGGCCTAGTTTGACTGAGGGAAGGTTCTAGATATTTCCAAGTTCGTTTCAATTAAACATTTCTTGTGGTACAAGGAATTAATATGTAATATTAATTGGAATCGAATTATCACTTTTTGTGTGACTGGGGAAGTACCAAACGACCTTCTGGCATGCAAGCCGACCGTCTGGCATGCCATATGACCAGTTCGACTGCTGTCGCCTGTAAAAGTTTCAGAATTGTTGTGGAATTTTGAGATCTTTCAGTCTCTTCTACTCTCGCATAGACTGAGAACCCTGGACCAAATCCCACCTATAAATAGAGGGGTATTGGGGGCTTCCCGAAGCACAACATAGACAATTGAGAATTAGTTGCTCTGACAAATATTGTCCTCTTTGGTTATGGTAACCACAAGAGCCCAAATAAGTCCTACCCGACTAGGGAGGGATAGTAAGGGAGAGAACAACTGAGATCATTGTTGTGGGAGAGTAAGTTGGTGATTAGTACACCAATGGAGGGGATGACTCCATCATGTCCGTTCTAGTAGGATGACAGGAGTTCTAGGTGGTTTGTTTAGAATTCTCTAGAGGTGGGAGGTTGTTGTATGCTACTAGGAGGGCATCATGACATCGTCAACCCATAGTTCATAACGAGAGGAGCTGCTACAGAAGATAACGTTCAAGTCTGCTACTCATGGAGGAGTAGTCAGATGAGTCCCAATGCAACCGGGAGTCAGAGTTGTACAACTAGAATGACAATGATTGTCAATGGACTTTCTCCAAGACCAGATATATCATCGAAACCATCCTTTCCATCTTATAGTTATTGATGTGATCCACTGGTTATGGAGAATATGGTAGATAAAGAAATTTATTTCCGTTGTCTTCTCTATCGCCATATTTCCCTAAAATCCTCACTGTACCCACATAACATTCTTGGTCATAACATCCCTCATATTGATATGTGTAGCATTGTTCCTCATAATAGTCTTCAGAAGTTTGTGGACTGTAATTTTCATTATATCTACCTTGCTAGGAAGACTCGATATTACAAGGTGCCATCGTAAAATGAGGGGTCACACATTTGGACAATCTAGTGATGTATGCTTATAACAATCACAAAATTGACATTGTGAACCATAATGTATTGACCACTCCATTTAAAAAGTTTTTTTGAGGAAATAAATTACAAAAAGGAATCTAATAGAAAGAAAGGAAAAATATCTAAACTAGAAGAAACTAAATATTATGAAAAGAAACTAAATTTAAAAAACAAGGAGTTAACTAAAGATTATAAATATAATCTAAGAATTTATAATAAGACTAAAAATTAAAAAACAAATTAGAAACGGTACTACCACAATGGAAACTCAGTAGAAGGAGGACATACACTGTCGGAATGGGTCTCAGTAGGAAGTTTTAAAATTAAATTACAAAGTTCTAAAAAATAAAGAAATGAAATCTAAAAATAAAGTATAAAACAAAACTAAGAATCATAAAACAAGACTAAAAAATTATAAAACATAATTAAAAATTATAAAGAAACTAACATTATAAAATAAACTAGAAAGTAGTACTATTGGAATGAAAACTCAGAAGAAGGATATACACTACCGGAATGGGCCTCAGAAGGAAGTTTTGAAAATAAATTACAAAGATAAAAAAAAGAAATGAAATCTAAAAATAAATTATAGAACAAAACTAAGAATTATAAAATAAGACTAAAGGAAATTATAGAACAAAACTAAAAATTACAAAGAAACTAAAATTATAAAATAAATTAGAAAGAAGTACTACTAGAATAGAGACTAGGTAGAAAGAGGAGTAGCACTACCTGAATGGGACTCAGTAGGTGAAAGAAAAAAAGGTAACAACTTAAGAAGGAATGAACAAAATTATAGAACAAGTCAAAAAATTATAAACAAAGCTAAGGAATAATGAAATAAGATTAAAATTATGGAACAAAATTAAGATGGACATATTAAAATAATGGAAGAAACTAAAATTATAAAAAAACAATATTATAAATCAAAAATAAAGAAGAGATCCTAAATACACAAGCGATCGGGTTCAAAAAACAACATGTGATGTATGTGGTAATGGCGCCAAATTTGATGTGTGTCATTTACACATCAAACGACTAGGAAAAGTTCTAGAGTTTAACCTTTAAAAGAGGCATCAACTTGTTGCAAGCAACAAATCAACTTTCTGATAGTAAGGTATTGATCCAAGGGACGGTAAAAATATGGTTAAAATCTAAAACCAATTGCGAAAACAAGAAAATAAATCCAGATTGTGAGAATTTAATTATTCTAACAACAAAATTGAATAAGTATGTCACTAAAACTAATTAATAAAATGATAGAAGGTATTGGGGTCTGGGGGGATCACCACTAATAGTCATGTTTTTACTTAATGAATCAACTCCTAATATTAGTAATCAAATCAGGACCATGTGGATTTGTGTCCTTTCAGAGCACAAATCTCATAGGGGTTGGAATTCTTGCAAACCCGTTGATCTCGATGTTTGTGAATCTTCATCCAACCATACAACATGCCCCTGTCTGAGGTCTCATCAAGAAACATGTGAATTCCATCTGAGGTTCGAACTCATAGGTCAGATGATTACGTCGCCATAAGCTATAACAAGCATGTCAAATAGATAAGAAGGATTGTAAACTCTATTGAAAAATATCGTCACGATATCATGTGTTCTTTCTTGTAAGGATTTGGGGTCTCGACACCCCACAAGAGTATAATCATTCAACCCAAAAACACACATGAGATTAGATGGATAAAAATATAACAATTGTAATTAAGTGGTTATGGGTTCACTTTTGTGGAGATCTGAGATTATATGACCCCATAAGAGTATAATAATTTCAACAACCAAGCAGAAACTGAAGGAAAACATTCTCTTACTAAACCATAGGAGTCAATTACATCAAAATATGATAGGATATGGGGCTAGTCCCCATGCCTCGGTAGAGAACTACTCATGCATTATAGAAAGGAACACAAGGGTATAAGAAAGAATAAGGAGAGCCATAGGCTAGTAATGAAAGAAGAATCCAAATAGGATTCTGATCTAGCAATAATGAAATGGAAATCCTTCATAAATCCTTGCCCAAGTATATAAGAAAACTACTATGATTACAAGGCTGGAAACGAAAATAAAATATCTAAGATACAATAATTTCCCAAAAGGAAGAGAAGTCATCCCCCAAAAAAATGAGATCCTTTGTGCTAGTACACCCCCTCCTTTTATAGGAGGAGAATGAGAGTTGAATCCCTAAAATATGTGCATGGTAGTAGTTGGAATTTTTTTGGATCTGGTTAATGGAGTAATGTTTGACAAATTTTATTATTCATCACAATAGGCAATGGATAATATTATGAGTTGCCTTCCTTAAATTATTTTGACCATTTGACTATTCTTGATGTAGATTCCCTCTATGACAAGTTGATCGACTTGTATGGTCAGTCGATCGACCAAAAAAACCATCCAAGACATATTTTTCATGTAGAAAATCAAATTCCCTTTCCAAAGCATACTTGATTATTAAAATTTCCTTGGTATGCAAAAGTTATGATCATTTTGACGTGGCTATATATATCAGGGATATGAGAAGTTGGAAGATTTGATGAATGTGGTTCAGACCGCCTGGGTGACTCAATTAATCGATTGGGATGCTGAAGATGGGATTTGAAGCATTTAATTCTTGGAACTTTTGGTCCTTGAAGTGATTTGGATATTTTCCTACAAAAACCCATATAAATCAAGTAAAACTCTAACTAAAGAAAGAAAAGATAAACTAAGATAAGTTATGATAAAACTATGCAATAGTCAAGAAAATAAAGGTCTAAAATATGCAAAAATGGTGATGAGCTTGCAATCATCACATGACTCTCTGGCTCTCCTGGAGTTTGAATAGATGTGACTCACATACCTCTGATAATCTACTCTTCACCAACATAATCAAGGAGGCATGGGATCACATTGCTCAAGTGTACTCTAGCAAAGTAAATGCATCATGAGTATTTGATCTAGACAAATGTTTGCATTCTCTTAAACTTGAAGATTACTCATCCTTTGCTTCACATTTGATAATTTTAAAGGGATTTGGGATGAGATCAAGCTTCATCATCCCTTATCATATGATATTTCCAAAATGCATAAGTGGCAAGAGGAAGTAAAATTTTGTCTATTTTTGTCATCTCTACCTCTAAGTTATGATGTTGTTTGCCAACAAATTCTTGCATCAAAACCCTTGCCAAGATTAGATTATGTCTATCTTCAACTAACTCATTCTTTGTCTTCTAATGCTACTATGGAGGATCCTACTGCCTTTTTGTCATAGGATGAGGGTGTGGTATCCTACTTGTGGTAGAGGGGGAGGTCTCAGCAATAGTGAGAGAGGATCCTTTTCTTCCCAATCTAGATTTTGTAGTTTTTGCAAGCATACCAATTACAGTGAAGACAAATGTTGGCTATATCGTGGGAAACCACAATGGGCCATTAAAGTGTCAACCAGTGATGATAATGGAGAATCTACTTCTATTCCTAGTGGTACCAATCATCAGATGGTAAATTTGAGTTATTTTGATCTTGACATATTGATCAAGGTTGCTTGTGCTGCTACTATTACACCTTAAACATATATTGACCAACACTTAGGTGACCCATCATGTCTTCATGCCTCTTCCTCTTTATTAAAAGATGATTGGGTTATTGATTTGGGTGATGCAACCTATATGACTCACAATAAGAAACTATTTAATTACCTAATGAAATCTACTTGCCATCCTCATGTACGTCTAGCATATGGATCCACTTATTCAATTATTGAGAAATGATATGTGAATAGAAATCTTCATAAATCTATATTTTTTATGTCAAAATTTTGATTAAACTTGATGTTTGTTAACAAATCACCAAAACTTTAAACTGCAGTTTAACCTTCTTTCCTTAAACTGTCTCCATGGAGGATATCATGATGAACAAAGTGGTTGGTGGGGGATATGAAGGTGGATATGGTCTATACCACCTACGGACCTCGTAAAACCTTCCTACTATCTCTCTTGTGACCCAGTCTAGATGTATTCATCAATGACACCTGAGACTTGGCCATCCTTCTACTTCAAAATTAAAGTCTTTATTTCTAACTCTGTCTATAGGAAAATTTTCAAGTCAGTCTTCTCATCTTGGAAAACACTAGTGTTTCCTCCTTTCTATAACAATAGGAGTCCAAGTTTGTTTTACTTAATTCACTTTGATGTTTTGGGACATTGTCGTATTGGTAATCATATTGGTGTACGGTATTTTGCAACTTTTATTGATGATTAATCTAGTGTTAATTGGATCTATATGTTAAAAGATTGTTCTGAAGTTTCACTACTACAGAACATGTCTTTGGCGTCGGTTGTTTAACCCCTTTTAGTGATGGTTCTCAAGTGACGCCTATGTGGGCGCCGCTAAAGGTCGAACTCTTCGGCGTCGGTTTTATAACTGATGCCAAAAGGGTTCGCGCCACAAAAAGGGCACCATCTAGGACACTTCCTGCGTCAGTTTGCAACTAAAACACCGACGCCATATTCCCAGACGCCACGACCGTGCTTCCCTACACAGATGTGTTTAGTACTATAGGTGTCGATTTTGTACTAATAATCGACGCTTTGTCTGCCACAGCCGTGCTTTCCTGCACGGTTAGGTTGTTTGTCATAATAGGCGGCGGTTTTTATCCAATAACCGACGTTGTAAGCCTTTGATGACGGTGTTCTATAAATAACCGACGCCTATGTTTTATTTTTTTTTTATCAGTTTGCAGGCCTGCTGTGGATGGTCAGTAGGATGAGAACCTATAGTTTAGTTTTCTAAACTGTAGGTTTACGACATCTATTGATATCAGCCTACAAACAGGCAAAAAACCTACAAAATCAACAAATATACTTTTCACACAAGTAGATACATTCAGACATCAATTCAATTCTCACATTCACACATGTAGAAATATTCAAATACATGTAGAAACATTCAGACATGTATAAACATTTAGAAATATTCATTTACAAAATATCATTCAACATCGCTATCAGCATCCCAATTATATTTTACAATCACCATTGCTTGTATGGCTCTTGCCCATTCTTCTCTTACTTCATTTAATACTTCCATCGTATATGGAGCATGTACATCATTTAAGCGTTTACCTATAGTGTGGTCAGTTTTAAACACCTGCAAAGAGAATGATGTATATATATAAGTAATAATATAAAAATAAGATTGATATATTTCATACTAACTAATGAGACTATATATAATACCTCATGTATGGTATTGATGTCCAATGCAGCATATTGGATAATCATCTGCATAAATCGCATCACATAGTATGTGCATGCCCAACCGTTGTCTTGTGTAGCGCACTATAAATTGAAACATACAAAATATCAAAAAAAAATACAACTAAGCACAGTTCACATAAATAATATATACATTGGAGTCAGGAACTTACTTTTACGTTATCCCAAATTATTGGCTGGTTCTTTTTTCTTGGAACCTTTCCTCCAGCATTTTTGAATGCATCTAAACCCCTACATGTTAATGTAACACTGTAAATTGTATAATTAAATAGTAATGTAATAACAGATGTTAACGGATATAAAAATGAAATATTTCTCACCAGAATAATGGCATTCTCATTACGTGTCCAATTTTAGTTTTCAATGTACTCCCCGCATGATCTAGATAATAAACAGTGAACGTCCCGGGGAGAATAACTAGTAACTCCCAATGCCTACTGCTAGAGGTAAAAAAGTTAAAAATTAATAACTCAAAATCCACAATAAAAATGTAATTTTCTTAAGTCCAAATTATAAGTAAAGTAAACTTACTTGACATTGAATGGAGCTATTATTATCGTCTTCTTTTGCTGATCGAAAATTGTAAAAGCATCTATACAGTATTGTTGAACACTATCAGGGTCTTTAGTTACCATACTAATCAATGATGGAATTAAAAATCCCACATGATCAAATGCAAATTGTTTGCATTGATTTTTGACTAAGTAGCTGCAAAACATGTATTATGTATGCATTAATATATACGAAACCAGATCACTGGATCTTACACAAGGTATATGGATGTATAAATAAGATCTCACCTTATCCATGTCTCTATCATTGATGTATTTAGTCAATCATATATAAACAGCTCAATAATATCTTGTATAAATAAACAGCTTTCGTATGATTGACCTGCATAATTCGCTTCTAAAGAAACAATTATAGGGCAATGTATATTATGTGCCTGTATCCAACATGTCATTCCCCTACAAGCAGGACCTAACGGGTATTTTAGGTCAGTTGGAACCCAACTTGGTAATGCAGGAAGTTGAGGTGGAGGCCTAGGTGCTGCGGGTGTCTTTTTTTTAACCTGTATATATAATTTCAGATCAATTGACCTCATATATACAGATTAGCAATCTAAAGTAATGTAAATTTATCTTACAATTTTAGTACTGTAGAAGACATCTGCTTTGGGCCACAATATCACCCCGCCTTCTACCTCAGCAAGTGTATCAATATCCGGGTGGGCATATGACAATGTAGCTTCCCTCCAATCGGGTAATACATGTATTGGGCTCACACGAACGTAGCCCTGTGGCATTGGAGTCCCGTGAAACATTGCCCCAGGAAGGGATGGGTAAGCATGTGCCTCTGCAACAATATAGTCTTGTATTCTTATGCGGCATGGCTTCAATGCCTACAAATTTACGTAAAGAATATTATACATATATACATGGATAAAAGAAACATTAGCTTCTTATTATCATCTTGAAAACATATCATCTTGAAAAGAATAGCTACAATGTCATAAACAATACTTACAGCAGACGTGTTAGGCGGTGGGTCTACAGGATTACTCTCAGTCTGTGCATCAGGAGAAGAGTGGGTCGCCATAGGTTGATTGGAAGCCTGAGATGCCTGCCACCGCACTATTTCTTCCTTTACCTTCTCAGCAACTATATCATTGACCTTCTTAGCAACTATATCCTTGACTCTCTTATTCTCCTATACATGGATAAAAGAAATATTAGCTTCTTATTATTGAATTTTCTTTTGTAGTAATATTCTAAAAAAAGAATAGGTTACCTCTTCTTGTGAAAGTCCCGCTCTAGGTTTGTGCTGGGATGGCCCAAAGAATGCTTTGATGCCCACACCAGTGCCTGCATCCCTAACACGTCCAGGATGCTCTGGGTTACCCAGAGCAACTGTCAATTCATCCCTTGTGCCCTGAGGGATGAATGTGCCTTGTTTCCTCTGCTCGTGCAGCTCCCGCTAATCACCATCAACAGAATTTGGTAAGTCAACACCACAAATAATCTATATTCAAACGATTGCTCGAAGAGTTATATTTTACCATTTTCACAGCCGCCTCAGCAGTTACGAGCTTCTTTATTTCACCCTTATTGTTTTGCCTCCCAGCTATCCAGACATCATGGCGAGGCATGGGTGTGGCACATGTTGTAGAGGACTCCTGAGTAGCATCACACTCTGCCTATAGTCTTTGGCGAATGCTTGCATAGCCCTTTGGACTCATAGTGTGGTCATAAACATTTAGTGCACGCCTTGCTTTTTGCGCCTCACTGAGGGCCTAGTTAGTATGCACATTAATGATTTGGTTAGTAGCACTAAATGTTAATCTTGAATAGGTGAATATAACGTATATTAATTAAATTGGGGGTGACGCCTAATACCTTGAATTCTTCAGATTTTCTTGAAGCAACAAACGTGTCCCAATCTTCTTTGTCCAAGAAGTTCCACTGTTTAAGGGCTGACTTCTTCTTCTTATCACCATGTTTTGTGTATTCTCTGTTGAGATTTGTCCTATAGTTCCTTAACATCTTTCCAGCGCGTTGCATCATGCTTTAACGATACAACTTCTCACCCAATGCAAACAAAGTTTGTAAAATAGAATTGTTATTAACTAGTATCCAAAAATAGAATTGCAAATAATAGAATTTGTAATCTACAAAATAGAATTGCAAATAATAATAACTCACGCATAAATCCTTCCATATCAAGTCTTTCTTCACCTGAGGAAATTTATGCCAATTATCATACTTAATACCACAATGGCTTCGAGTGACAACCCCAAGATAGTTTACAAAATTATTGCGGTTCACTCCAATTGCATTCTTCCATTATCAAACTCCACAACCAATCTGGATCCACTTCCACTTAGTGCTATTAACTTCTTCAACAGAGTGATGCCCCTTTTCTTGTTAAGTGTTTGGTGATGCGCATCAAGTTCCTCCAGTGCTTCAGTGGGTACATGTGCATCATCAACCTAAAATTTGACAAAAATAAACACACTGAATTAGCCCAATATAGAAATATGGGATATATGACATAACTAAAAGATAATGAATTTTATAGAAATATAGGATATGTTTTTAGAACTTACATTGGTATCCTCGCCATGCTCATCATGGACAGCATGCTCATCATGGACTTCATGCTCATCATGGACATCATGCTCATCATCGTCAGCCATCTGAAAATGTCATTAAAAAGGCAAACATTTAGCATTTGTATTAACTAGAAGATAATGAAACATCAAATCTGAAAATGATATTGATATTAAAAAAGCAAACATTTAGCTTCAATAAAAAAATATAAACACGCATGCCTCTAAAATTGTGATCTTTTATCAATTAACAATCCTTCATTGTGATCTCCGTGCACATATAAGTCATCATTAGCTTCAATGTTTTGTGGAGTTGGCAACAATAAAAGGTCATAAACAACCGACGCCAAAAACATGTTCTGTAGTAGTGAAATTCAGGGCATAAACACATGTGATGTCATTCTGATATATAATAAATGTGTACCACCTATCCCATCCTTAAACACCTAATCTCACTAGTAAGTGTATAATGTGTATTGAGTTTTCGAGAAAATTTCGACAGCATTTCCCCGTTATTCTTTAAGTACATATGTACTTAGAGAACAAACGGGGAAATGCTGCCGAAATTTTCTCGAAAACTCAATACACATTATACACTTACATCCTAAGTGAGATTAGGTGTTCAAGAACAGTCCCAAACTGGGGACTATCCAAGATTTACTCCTAATGAGTAAATCTTGGACGGGTTTCTAGGCCAACAAACACAAAAATAGATAGGTACATGTTAGGGTTTCATCACAATTAATGTTAGGGTTTCATCACAATTGATGTTAGGGTTTCATCAATGTTAGGGTTTAATCAAATCAAATTAGGATGCTAGAATGGACAAGTTTAAATCTTATTTCAACATGCATCAAAATTTACTGAATTAGGTCAAACATTAGGATTAGAAACACAAATATATGCAAGCAAAAGATTTGTTCATATCCTAGGATTTACATAAAGTATTACATAAAGATTTGTTCATATCCTTACCAACAGCAAGCACGGTCGTGGCTGTGTTAGCCTACCATGGTCATACTGGACAAATCATTACATAAAGATTTGTTCATATCCTTACCAAAAGCAAGCATGGTCATGGCTGTGTTGGCCTACCACGGCCGAGTTGTCCAGCACGACCCTGGTAGGCCAACACAGCCACTGCCGTGCTTATTGTTGGTAAGGAGCTACGGAGAGGGAAAGCTACGGAGAAGGAAGCAAAGAGGCTAGAGCTACCTGGAGCTAGCGTGGAGAAGAGCGGCGGCGACCGGCGGCAGCAGTGGCGGTGAGCAGGCGAAGACCAGAGCGGCGAGCAGCAGTGGCACCAGGAGAAGAGCAGACCGGCGAGCAGCAGCGGCGGCAAGCGGCGGCGGCAGCAGGAGAAAGAGGATGTGGCGGCGGCGGCGGTGAGCAGAGCCGCACCAGCAGCAGCGGCGGCGAGCAGCAGCGGGGGTCGTCGGGCGATCGTCAGGCAATTTTAGGTGAGCAGCGATCACAGCAAACTATCGTGATGAAATAGGAAGGAAGGGGAAGAGTCGGGTGATACGGGTCTATTAAGTTTGTCAACAATGTCGGTTATCTGTAAAATCGACGTCGTTCACCTTTAAGCGTCGGTTGATATTAAAAAACCGACGTCCAATTAGACAATTTTTGCCCTAAATTATTTGGCGGGAACCATTATTAGCGTCGGTTCGCAAAGGATAACCGACGCCTAAATTGGAACTTTTCATGCAAATGTCCATCTTATATCGGCGTCGGTTAGTAGTTAACAAACTGACAATGTATGTGATACTTTGGGGCAAAAAAATCGCTCAAAAATTGGATTTCGCGGGCGATTTTAGGCGTCAGTTTGTTTTACCCAACTGACGCTAAATACAAAGTGGTACCCGTGTCTGGATAGTCTTCGAATATAGACATCGGGGTTCCTAAATATCCTACGTTGAATATTATAGTCGTTGGTTTTGGTAAATAACCGACGCCCAGAAAAGCGACACTGAATGATGTTTCTGTAGTAGTGTTTTATATATTTTCACTAAATTCCTAAATGAAATAAAGACTCAATTTTCTACTAGTCCTAAATGTGTCCGCATTCATAATGCTTTTGAATATGTACAACATGGTTTTCAAAAGATTTGTATTTCTAAGGAGGTTATTCACCAAACTAGTTGTCCCTATAGCCCACAACAAAATGGAGATATGAAAGGAAAAGCATGCATCTCCTTGATATAGCTCACACTCTCCTAATTGAAATGGAAGTCCCTAAGTGTTATTGGGAAGATGTTATCCTTTTCACCAATTATCTCATCAATCAGATGCCCTCTTCTGTTCTCCAACATAAGATTTGGTATTGCCTTCTCTACCCCCATGAACCAATACATTCTTTACCACCATAAGTTTTTGGTTGCCTATGTTTTATTCATAATCACCAACCTAGGAGTGATATACTATCACCCTTTGGTTTTTTTTATGTTTTCTTGGATACTCTCGTACACAAAAGGGATATAAATGTTTTGATCATGTTGCATGTTGTTTGTATGTCTGTGTGGACATCACCTCTTTTGAAGATAAACCTTTCTTTTCAGAACCTAGTAAATAGGTGTCACTTACAATTGTGCCCATCCATGACCCTATGGTGTCTATGACTCTACCTGAAGTATTCCCTACTTTGGCATCATTCAAGACTAATGATCCACCTCAAAACAATGTTAATATTATTGATTTTGTTACAACTTCTGATTCTAACATTCCTACTGCATTCAAGAAGGGGTGACGGTCTGGTACCAAACATTGTATCTCTCAACATGTTTCTAAAGTTCATTTGAGTTCTTCCTTGTCTCAATCTACTACTTATTTATCTATAATTTCTATCCCAAATAATGCTTAGGAGGCACTACAACACTTCGGATGGAAACGAGCCACGGATGAGGATATTGATGCACTTCACTGTCATGGGACATGATATCTTTATTATCTCCCTACATGTAGTTACCATGTTGGTTGTCAATGGGTTTAGCTGTGAAATACTTACATGATGGGACGATTGAACGTTTAAAGGGCAGACTTGTTTCTAAGGCTCCTATTGGTTTGGTGTAAGTGATGAGTTCCGTGGAACTTATTTTCTAGGAACTCTAGTTCAGTTTCTGGAACTTAAGTTCCATTCACTTCCATGTGATTGGTTTTTTGTAAGTGTAAATATGGAAACCATTAAAAATTTTGTTAAATTTTTTGTATAATACAAATAAGTGAGGATGGTAAAGACATAAAAAAATCATATATGTAAAAAATCATAATATTCTTAAATCATAATAACCATAACAAGTAGTTGTTGTGCAGATGTTGCTCCTTTAAAAATATTTTATTATGGTATAATTATAATCTTAATAAAAATATTATGATTAAAATCACATCACAATATTTTTATTTCACTTTGTGTATACAAAGTATTGTAATAATATACACATTTCATGTGCTTGTAAATATAAATTTTGGTTCATCAGTGTTTAAAGCAATGTAGAACATTAATTTTTACATTATTTATGTCGGAAATTTTGACTATATTACTCATGCATGGTTACAGTTAATTATCATTTTTCGCATCATATTGTTTAAACATGAAGAATAAAAATATATTACGTAAATCACATTGTTTTCACATGGTGTGGTGTTGTTTTCATGATGTTTGTATTTTTATTTTATAGATTGTATTGATAATGGTAGTTATAATGTTAAATATTTTACATAGTGCAATTATAGTGTATGATATTTTGTCATATTATGTTGTAGTTTTAGCAACAAACTATATCCTCACCATTAATATTTCTAATCATAAATATTTTATATGTGTCACTTATAACGAATGCATAATATAATTGTAGAAGAAATGTTGTTAGTTGTCCCGAAACTCATTTTCTGCTCTTTTTAAGAAGGAACTTAGGAACTGTATTTTGTATGTAAGTATGTAACTCCCCGGAAGTCACGGAACTCAAGTTCCAACACTTACTTTAAACCAATCATGAAAAACTGCTCATGAAACTCCAGTTCATTAGAGTTTTGGACCAGTTACAACAAACCGATCGGAGCCTAAGGGATACACACAAGAGGTTGGGATTGATTACATTGAAACCTTTTCTCCTATTGCTCTCCTTACTTCTATCAGTATTCTGATTTTTGTTGCTATTAATAAAGTTTGGCACTTATATAAACTAGATGTTAAGAACACCTTTTTATATAGATATTTACATGAGTCTGCCTATATGTCACAACCTTTGGGTTATGTTGCTCAGGGGGGATTACTCTAGGAAATTACATCTTCTAAAGAAATCCATGTATGGCCTCATACAAGTATCCTCGAGCATGGTTTGACAAGTTATCCCATGTACTAAACATATTTGGTTTCACATGGTCTCATTGTGACCATATGGTGTTTATAAAAACTATTACTTATGGTATAATTGTTCTCATTGTTTATGTGGATGACATCATCTTGTCTGGCAGTGATGATGTAGGAAATTTTGATACAAAAATTTATCTTGTGAAGCATTTTGTAACCAAAGACCATGGGTGTCTATGGTATTTTGTTGGCATTGAGGTAGCATAACAAGGATGGAGTTAATTTATCTCAGAGAAGGTATACTCTAGACTTACTTACTAAAATAGGAATGCTTGGTTGTTGAACTACGATCTCCCCTATGGATCAAGCACATGATCTATGGGCATAATCTACTCAGTCCTTAAAAGATAAATTTAACTATAAATGCTTCATTGGCAAATATTTATATCTTACTATATTAGGCCAGGTATATGCTTTGGTATTGGTGTTCATGCTTTGGTATTGGTGTTCTTAGCCACTTTATGGATTATGAGATTGGGTATTCTAATGTTGATTATGCGGGGTGTGAATCTGATAGGAGATCTACCTCTGGTTATTGTACCTTCATAGGGGGGTAACTTAGTTACTTGAAGAAGTAAGAAACAAACTGTTGTGCTAGATACAGTGTAAAATATGAGTATCATACCATAGAACATACTACTTGTGAGCTATTATGGATCACTTCTATTCTTTCTGACTTTGGGTTTCCTGACATTTATGCCATTTTGATGTATTGTGACAATCGTGATGCTATCTTCATTGCTAGTAATCATGTCTTTCATAAAAGGTCCAAGCATATTGAAATGGACTACCATTTTTATGAGATGATGTGTTGACCAAGAAGATCAATATCCCTTTTTTTGCCTACACATGAGAAAAATGCATATATTTTTACAAAGTCTCTCTCTAACAAGAGAATTGAGGAGCTGTGTTGCAAGTTGGGCATTATTGACGTCTACTCTTCAGCTTGAGGGGGTATTGAGATATATTTATCTTCAGTTGTTTTATTCTTTTTATTGCTATTTCCTTTTTATTTAAGTCTTCAGTAATATGGGCCTAAGTATAATAGGCACATTAGGATTTGTTGTTTGCTTCCTTGCTTTTTCTCCTCCTATTTATAGGAGAGGGTTGTACTTTTCTATGATATGGAAAGATGGTTGCTTTCAAATATTTATATGGAGCAACCTCCTAGGTATGTTGCTTAAGGGGAGAGTTCAAGAGTTTGTAAACTAAAATAGCTATTTATGGTCTAAAACAAAGTCCAAGGGCTTGGTTTGAGAAATTTAGTAGAGCTATTAAGAAGTTTGTCTTCTCTCACTCTTCATCAGAATCATTATTATTCACTTTGCATTCATACAAAGGGACTATAATCTGATAGTTTATGTTCATGATATACTTATTTCTAGGAGTGACTCTGTTGGTAGATAACAAGTCAAAGATTTATTACAGTCACAATTTCTGTTATGACCCATTTCAATGTTAACCAGTAAGTATCATTACAACAACATCAATAAGTTAATTGAGATAAGTTAAGTGCTCATGTGGTGATTAGTGCATCATCAAGTTAATTAAGTTAAGTAAGTGCTTAAGATGTGATTAGAGTTTTGATTAGATGAGACAAGTTAATTGGTATGTTTTCATGCCTTGGGGTTGTAGAGGATCTTGTACTTGAAAAGTTGCAAAAGAAAACGCTTGATTTGGACCTACGAGGCGAAAGTTATGACCTTTTTAAATTCCAGGATCGAATTTGCAATTTTTCCAAAGTCTTTGCTTGATCAACTTTTCTTTTCTTCCTCTCTTCCTTGTCCATTCTTCGGAAAAGTTTTGCAAGCGGCGCAAGGCCGACTTTCGCGCAGGAGGACGATCGCAGGGGCGATCCCAGCTGCGATTTCCAGCAGTCGTCCATCTTTCTTCTTTTCTTCCTTTCTTCCTCCTCTCCTCTCTACTTCCTCCACTACTTCACCCACCCAGCTAGCCAGCCGCCTAGCAGTTTGACCAGCGGCAAGCAGCAGCAGGTTGTGGCTGCTGTGCATGGCCTGGAGGGGAGGTAATCTTGGTGCGCTTAATAGCAGGAACATCTACCCTTATTTCCGAATCAAAGATTCAAGCGAGGTCTTCAACTTCCAGCCAAGAATTGAGCCTTTCTGCTAACCCGATGTTAGTTCGTTCTGTGCAACTGGATAGTGAACAGGAAAAAATACAAGATTGAGTAGAATTTCACTCAGCCTAGCATGATTTAACTCTGACGTTTGGAAAATTTTGATTGATAACAGCTGTTATCGGGCGTTGGGCAGTATTTGACATCGCCCGACTTTTTATTTCATAAATTGCTTCTTTACGTTTTTATATGATTTAGATTAGCACTGATCAGTGAGGATTGGACCAGTGAATTTATATGGTTCATCGGAACTTAAATTGCTTAGTGTGAATGTTGAAATTAGTATACTCGACCGATAATGATACGGGTTGGGTATAAACTCAGGTAGTACATAGTTTAGTAAATTATGAGATGTACGATGTCAAAGAAAGTACAATAACATGAAAATATTCAATGAAATCCTAGTTGCATGCTCCATGTTATGTTTAATGTGAATGGATTAATGTTTACATGAACCGGCACATTTTTCTGAGATATTATTAGAAATTCTCAATTTTTTTTAATAATTCGTGTTAAGATACGTAAGTAACTCTTAATTGAGTTATGTGATGCACAAACCAGGGTTAGGGTTAATGTGCACGTTTTTTTGAGAAATTTTAGATAATTGACAAATGTTACGGATGATTTCTCATATGTGAGGTAATTCATCTTATCAGTGCAATAAGATGTTCAATTGCATGAATTCAGTATATATGTGCCAAATTGACATAAGTTTGGGTTATTTATGAATTTTCAATCTGCCAGCATGCATGGTATATGGATTACTCAGTATTTATAATGTTTTTGAGTATACTGCTCTGTCGATTCTAGAATGATATCATATTGTGATTTGAACCGCTATTAAATAGATGAGGTACCATAGAGATACCAAAAACCAAGAACAAGTAAGAGAGAGATGCATTGTAGGAAGAGCTTTTCTAGAATAATAAAATATTAGATTAAGGGTCTTGACACCGTAGAATCCCTATGTGAGGTCTGCGCCTTAGGGATGAAACAACCTACCCTGGCGGTGCGTCTAGTATACGGGGGTCAGAAAGCACCCACAGAGCGTGCGGGGAGAAGAAGCCCTTGAGAAAGTCTCCTAAGAAAAAATAGGTTGCCCAACATGAACTGGACGTCCTGGTGGTAACCCAGAGGTACCCACAGAGCATACCAAGTTGAGGTCCATAGAGCGTCTTAGATAGAGATGAGCATCGGGCCGGGTTATACCAGGTTTTGCCTGTCCCAAACCCAAACCCACATTTTAAATAGGGCCACAGACTGAGTTTGGGCCCAGATAAAAATGAAAAATGTCAGCCCATACCCGACCCATATAAGAATGATGGGTTTCGGGCCGGATTCGGGTTTTCCCATATAACATCAAATGAGCATACCAAATTTTGTTAGATCCAACTTGCTAACATGGAAACTAAACTAGTATGATATGTATTTTGTGATCAACCTTCAAAACAATATATATATATATATATATATATATATATATATATATATATATATATTGTGATAAATGTAGCAGGAATATGTACACCTTAGTTGTATGATCCCCCACAACAATGAATGAATATTGAAAGAGCAACAAATCATTTTCTCGTACATGTTAAAAAATCAGTGGAATCCACAATGTTGTGGCTTTTTGCTTCTCATCCTATATGTATATACAATGAAATGTGTTTTGGAAGGGTAAAAACCATTTGTCTCCTACATGTGGGCATATGAGAAAAAAATGAGCATAATCTACTATGCACTGAGCAAAAGATCATTTGTCCCCTACATGTGGACACAGTGAGATCAAAACAATGAAATCAAGTATGTCTATCCATGTCAATGATAGTTATCTTACTAGTATCAATTCACTAATCATGTTGATTGATTACAGATTTTCTATGTTTCCATTGGTTGGATACATACTACATATTACATCAAGAAATCTATATGTTTTTCTTTCACGACAAACATAGATGTATACATCTATAATGTGCATAAAATCTAATCTGGATATTTGGGTTTTCGGGCCTGGGTTTACCTCAGCCCATACCCAGCCCAAATAAAATATGGGTTTAAATTGTAAGCCTGGCCCACCCATATTATAAATCGGGTTCGGGTCTGGATCGAGTTATGCGGGCTGGGTCGCGGGTCGGATCGGGTCGGCCCAACCCGATGCTCATCCCTAGTCTCAGACCCTCCGTCTGTGTACTCAGCTTAGAGGAAGAGTCCAATTTATGGCACCATAGGATGCCGAGGCCAGAGAACTAGAGTTCCTGCAGTAGACCAGGATAGCAGTCATTCTTAGCTATCCTGGGGTGTCAGCTAAGTCTTGTACGGTGGGATCGTAGTTCGCTATGAGTCTTCATATGTAGAGTACACTACATATGATCAGGTCATAAGATAAAATATGTTCATATAGGTTCACATAGTTTTTATAAGTTTAAAAGGTTAAGAAAGATATGAGTTAGCTTCACAGCAGTAGTTCTTTAAGTGAAATTTTAGTATTTTTTGTTAATTAATTGTATCTACAGCTTTGCATAGATTATTATCATAATGAGATGTTGACATCTTATGTTATTTAAATTATATTTCTTAGACCTGCTCAGTGTAGTATTTCTTACATATTATTCCAAATAATAAACATAAATGAGTTATCTACGATGGTTGGGTGAAATTATGTTCACTGAGCCAGTAGCTCACCAACCTACTGAAACATTTTTCATGTCAACGTCAGCACGAGGAAGCTGAAGGATCATATCACCCAAGTACTTAGAATGTAGTACCTAGTTAGTTAGAGGTCTCTTAGTCCTTTCTCCTCGGTCCTTGGGACATGGTGTGGTAGAAAGAGAGAGAATGTAAAGTAATCTGTAATTTAGTTTTCAGTTAACTGTTACACTTTATAATCTGCAAGTAAGTTGTAATATGTTGTTTAAACTCTGTGGTATCTTTCAAGATTTAGAAACAGTAAGTTTACTTCCGCAGTTATTAAGGTTTCAGATTATTCTAAGTTAAAAAAAAATTCCTTTAAGCTAATTTTAAGTGATCAAGAAAAGAAAAAGTTAAGAGTGGTTTATCTAGGGTGACTCCCCGATCTTTGGGATCATTAGAGACGGCTCGTGGATCGGGGCGTCACAATTTCTCACCAAGATTCTTGGTCCTATTAGTTACTTTTTGTGTATTCAAGTGACACATATCAAATCTGGTATTATTCTCTCTCAGAGGAAGTACGTTCTAGACCTCCTTAAAGAAATCAATATGAGTTGTAAATCAGCAGGTATCACTATGGATCTACAACTTTTTCTTGGATATTCTGATAATCCCAAACTAGTTGATGTCACCAAACATAGAGCTATTATTGGCAAACTTTTATATTTAATAGTGACTCGTCCAGATATATCTTATGTTGTTGGACGTCTAAGTGATTGTTCATCATCCATATGGGACACATTGGACATATGTTTGTCAGGTTCTCAGATATTCTAGAAAAGAATTACACTATTAAAATCATGGGAACAACAGTCTTGGGGGCGTTCATATATTGATTATGATGGTATGAGGATAGATGTTCTACTATAGGTTTTTGTGAGTTTGTATGTGGAAATATTGTCACTTGTAGAAGCATGAAGCAGAATGGTGTATCACACTCTAGTCTCGATTCTGCATACAGAGCTATGATGCACACTGTATGTGAGATATTCTAGGTGATGTCTCTACTCCAAAAGTTTGGCATTTATATAACTATTGATGTTCCCATGTATCGTAATAATAAAGCTGCTAATTTAGTTGTTATTAATCTTGTCTTCTACAAAAGAACATACTGAGATCAACTATCATTTTATTGGGATACGATTTTCACTGGAAAATTATTAACTCCTTACATTCCACAAATAACTCGTTGACATATATATTCACAAAGTATCTTACTCGAATATGCCTTCAAGTGATATGTTCCAAGTTGAGCTTACATGATTGATATGCTTCAACTTGAGAGGGGTGTTAGAAATATTATTTACTTAATTATATGAATAGGCCTAAGTGCCTTGGCCTATACAATTTTGCTTAGGTCTTAAGTATGATTAAGTTTGAAACATGATTGATCCCCAAGCATGTTTATATTCCAGGTTTGTAAGAGTTCTCTCACCTATATATGGGATGGAGTATTGACAAATAAAAATAAATATGCTTTCTTTTGTTATTCCCAACATGGTATCAGAACAATCTCTATAAGACAAGGGTGAGGAAAGTCCACACCCTACTAAAGAAAAGAAAACATATAAGCATACGAAAAACATGACAACGCATGAGGGGGAATGTTGAGAATAACCGCTAAGTTTGGGATTGTCCTTGAATTAGTCAAGTGTATGGTTCCTTCACTCATTGCCAATTGATTTTTAAGTTGATTACCACACACTTTAACAACTTCTATCCAGGTGAAAAATGTCCCCTCTAATCTCTCATCATCCTCTTGATCTTTCTTGGGCGATTATTTGAGCACATTCTCTCTTGGAATTTTAATATGAGTTTTCATTGTTTTTCTTTCCCATCCTTCTACATTATTTTTTGGATGCGTGAAGCCTTTTAACATTTTGAACATTCTCTATCTTATATCTCATTCTGTTTTCTTGATTCTATGTGAAATCTGTAGTTTAGAAACATCTTGATTCTCCACTCACAGACGACAGCTTTGCACTTTGGAGATGTGATTTTGCATTTACGCTTTTCCCTGCAATTTCACAGCCTTTGGTGTTCGCCTTTCGTTGTTACCAGACAATTACTTTTTTTCCCATCTTCATTGCGCAAATAACCTCTGCCCATGGAGTTGGGGGCGGTCCTCCGATAATGGCAAAAGTCAAGTCATTAAGTGGACGTCCCACAGCCAATAAAATGCAGGGTTCGAATATCTTGATTAATATATAAGAAGAACCTCGCGGTTAGTGGAATCCTCCTCCGAACAATGCCTACTTCAACGGGGAGGGAGGAGTAGATGACACAGAACACCTATGACATTACAAAAGAAACGGTGGCAACGCCATTGCGGAACAGGGGAGGCTCTGGTTTTTCCCGTTACCGCCAGTTGCCAGTCATGCGTCAGGTTGAGGCGGCGGTGGCGGCGGCTCAGGCACATCGTAGGACTCCGCAGCGGCTTCCGAAAGGCAGTACCCTGGAAACAGCATCTGCATGTAAAAAAGCAACCTTGGTCAGATTCTGGGTATCCGATGCAATGAAAGAGGGCCGATCTAGTGAAAGAGAAGAGATATATCCAATGCAGATAGACAAGCATCCACTAACTACGATACGTACGTCGAGCTGCCGTTTCAGCGCCCTGGGCCGCTTCTTGGGACGCCGGGCAGCCCTGCGCCCAGTCAGGGCGAACACGTCGTACTCGATCTCCACCTTGGAGAGGGTCACTGAGAACAACGGCCGCTGGCTATTCTTCGCCCGCCTGCAGCCTTCCTCGCCGTCGTCCTCGTCCTCGACCGGCGAGTCTCGTACATAATGCGGACGTGCAGGGCCTGCGGCTGCCGGCGACGTGCCGCCCGCCGATCCTGGCGGCCGTGTGTAGCTACCATGTCTCGTCCGGAGGCTCCACGGCATATCAGATGCCGGGACATTGAGACCCGCATCCTCCTCCTCCTCCTCCTCTAATACCTTTGGTGACGGCCTCTTGGCGTGGCGGTCACCGTTGCTACGCTCGGCGGCTCCGTCACGGAGGTGAGACTGTATCTTCGCCGGGAACGTGGACGAGCAAGACGGCGATTTAGCTCGCGCAACCCCGCCTTCTTGCTGGTCATCGCCGACCTTGACAGACCGGAGCACGCGCTGCTGGCCCCACGCCTTGAGGACGGGGAGGACGAAGTCGGGGAGATGGGTGGGATTCGTCGTGGCCGTAGTCCCGCTACGTTCTACAGCGGAGGAGGGGGGGGATGGGGGAGGAGGAAAAGGGTGCTTAGATGCGTTGCCGGTGGTCGTAGTTGTTGCCGTCGCCGTCATTATAATCGTGTCTTACCGCTTGGAGGAGCTTGCCTCCTGCTCTGGAAATAATCAATGCCGACATGAAATGAGATCGGTATTGATCGGGAACAGATTGGATTGATCCCTGAATGGCAAGGAGGGAGTGGAGGAGCTGAGAGATAGGGGATGGACGATGGAGAGATGGAGGGATCGCCGGCCGGTGTGATGCGCGATCGCCGCGCCCGAGTGGTGAAGGAGGGTCGTCCAGGAGAGCCGAAGGCGGGGGCGGGTGGGTGGTGCTGCTGTGGGCCCGCGAGTGTGCGGCGACAAACGAAACGTTGCACTTAAAATGTTGACTTTTTTTCCAAAAACCCCCTCACATTGCTGAAATGTTGGGAAACCTCCTCACTTTTATCAAATCTCATGCAACTCCCTCCTTTCACCAAATTCCAAATTACCCCCTCCGACTAGGGTTGTAACTTGGTAGGGTATGGTGCGTTTATGGTCGTATCCATAACCGTAACGGTTTAGTTAAGCGGGTATGGGTATGGGTATATACCCACTTTTTCAAAAACTATACACGCATCATACCCATGCCCACGTAACCATTGGGTATTGGATGGGTAACTAGGTATATGGTTATGAATAGACTTGCTACAATAACACATCATAAAATTTGGATACAACAAACAATACACTAATTAAGTAATATTGATATAGATATAGTATGACATCAAATTTATTCTATTTTTTATGAATATATAAGGTGATAAGTAAATAATATGTCATCTTATAAAGGACAATCAAGAGTAAAATGTTGATAGAGCTAAATCAAAATATAAAAAAATGATGATTGTTGGCTCTATTAGGGAATAGTACAGAGTTTTACTACATTATTAATAGAATAATAAAGTCAATGATTACTCTTAGACATCATGTTGTCTTACCTTCACACTCGTTAATATATATCATTACATTCTAATATAACTTATACTACTTTCAGGTACTTATACTTACAAAATATGCACCATTACATTCTAATATAAATTTGTTATATAAAAATATAATTAAATGGGTATATGGGTATACATGGTATGGGTACATACATAACCAAAACCTTATCCAGTGAGAGGCGGATACATGGGTATAAGGGTAATCGGTTATGTGGTTATAAAAAATTATACCCATGACGGGTATAGAGGGTATGGGTTTTAGGGTATGCGGGTATACCCATATCTATTTACAGCCCTACCTCCAACCACTTTTCCATCCATTACCGTTAACTTGCGTTACGAGTTTTTTTTCCTTCTTCTCTTAATTCAAAGAGTCCAATCTATTACATGTCTTACTTTATATATATTGATATTATTTAATTATAATAGTTATAAAATAGTATTTATTATGTTATCAGTATACGGTACATTAGAATTTTAATACCTACCAACCTGACTTGATGAATTTGAAAATTTTGGTTATTAGAAGCCCGTCTGATTTTTGGGTCGATTCGAGCCATATTAAATTATTTCAAGTTAGATTTTAGGTTCTTCATAAACTTATTTTCTTTTTAGCTGATATTTCGGTCAAGTCAAGTTTGGGTTGGTCCCGGTCGGACTCTGTACAATTCTTATTTGGCTCAGGTTTGGATACTAAGTTTGTCTCAGTCGTGTTCAATCCAAATCCAATTAAAAAAGAATCGTACAAAGTTAGTCCCAAACTGATCAAAAGATGTATAGGACTGACCAAACCCAAGCTGACTACAAAAAAACATTTGATTGTGAATATTAGTTAAAATAAGCATGAAAAGTCAGAAAAAATCAACCTAAATAATATGACACGACCCAAAATAGTATGAATGTCACTACATATATTTTTCTCTTCACTTTCTTTCCTCAAATTAGTATTAAATTTATAAATTTTATTATGTTATTAATATATTATATTTTAAACTTAATATTAATCTTTTATTATTATCTTAGCACTATATGATATTTTATGAAGTTTCAACCTCACAATTTCAACTTCACCTTAAAATGCAGAAATATTGGTTATTAATGGTTTCTCCAGTTTTCGGATCAGGTCAAATTTAGATCAAGATGGTTTTGGTTGAGTGTGATTATTTTGGGTAATTTTCTAATTTCTAAATTTGTCGATTGGAGTTTATTGGTTGGGATAAATATTTTTACAATACCACATATTGTTAAGATGATGGTAGAAAAAAATAATGATTCAATTTATAATATCACACATTAGCGATATAATAAAATCTATAAAATCAAATATTGATTTAAGAAACATAAGTGAAGAGGAAAAAATATAAACAATAAAAATAATATTATTTTGGATCTTGCCTTATTATTTTGAATTTTTAATACTTTTCATACTTGTTTTAGCTAATGTTCATAGTAAAATATTTATATGTGATGTTTAGACCCTCAATCAAGTTGGTTCAGGTCAGGTGTAAACAACTTTTAATCAGCTTGGACATGACTTTTTGCAACTCCTCTCTCGGTTAGAATTGGGTCGAACATGTCTAGGAAAAATTGAGTACCCAAACTTGATCCAAATAAGAATTGTAGAGAGTCTGATTCGAGCTGACCAAAACATATATACCATGCCTGATTTGATCTAATCTGACTGTTGGTATGTATGCCCATAGAGCCAGTCATATGATGATTGTAATGGCATACTTTGTAAATGATTTGAATATTAATAATAAAGGCAATTTCCTTCTATATATTTTAACTATTTTGAAATAATAGTATAACATGTTAGATGTCTAGAGAATGACAATACTCAATGACGTATGTCTTCATGTTAAGGACCTGAATAATGAGATCATATGGATGTTAAGAGTATATGTTCTTGTTATGTCCCTAGTCAGTTATTATTGTGGAAATATCCATATACATCAATAACACATAAGACTAGATTGTGTGTAGGTTGATGACTGAATCTCATCAGTCATGATATATGATATCAAACCAAGCACATAGATACATGTTAGAGAACAGAGTATCAGACAGACCCACCATAAGAGTGATGCATGGAAACCACACTTGGTTAGTCAGGATCATCTCTTATTGTATTGGTGGTGATTGTGGTTCCTAGACCTGAAATCACTACACTCATCACATGTCGTTGGGTACACTTTGACATCATCAAACGTAGTCCTAAAATATGGGTTGTTATGACAGTGATGATTGGATGACTTTGACACATGGGGACTTGACTATGAGTGATAGATATGGAATTTTTCCCTCCCAAGGGAGTGTAATATCCTTGCCACTTGATAAGTGAGACTGAGAAATACATGGCAATGTACATGTGAGTCAATATATGATATTGAGCTTGCATATATCTCAGACAGTCTGCTCTGGTTCAAGAAACATGGATTGAATGTCTGTAGAGGATGTCAAGTCCATGCCTCAAGTTCAATCTGGATATCAGCAACAAAGGAACTATACATTCACTATAACACCAATAACAAATTGTTGGTTGAAAGCTATTCTCCAACTTTCCTTTTCACTTAGGTAGCACTAATGTGTGACTACGTACTGCTCTTTGCTTGTGAAGTCATAAGTTAGTTATGAACATTCACTGCCAACGTGAAATGGGACCTATAGCGTCACACACATAGGATTAACCTAGAAGAGGAGTTTATCCATGAATGATGTTTAGATTGATTACGAAAGTGTTTAGGTACTCGATTAAACATTCAATCAATAGACTTGACTCAGAATCATCAAGTTCAAGTATTGAACCAATTGATTAGAGTGTCAGATTGATTGAGAACTGCATTGACTGAGTTCTGTACAAACTGGATCGCCAACCGACCGGTTCACTGGGTGAACTAATCGGTTCATGGTCAGTGATACGACTGGTTCATACTGGTGAACTGATCGGTTCATGTGGATCAAAAGAGCAAGTGTGGGTTTTTCCGGTTCGTGAGAAAAGATCCTCATTTTACTTGTTCAATTCGATTGGGATAAGAATTAATCTTTGCATTAATTAGAAACGAATAAGGAAAGTCAATTGTAGGCATGTCTGAGAATTGAAACGACCAGTTCAATTGGTGAACTGATGGTCTCACCTGCCCAAATGACCAGTTCAGTTATGAATCGATCAGTTCACCTGCCGCAGTATAATCAGTTCGTGGAAAATTTGGACCCTTCTACTCCCACACAGACTGGGAACCCTGACCCTGCCATCTACTATAAATAGAGGGGTGCAGGGGGGCTTCTCAGAACATACAACTCAGAACATCAGTTTCTCTGTAAAGTTGTTGTCCTATCTAGTTTTGATAACTGAGAGAGCCCATGTAAGTTCTACCCATCCAGGGAGGAACAACAACAGAAAGACAATTACAGAAAAACGACTGGTGGTGGGAGAGTGTGTTGGTGACTAGTACGCTGACAGAAGGGGGTGTCTCCTTCTAGTCTGTCCTTCA
This sequence comes from Alisma plantago-aquatica, assembly GCA_963693085.1. Taxonomy (NCBI): domain Eukaryota; kingdom Viridiplantae; phylum Streptophyta; class Magnoliopsida; order Alismatales; family Alismataceae; genus Alisma; species Alisma plantago-aquatica. The sequence continues at coordinate 1,192,318,476 of OY856412.1, read as the reverse complement.
GGACGACTAAAGTTCCCGATGGTTTGTGTAGACTATCTATAGAGGTAGGAGATTTCTGCCGCTCAGGAGGATGACTGTCAACTACAGTCTGGGTCAAGACCAGGAGCTGCTCAGACGTCGTCGAAGACTAGGTGGTTGAAGGCCGCACTAGTTGTGAGGTATTATCACTGAACAAGCCTCAAGACCAGGTATATCTAGCTAAACCAGCTTTTTTGTTGTATAGTTGTTGATGTGATCTGCTGGTTATGGGTTTGTGGTTAGATAAAAATTTTGTTTTTGTTGCATGTTCTGTCCCACAAAACCCTACAGTGGTATCAGAGCTGTGTTAACATACTATGTTTTAGGATTAATTGATATGATCGGATTTTGGTTTTTCATCATTTATTTATTGCATGTGATGCAAATATTTTAACTGTATAATGTGCATATCCGATTAAACACCACAAATCCCTATATACATATATGATATGGTATATATATGTAATCGATATGCGTCGCCCTAAAATGGTTTTGGTAGTGGATGTGTAGTGTGGTTATGGCTGATGAATCCTTATGAGTGTGCTTGGTCAGTTGTGATTGTTTGCATCTTGGTCTGTGTATTGATTCCTTTCTTCTATTTCATATGTAACTCTAGATAACTCAAGCCTTCTCTTCTACCTTTGTTCCCCCTGAATATAACTCACAGTTTCCCAAAGAAATATGTAAAAGTAGGATAGTTTTATTTCCTGTTATGTCGAAGAACGGTGGGCGCCCATGCGAGCGGTTAAGGGACCGAGATGACCAGATGATGGTGCGATACGAGCAGCTGGTGGCCTAACGAGGAGCAAGATGACCCAACAAACCGATCGTCTAGAGGAGCCAGTCGATCGGTTGGTGACAACCAACCAACCGGCCAAGAGGCTAGCCAATTAGTCATAGGATGAGCTGATCAATCCAGAATAGCCCAAGCATAGATCTTCATCAACAACAAGTTGTTGCATGTGATGTAGACCTAGATGATCGTAATTCCTTATGGCTCAAGGAATTACAAATAGGATGTCCATAATCATTTATTTATCGCTTCGCATGTTTTCTTGTGGGATATAACATGTATATGATACGTACTATATATGTGGTGATTGGATATGTATATGTATATAAATACCAAATCCATCAATATATATATTAAGTTTAAAATGCCTTCCGAAAGCATCACACATGAAAAACTTGATTGACTAAGTGTGGAAACGCCCTAGCGTGGTACACTATCTATCTCATGGAAGAGTGATGGTGAATATGTGGGCATGCCCTAGCAGGGTGCATATTCATTGTATTGGCATTTGGGTTGGACTTAACTAGGTGACCTTGATCAGATCAAGCACCTTGAGGCATGGAGATGTACATGACAAAGAGTTATGCATGACATCTATCAAGAGTTGAATAAGATGCAATTGGAAAAAGTTGCCTACCTGAAAGAATCTAATTGTGGGTGACAACCCTAGCTGGTCTATGACTTAGAGGAAATCAAGATCTTACTCCCTAGAAGGTTGTATGCTGCAATCTTTCGAATTGATGGTGAGCACTATCAGTTTGAACAAAATAGTGGGAGCAATAATTAATTAAAGGTCTAGTTAAATATCAAATACTTTATTCAAATCAAATTAAATCAAAAGTAGTTTTGACAAATTGCAAATATTTTCTCTTGTAGAATCAAATGGCAAAGAAATCATCGTAAACCGGACAATTTAATTGAAATATATTTTTATAACTGGTTAAGGACTATGAGAAGTGTTCTGTATATTCCTAAGATACTAGTGGCTGTAGAATCCGCTCTATGTACGCCTAAGGCATTGTTTGAATGCAAACTGACAGAGGGAGATCCAGTTAGACCACATGTGCTCAATATGATTGGGCATATAGAATGTCTAGAGAAACTGGGATTTCCTTTGGGTCAAGAATTGGCAACAAATATGATTTTGCAATCTTTGCCTAAATCATGTAGCATGTTTATCAAGTATTACTACTTGTGTAACATGGTTAAACCACTATCAGAGTTGCTTGACATTTTGACAAATGTTGAAGCATAAATGAAGAAGGATAGTTCCATGATAATGATCAATGGAATGGAGTCCAAGGACACATGCAAGGCAGAGAAGCGTTCTCCCGTCAAGCTTAAGTCCAAATCTTCTGTACTCAAAATACTGAGAGGATTAAGGGAATCAAGGAAGATGAAGCAAGAGATAGAGATCTCTACTTCTGGTATACTTTGATACCGGATTAACTTTACTACTTCTTCATCATGGGTACTTGATACCGGATGTGGATCACATATTTGTTCAAATGTGAAGCATCTGAAAAGAAGTAGGCCTTTAGCAAAAAGCGAGGTTGAACTATGTGTTGCTAATGGAGCAAGAGTTTCTGCCAGTGTAGTAGGAACCTATGAGTTATCTCTACCAAGTGGGCTGATAATAGAGTTACATAACTATTATTATGTACCTGTCATTAATAGGAATATCAATTATGTACCTTGTTTGGACAAGGATGGATTTGAATTTCTTATTAAGAATGGAAAATGTTCCATTTCTAAAGATGGGATCTTTTATGGTAGTGCCCCAATGTCTTATGGTATATATTTGATAGATCTACATACAAGTGTATACAACGTAAACACCAAAAGACAAAAATTCAATGACTCAAATAGAACATACCTTTGGCATTGTCGTCTAGGGCACATCAATGAGAATCACATATCTAGACTCCATAAAGATGGTTATCTGGACTCTTTTGATCTTGAATCATTAGAGACATATGAATTTTGTTTATTGGGCAAGATGACCGAGGCTCCCTTTTTAGGAAAAGGTGAGAGAGTGAGTGATCTATTAGGACTCATACTTACTGATGTATGTGGGCCTTTTAGAACAAATGCTAGAGGTGGGTATCAGTACTTCATTACCTTTACTGATGACTTCAGTAGGTATGGCTATGTTTACTTGATGAAATATAAGTCAAAGACTCTTGAAAGGTTCAAGGATTTCATGAATGAAGTACAGAACCAACTTGGAAAAAGTATTAAGGCACTTCGCTCTGATCGAGGTGAAGAATACTTAAGATAAGAGTTTGAGGACCTTTTGAGAGCCCTCGTATTGTATCACAATGGACTCCACCTGCTGGAACACCACAACATAATGGTGTATCCGAAAGAAGAAATCACACATTACTTGACATGGTGCAACCTATGATGAGTTTTTTCGATCTTCCAACTTCTTTCTGAGGACATGCTCTAACAACTGCTGTGTTTACACTTAACTACATACCATCTAAATCGGTTTAAAAGATGCCATATGAGATATGGTACGGGAAGCATCCCAATGTGTCTTTTATGAAGATTTTGGGGATGTGAAGCATATGTCACGAAAATGTTTCCTGAAAAGCTTGGACCCAAATCTGATAATTGATATTTTGTTGGATATCCCAAAGAAATAAGAGGATACTACTTATACCACCCAACTGAAAACAAAGTGTTTGTTACCAGGAATGTTGTATTCCTAGAAAAGGAATTTATTTCCAAAGGAAACAATGGGAGGAAAGTGGAACTCGAAGAGGTTCGAGACCAACAAGAAAACATTGAACTAATAGATGAATAAGAGGAACATAGATAATCACAAATTGTTGTGGAATCTCAAATTCCTCAGGTAACACAGGAACTTCGTAGATCTGGTAGGACACACCTTGAGGCTGAAAGATTTGGATATCTTATGACTCAAGAAGGTGGTTAGTTGTTCATAGATGATGACCCAACTACCTATCTAGAAGCTACGAAGGGACCAGCTTTTAACAAATAGCTTGAGGCCATGAGATCTGAGATGGAATCTACATATACCAACAAGGTATGGACCTTGGTGGATCCACCTAAAGGGGTAAAACCCATAGGGTGCAAGTGGGCCTTCAAGAAGAAGACCAAAATGGATGGCAATGTGCAAACTTATAAAGGAAGATTGGTTGCAAAAGGTTTCAGACAAGTTCAAGGTGTTGACTATGAAAAAATCTTTTCTCCAGTTGCCATGATTAAGTCCATTAGGATCATGCTTGCTATTGCAACATACTATGACTATGAGATTTGGCAGATGGATGTTAAAACCACATTCCTTATCAAGAATCTTGTTGAGGATGTGTACATGACACAACCTAAAGGTTTTATAAATCCAAGGATGCAAATAAAGTATGTAATCTATTAAGGTCAATCTATATGGATTGAAGCAAGCATCTCGGAGCAGGAATCTTCAATTTGATGAAACAGTCAAAGAGTTTGGCTTTAGTCAAAATGAAGATGAACCTTGTGTGTACAATAAGGTTAGTGGGAGCATGACTACATTCTTCATATTGTATTTAGATGACATACTATTAATGGGAAATGACATTCTTACTTTACAAAAGGTAGAGACATGGCTTGGAAATACATTCTCAATGAAAAACTTGGGAGAAGCATCCTATATCTTAAGAATCAAAATCTATAGAGATAGATCCAGAAGGCTTCTTGGGTTAAGTCAAAGCACATACATTGACAAAGTGTTGAATAGGTTCAACATGGAGAACTCAGAGAGGAAACATACCCATGGTACATGGAGTTCCTATCTCTAGAGCTCAATGTCCCAAATCTTGTGAAGAGAGGGAACACATGAATGGGATTCTATATGCATCTGTAAGGGGATCCATCATGTACGTAATGTTGTGCACTCATCCCGATGTCTCGTATGCACTCAGCATGATGAGCAAATACCAGTCAGATCCCAAATATGCTCATTGGACCGCCGTGAAGAACATCCTAAAGTACTTGAGAAGGACTAAGGGTCAGTTCCTCATTTACGGCGGTGAGGAAGAGTTGGTGGTAAAGGGTTACACCGATGCAAGCTTCTAAATTGATAAAGATGATTACAGATTGCAATCAGGATTTGTGTTTTGCCTCAACAGTAGTGTTGTGAGCTGGAAGAGTTCCAAGCAAGAGACAGTTGTGGATTCTACGATAGAAGTTGAGTATATTGTTGCATCCAATGCAGCAAAGGAGACTGTATGGATCAAGAAGTTCATCTCTAAACTTGGGGTGGTTCCTAGCATCTGTATTGTAATTGAGATTTATTGTGACAACAATGGAGCTATTGTACAAGCTAAAGAACCCATTTCACATCAGCGGTCCAAGCACATACAACGACGCTTCCATCTCATATGAGAGATCATACAACAAGGAGATGTGAAGATTTGTAGGGTACCAACTGAAGACAATATTGCTGATCACTTGACTAATGCACTTTCACAGCAGAAGCATGATGGTCATGCTAGATCACAAGGATTGAGGTTCATGGGTGATTGGCTCTAAGTGCAAGTGGGAGTCTGTTGGTATGTATGTCCGTAGAGCCAGCCATATGATGATTGCAATGGCATACTTTGTAAATGATTTTAATAATAATAATAATAAAGGCAATTTTCATCTATATGTTTTAACTATTTTGAGATTATAGTATAACATGTTATATGTCTAGAGAATGACAATACTCAATGACGTATGTCTTCAGCTTAAGGACATGAACAATGAGATCATACGGATGTTAAGAGTATACATTCTTGTTATGTCCCTAGTTGATTATTATTGTGGAAATATCCATAGAGATCAATAATACATAAGACTAGAGTGTGTGTTGGTTGATGACATAATCTCATCAGTCATGATATATGATATCAAACCAAGCACATAGATACATGTTAGAGAACAGTGTATCGAACAGACCCACCATAAGAGTGATGCATGGAAACCACACTTGGTTATTTAGGATTATCTATTATTGTATTGGTGGTGATTGTGGTTCTTAGACCTGAAATCACTCATCACATGTCGTTGGGTACACTTTGACATCATCAAATGCAGTCCTAAAACATGGGTTGTTATAACGGTGATGATTGAGTGAATTTGACACATGGGACTTGACTATGAGTGATAGATATGGAATTTTTCCCTCCTAAAGGAGTGTGATATCCTAACCACTTAATAAGCAAAACTGAGAAATATATGGCCATGTACATGTGAGTCAATATATGATATTGAGATTGCATATATCTCAGACAATCTGTTCTGGTTCAAGAAATATGGATTGAACGTTTGTAGAGAATGAAAAGTCCATGCCTCAAGTTCAATCCAGATATCAGCAAAAAAGGAACTATACATTCACTGTAACACCAATAATAGATTGTAGGTTGAAAGTTGTTCTCCAACTTTCCTTTTCACTTGGGTAGCACTGATGTGCGACTAGGTACCGCTCTTTGCTTGTGAAGTCATAAGTTAGTAATGGACATTCACTGCCAACGTGAAATGGGACCTATAGGGTCACACACATAGGATTAACCTGGAAGAGGATTTTATCCATGAATGATGTTTATATTGATTATTAAAGTGTTTAGGTACTCAATTAAACATACAATCAATAGACTTGACTCAGAATCATCAAGTTCAAACATTGAATCAATTGATTAGAGTGTCAGATTGATTGAGAACTGCATTGACTGCACAAACTAGATCGTCACTCGATCGGTTCACTGGGTGAACCGATTGGCTCTTGGTCAGTGAGACGACCAGTTCACACTGGTGAACCGATCGGTTCACTTGGACCAAATAAGAAAGTGTAGGGTTTCCCGATTCGGGAGAAAAGATCCTCATTTTACTTGTTCAATTCGATTGGGATAAGAATTAATCTTTGCACTAATTAGAAACGAATAAGGAAAGTTAATTTTAGGCATGTCTGAGAAGTGAAACGACCAGTTCAATTGGTGAACCGATGGTCTCACCTACCCAAATGACCGGTTCGGTTATGAACCAATCAGTTTGCTTGCCGCAGTACAATCAGTTTTAGAAAATTCAGACCCTTCTACTCCCACACAGATTGGGAACCCTGACAATGCCCTCTACTATAAATAGAGGGGTGCAGGGGGCTTCTTAGAACATACAACTCAGAACATCAGTTGCTCTGTAAAGTTGTTGTCCTCTCAAGTTTTGATAACCGAGAGAGCCCATGCAAGTTCTACCTGTCCAGGGAGGAACAACAACAGAAAGACAACTGTAGAAAAGCGACTGGTGGTGGGAGAGTGTGTCAGTGACTAGTACACTGATAGAAGGGGATGACTCCTTCTAGTCTGTCCTTTAGGATGACTAGAGTTCCTGATGGTCCGTGTGGACTATCTATAGAGGCGGGATATTTCTACCGCTCAGGAGGACGACTGTCAACCCCAATTTGGGTCAAGACCAGGAGCTGCTCAGACGTAGTCGAAGACTAGGTGGTTGAAGGCTGGACTAGTTGCGAGGTATTGTCACTGAGCAAGCCTCAAGACCAGGTATATCCAGCTCAACCAACTTTTCTATTATATAGTTGTTGATGCGATTTGCTGGTTATGGGTTTGTGGTTAGATAAAATTTTTGTTTCTACTTCCTATTCTATCCCACAAAACCCTACAGTGGTATCAGAGCTGCGTTAACATATTATGATTTAGGATTATTCGATATGATCATATTTTGATTTTTTGCCATTTATTTATTGCATGTGATGTGAATATTTTAACTGGCTAATGTGCATATCCGATTAAATACCACAAATCCCTATATACATATATGATATGGTATATTTATGAAATCGATATGTGTTGCCCTAAAATGGTTTTGATGGTGGATGTGTAGCATGGTTATGGCCTATAAATCCCTATGAGTGTGCTTGGTTGGTTGTGGTTGTTTGCATCTCGGTCTGTGTACCGATTCATTTCTTCTATTTCAGATGTAACTCTAGATAACTCGAGCCTTCTCTTCTACCTTTGCTCCCCCTGAATATAATTTGTGGTTTCCCAAAGAAATATGTAAAAGTAGGATAGTTTTATTTCCTATTATGTCGAAGAACGGTGGGCGTCCAGACAAATGGTTAAGGGACCGAGACGAAAAAATGATGGTGTAAGATGAGCAGTTGGTGGCCTAACAAGGAGCACGACGACTCGACAAACCGATCGTCTAGAGGAGCTAGTCGATCTGTTGGTGACAACCAACCGACTGACCAAGAGGCTAGCCGATCAGTCATAGGATAATCTGATCAATCCAAAACATCCCAAACATAGATCTTCATCAACAACAGGTTGTTGCATGTGATGTAGACCTAGATGACCATAATTCCTTGTGGCTCAAGGAATTACAAATAGGATGACCATAATCATCGTTTTATCACTTTGCATGTTTTCTTGTGGGATATATCATGTATACGATACGTACGATATATGTGGTGATTGGATATGTATATGTATATAAATACCAAACCCATCAATATAAATATTAAGTTTAAAATGCCTTCCAAAAGCTGCACACGTGAAAAACTTGATTGACTAAGTGTGGGCACGCCCTAGCGTGGTGCACTGTCTATCTCATGGAAGTGTGATGGTGAATATGTGGGTCTGCCCTAGTAGGGTGCATATTCATTGTATTGGCGTTTGGGTTGGACTTAACTAGGTGACCTTGATCGGATCAAGCACCTTAAGGCATGGAGATGTACATGACAAAGAGTTGTGTATGACATCTATTAAGAGTTTGATAAGATGCAATTGGCAAAAGTTGCCTACCTAAAAGAATTTAATTGTGGGTGACAGCCCTAGCTGGTCCATGACTTAGAGGAAATCAGGATCTTGCTCACTAGAAGGTTGTATGTTGCAATCTTTCGAATTGATGGTGAGGGCTATCAGTTTGAACAAAATAGTGGGAGCAATAATTAATTACATGCCTAATTAAATATCATCAACTTTATTCAAATCAAATTAAATCAAAAGTAGTTTTGACAATCAAATGTTTTCTCTTGTAGAATCAAATGGCAAAGAAATAATTGTAAACTGGACAATTTAATTGAAATATATTTTCATAACTGGTTAAGGACTATGAGAAGTGTTCTGCATATTCCTAAGATACCAGTGGTTGTAGAATCCACTCTATGTACACCTAAGGCGTTGTTTGAATGCAAATTGACAGAGGGAGATCCAGTTAGACCCCATGTGTTCGATATGATTGGGCATATAGAACGTCTAGAGAAACTGGGATTTCCTTTGGGTCAAGAATTGGCCATGGATATGATTTTGCAATCTTTGCCTAAATCATGCATGTTTATCAAGTATTACTACTTGTGTAACATGGTTAAACCACTATCAGAGTTGCTTGACATTTTGACAAATGTTGAAGCACAAATGAAGAAGGATAGTTCCATGATAATGATCAGTGGAATGGAGTCCAAGGACACGTGTAAGGTAGAGAAATGTTCTTCTGCCAAGCTTAAGTCCAAATCTTTTGCACTCAAAATACTGACAGGATTAAGGGAATCAAGGAAGATGAAGCAAGAGATAGAGATCTCTACTTTCGATGTACTTTGATACCGGATTAACTTTACTACTTCTTCATCACGGGTACTTGATACCAGATGTGGATCACACATTTGTTCAAATGTGAAGGATATGAAAAGAAGTAGGCCTTTAGCAAAAGGTGAGGTTGAACTATGTGTTGCTAATGGAGCAAGAGTTTCTGCCAGTGTAGTAGGAACCTATGAGTTATCTCTACCAAGTGGGTTGATAATAGAGTTACAGAACTGCTATTATGTACCTTCCATTAATAGGAATATCATTTTTGTATCTTGTTTGGACAAGGATGGATTTGAATTTCTTATTAAGAATGGAAAATGTTCCATTTCTAAAGATGGGATCTTTTATGGCAGTGCCCCAATGTCTTATGGTCTATATTTGATAGATCTATAGACAAGTGTATACAATGTAAACATCAAAAGACAAAAAGTCAATGACTCAAACAAAACATACATTTGGCATTGTTGTCTAGGGCACATAAATGAGAATCACATATCTAGACTCCATAAAGATGGTTATCTGGACTCTTTTGATCTTGAATCAATAGAGACATGTGAATCTTATTTATTGGGTAAGATGACTGAAGCTCCTTTTTTAGGAAAAGGCGAGAGAGCGAGTTATCTATTAGCACTCATACTTACTGATGTATGTGGTCCTTTTAGAACAAATGCTAGAGGTGGATATCGGTACTTCATTACCTTTACAGATGACTTCAGTAGGTATGGCTATGTTTACTGACATCATCAAACGCAGTCCTGAAATATGGGTTGTTATAATGGTGATGATTGAGTGACTTTAACACATGAGATTTGACTGTGAGTGATAGATATGGAATTTGTCCCTCCTAAGGGAGTGTGATATTCTGACCACTTGATAAGTGAGACTGAGAAATACATGGCAATGTACATGCGAGTCAATATATGATATTGAGCTTGCATATATCTCAGACAATCTATTCTAGTTCAAGAAATATGGATTGAACGTTTGTAGAGGATGACAAGTCCATGCCTCAAGTTCAATCAGGATATCAGTGACAAAGAAACTATACATTCACTGTAACACCAATAACAGATTGTAGGTTGAAAGTTGTTCTCCAACTTTCCTTTTCACTTGGGTAGCACTGATGTGCGACTAGGTACCGCTCTTTGCTTGTGAAGTCATAAGTTAGTTATGGACATTCACTGCCAACGTGAAATTGGACCTATAGGGTCACACACATAGGATTAACCTGGAAGAGGATTTTATCCATGAATGATGTTTAGATTGATTACTAAAGTGTTTAGGTACTCAATTAAACATTGAATCAATAGACTTGAGTCAGAATCATCAAGTTCAAGCATTGAATCAATTGATTGGAGTGTCAGATTGATTGAGAACTGCATTGACTGAGTTCTGCACAAACTGGATCGTCAACCGATCGGTTCATTGGGTGAACCGATCAGCTCATGGTCAGTGAGACGACCGGTTCACACTGGTGAACTGATCGGTTCACTTGGACCAAACAAGAAAGTGTTGGGTTTTCTAATTTGTGAGAAAAGATCCTCATTTTACTTATTCAATTCGATTGGAACAAGAATTAATCTTTGCATTAATTAGAAATGAATAAGGAAAGTCAATTGCAAGTATGTCTAGGAAGTGAAACAACTGGTTCACTTAGTGAACCGATCGCTCACCTGCCCAGATGACCGGTTCAGTTATGAACCGACCAGTTCATCTACCGCAGTATAATCAGTTCGTGGAAAATATGGACACTTCTACTCCCATACAAACTGGGAACCCTGACCCTACCCTATACTATAAATAGAGGGGTGCAGGGGGCTTCTCAGAACATGTAACTCAGAACATCAGTTGCTCTATAAATTTGTTGTCCTCTCTAGTTTTGGTAACCGAGAGAGCCCATGCAAGTTCTACTTATCCAAGGAGGAACAATAAGGGAAAGACAAATGCAGAAAAGCGACTGGTGGTGGGAGAGTGTGTCGGTGACTAGTACGCCAATAGAAGGGGATGACTCCTTCTAGTCTGTCCTTCAGGATGACTAGAGTTCCCAGTAGTCTGTGTGGACTATCTATAGAGGCGGGAGATTTCTGTCGCTCAGGAGGACGACTGTCAACCACGGTCTGGGTCAAGACCAGGAGCTGCTCAGATGTTGTCGAAGACTAGGCGGTTGAAGTCCACACTAGTTGTAAGGTATTGTCGCTGAGCAAGCCTCGGGACCAGGTATCTCTCGCTAAACCATCTTTCCTATTGCATAGTTGTTGATGCGATCTGCTGGTTATGGGATTGTGGTTAGATAAATTTTTTGTTTCCACTACCTGTTCTGTCCCACAAAATCCTATACTGACCTGATCAAAACATCATCATAATTATTTTTTATATTAGTAAAAAAATCTTCACGAGCCTAAATCTGTCCTGAAATAATCTGACACAACTCGTGTCAACCCAAAAGACAGAAAAACCTCTGATAGCCTGTAATTTTTAAGTTAGTCTAGCAGATTTGGGTTTGTCATAATTAAACTCATAATATTTCTATGCTACTAAGATAGTAATTATTATTTTATAAATATTATATTTAGATAATATCAACATATTCATGGCAGTTTAAAATATTCAAATAGAACATTAAATAAATGGACTCATTGAATTAAGAGAAGAAGAGAAAAGAAGATTTGTAAAGCAAGATGATGGAGACTAACAATAGTGGATGGAAAAGTGGTTGGAGGGGCTATTTGAAATTCATTGCAAAAAGGAGGGGGTTGTTTGGGATTTGGTAATAGGGAGGTTTTTTTTGGAATTTCAGCAAATGCAAGGGGGGTTTAGGAAAAAACTTCAAAATGTTTCCTTTATTTTATTTATATCAATTAACACATATTTGTGTTTGTATACATACTACGGGAATGGCGACAAACAATCTAGTTAGAGATGTCAAATTGGATCAAAATTTAAGACACCCATAGTCAATCTGTTACGTTAAATTTCGGTGATGAAATTTACCATTTGCTGAAAATTACCAACACATGCCCATCAATGAACTTTATGGATTATCCATGAACACCTACGAATGAACCCCTTGAATGAACTTATTACATAAAATAAATAAAATGATTTGCTACTACTTAAAATTAATATGTAGATCTAGTATTGTCCATACATTAAGGGGTTCAATCCAAGCTCAAACTTGCCTAACAAGACAAATCTAGCTCTACTACATCATATAATGGCTATAAAAAATTTAATATGGATTTCTACTATAGGTTACTAACTCTAGTATGTCAAGCATAACCATACATTAGAGAATTTAATTATACATTAGCAAATTTTACCTAAAGATGTATGTGTTTGAATGCTTATAAAATCATGAAAAACATATTTTTTTATTTGACAATGACAAAGTATAATAGTTGGTTGTTCATGTATTATACTTCAGGTAAAAATACTAGAAAATTGCCTTCTTTTACCAATAGATTAGCAACTTGCTTAATATTTTTCATAGAACATGTATTATACGGGCATTGTGAGTGAGCCACAAACCAATGGGTTGGGTTTGAATACATCTTTGTGTGAATTGTTTAGAATCACATCTTTTTTACCCTCACCCACAAAACCTAAACTCACACTGACCCAAGTCAAACTCAACTCACTCACTCATTTGGCAGAGGTAAAGCTAGCTTTTATGGAATTTTTTCTCTTTCTTTCACAACCCATAGCAGAGGCCACACATCTAAAATGTGGTAAATCAATAAATATTTATCCATATGTATTCGAGAAGCCACATGCTTGTATGGGTAGGCACATGCTTAAATTAACCCATGTACTTTGACTTAATTTTTAGAAGGGAAATCCATGTCATTCCCTACCTGGAACCAAATATCAACATTGAAGATAAATGGTGTTGCCTCCCTATCTAGATTTCTTATCTCTGCATGTATGGTTAGTAGTGACTATCTTATGTAGGGTTGGATGGGGAGAGGGTGGTAGCAGGCCTCTAGGCTGCTATTACAAAATCTAAATTGTGTATTCATTGTATATAGAGTACCTATATATCTTTTCTAGATATGTTACAAAGTAGATTGATGGTTGGATTTGTATTGCTACCTTATTTCTAAGCTAGTGACTCAAGTTCAATTCTCACTGTCAACAAATACTCTGTATAGTTAACTCGGCCTCCTTTGCATAATTTTCATATATATATCTAATATTTATGTAAGCAAGATAAATGGAAACCTAAGGATAGAGTAAAGACTTTACATACCCTTACTCGTAAGAGTATTGTGGATAACAGGTACGATAAATACTCACTTCTTGAAAATATTTACCTTACTTTACCTGCACTTATTTACCCACAGGTGAATAGATAGGGTAACAAGATAAATGGAGAACTAAGGATAATAAAGATATATAGTTTTTTGACAGTCATTTCATATTGTATTCCTTATATCAAAGACAATTCACTCTTAAAGTTCATTTCAATGCTCATGGTGATATACACCCAACTAATATTTCACAAATTTTCATTTTACTCACCATGTCTAACTTTTTAGTATACTATTTTATATTGAGAAATTATTTTTCACTTATAAAACTTCGACATGCTACTAGTTGTTTGATACAATTCTTGAAATTTAATAATCATAAAAAATAACCAAGTAATGTTGAAGGTTGTAGGGGTTTTTGTTAGGATTAGTACACATACTACAAGAGAAATTATTAATTTAACCTTATATGAATGGGTAAATGGGTAAAAGTAGGTAGGGTAAAACTTCTTTAGGGTATAATTAGTAAGGAAAGCCTTGATCTACTCCACATAATCTTGGACAAGAGTTGCAGGCTAACATTGTTTAAGGTGTTCAGTCTGAGGTAGTTACAACTCTCTGGGTAGCTAATTTTGGAATGAGGACTAAGGTTGAGTTCACCACTACCATTTAAATTTTCTTACTTGCAAAACATTCCAAATAATTATGCAAAGTGAACCTTTGATATGAGCCCAATTATTCTACAAGAATGCAACATTGACACCCTAGACTAGGGAAATTGAGCCCATCAATCTTCTTCATAACATGTCCAATCTCCTTGTTGATAGGGATACCTCAACACCATGCACTTTGATCCTCCACGAACTATGGATTATGATTTAAAACACCTTGCCAAACTCTAATGATTTTGGTTACCTTCCTAGGTAAAGATATTCATGAATTAGTTTTGTACTAATTGGGTTAACTCATCCCATATGTTATCCATGTGAGACTATCATATTTGATCTTTGATACTATGTTCTTCCTTCATTTGGATTTCTTTTGTGTTTGGAAGAATCTTCTATTTGAGTGCTCAACTTGAACCAATCATATCTTGGGTTATGTTTCCACAACACCTCCTTGACGTTCAAAATCTCTATATGTTCATCTTGTACGTCTAGGTTTTCACTCTCCTTCTCTTTAGTATACTTGTAGATGAGACTTTTTTGCCTTCTTTTGATCATGTGTTGAAGTTTTTCTCATTTTCCTCGCTCCTTTCTTGCTTTCTTATCCCAATATTGATATTTGCACATGATTATTCTAATCATGGCATCAAAATCTTCATTTGGATCCCAAGCTTAATGAAAGAATTGTGCAATGCATGTTCTCCTTGTCCATGCAACAATAGTTTCCATACATGTGATGGCTATGTGCTTCTTAACTCCAATCTTGACCATGTTAGTGCATGGTCTAAACTAACACGAGGTAGAGCCTCAACTATTGTTGGGGAATATGCATTCATCCAGTTGGCATTGGATGTGCCAAGTCTTTTACGGACCATTCCTCTCTTTAAGTATATTTGAGTCCCATAAGATATAATATATGTCCCCAAGACAACATCTATTCAGATCGTCGCAAACTTGCAATATTTTCTTATGTTGATAGTAGTACTTCCCACCTTATCTTTAGTTGCAAAGATTGTGTTAAAATCAACTAGAACTAGATACACAAGTGAGGATGATTTTAACATCATGGTGATATGATCTATAAAAATTCCTTTTGTTCTTTTACTATCAAGTGTATATGAAGGTGGACAAGTGAGATTTCTTGATCAAGCAACTAAAAAAATGCTTATTACTTGCCAAAATCCCAACCTCCCTAATTCTTGGCTCCATATTACCCATATACCTCCTGCAAATCCATTGGCTTCCATTAAGTAGGATTTTTAAACCCCAAGTTTCTAAGTATCATATCAGTATATTTAACATTTACTCTTATTTGAACTATGGCTATTATATCAAATCTGACATCCTGGAGTGATCCTTCACATATTTTTGGACGTCTAAGTGATAGATACCATGTATGTTCTAAACCACACAAATCATGAAACATTTTGATTGGTGTGGTTATAACTTTCTCACCATGTCCTTATCTGTCAAGCTCTTCTAAATCCATATGATTTCCTTGTTTCCTTGAATTGCATGTGAATTTACTCGAGTGGGTGCAATGTTATTCTCTTCCCCTTCACTTGTGAACTTCTTTTATTTCACGTAGCTACGTATGGTTGTTGCATATCCCATGGAAGGGCTGCCTAGAAGAATTACAATGATGTTCTTTGTGTTTTGACCCTTCTTGCTTGTTTCCTTCACTTATGATAGTCGATACCAGTAATCATGTCGACCGGAGAGTTAGGGTCTCATACTTACACCTCTCTTTCTCATTCATATGCAAGTTTCTAACTTATTTCTCATCTCAATTACAATTGTAGAAGCCATACCATTGGGTTTCTTCTATCTCCAGGGGCATGAGGGTTCTTTGTGAAATTGCCCAAAGGGTGTGATCGCTTGACCATCACTCCTTGATATTATATTGTCATGTCCAATTTATTTCAGACTTTCAATTCTCAACAAAAACTAGATGTGACCAGTGAGGAGTCTCCAATGAATAAAATGTCATGGCCACAAGTGATCATCATCATCATGAAGGACTTCTATCAAATTAACATAAGTCAATAATGATAACTAGATGTGAGCTAATACAAATATTTATTTGGATAGCTATTAATAAATGAACATGATGCAATATCAAGAGCACCTTAAGTGTTAATGTAGTAAGATGCCAAGATCAAGATGAATCATAAGTAAATCTATATGTAAATGTTATTACTAGCTAGAGATATAAAGTAATTGAATTGTTTGACACATTTTACAAGTATTCAATGTCTTGTGTATGATATTATTCATAGTTTATGATTAACTACATTGGAACAAAGATTAGATGATGAGTCCTAGAAACTATTTGAACATAACAATAAGTAAGACATGAATGTATTGATATGATGTGTCTCCCTCTATTTGGTTGCATACAACATGTAATTCTTTTTTTACACCATGTGTTATCGTGATGAATGTAGTCAATGATGTGAACCGAACCCACAAACTAGGGTTAATCCTGTTAAAGGTGGTATTACCCTCACTATTCTCTTTCAAACCACTGACTGAAAATTAGCCTTAAATTTTACTTTTCTTTGAAGACATGAAATGGCTAGGATCATTATAACATCTTATAAAAATGTATATTAATAGTTTATGGTAAACACATCACTCTGAGTTCAACTATTACAATGTGATAACTCATTCTTGCATTTAATATACATCATGCACATGCTTATAGAAACCAATATCTGTTGGTATGTATGCCCTGAGAGCCAACCATGGGATGATTGGTGGGATACATTAAGATTGATTTGATAGATATCAAAAGGCAAGCTTCCAATTCTTTCTGGTTCAATCATATGAGATAGTGATAGAACATATTGAATGTCTAGAGAATGACAGTACTCAATGACGTATGCCTTTAGGTTCAGGACCTGAACGATGAGATCATACGGATGCTAAGAATTTGTACATTCTTGTTATGTCCCTAGTCGGATGTCATTGTGGAAGGTAGATAGACAGCAATGACACACAAGACTAGATTGTGGTGTTGGTTGATGACAGAATCTCATTAGTCATGATATAGAGATATCAAACCAAACACATAGGTACTTGTTAGAGAACAAGTGTACCGGACAGACCCACCGTGAGTTTGACACATGGAACCATGACATGGTAGTCACAGTCAGTACTCACTGTGATGGTGGTGAGTGTGATTCTTTGACCTGAAATCACTACACTCAACACATGTCGTTGGACACACTTTGACATCATCAAATGCAGTCCTGAAACATGGGTTGTTATAAAGGTGATGATTGGGTGGCTTTGACACATGGGGCTTTTGAGGGGTGAGTGATAGATATGGGATTTGTCCCTCCTGAGGGAGTTTGATATCCAAGGCCACTTGATGAGTAGGATTGAAATAGGTGTGCGCACGCATGTGTGAGTCAGTATGTGATATTGATGTCATACATATCTCTTCCAATATGCTTTGAGATCAAGAAAGTGAATGAACGTTGACAGGATGACTGTTCCATGCCTCGAGTTCATTCGGGATATCAGTGACAAAGGAATTATACATTCGTTGTAACACCATTCACGGATTGTAGGATTGAAAGTTGTTCTCCAACTTTCTACTTTCACTTGGGTAGCATTGATGTGTGACTAGGCACCGCTCTTTGCTGGTGAAGTCATAAGTGTTATGGACTTTCACTGCCAACGTGAAATGGACCTGCAGGGTCACACACATAGGATTTAACCTGGAAGAGGAGTTTTATCCACAAATAATGTTTAGATTGATTACTAAAGGAGTTTAGTAGTTCAATTAAACACTCAATCAATTGATAGCTCAATGTCATAATGTTCAAGGTGTTGGACATATTGATTGGAGTATCGGATTGATTGAAATCACAATTGACTAATTCTGCACAATCTGCACTCCCAACTGATCGACTCATGTGATGAACCGATCGGCTGAGCTTGGTGAACCGGTCGGCTCAAGTATTGAGTCGATCGGCTCATGGTCAAGGTGAAATAATTGCTTCAAATGTTGAAACGATCGATTCAACTGGTGCAACCAAGCAAGTTGGGAAAGTAGGATTGGTGAGAATTTTCCTTTCGTTTCACTTGCCCAATTTGATTGGGAAATAGGATTGGTATTCGATACCAATTAGAAACAAAAGAAGGAAAGTCAATCGGGAACTAGTCAGGACCATGAATCGACCGGTTCATGGGTCCCAACTGATCGATTGAGGTGTCAACCGACCGGTTCAGGTCCCCAACCGACCGTTTCAGTTGTGAAACGATCGGTTCAGGTTGCGACTTGGTTGTTTTGTGGAAAATCTCAAACCCTTCTACTCCTGCTTTTAGTCCCACATTGCCCGTGATAGAGAACCCTATCCCATGAGCCTCCTATATATAGGGGTATTGGGGGCTTCTTAAAGTACAAATCAGTGCAAACCAGTTGCTCTGCAAAGTTGTCGTTCTCTCTGGTTTTGGTAACTGAGAGAGAGCCCGAGCAAGTGCTACCCGATAAGGGAGGCACAACAAGGGAAAGACAATTGCAGTTGCGAATGGTAGCAGGAGAGTGTGTTGGCGACTAGTACGCCGACAGGAGGGTGCGACTCCTTCCAATTCCTTGTGGGACAAGGAGATTGGAGTTCCAGGTGGTCCGTGTGGACTACTTCAGAGGCGGGAGGTTTCTACTGGTAGGAGGACAACCTTCAATCCCGTTCAATCCTGGTGCGACCAGGAGCTGCACAGACACCATCCAAGATAGGAGGTGAAGACCGTACAAGGCGCGAGGTATTGTCACCAAGCAAGCCTCGGGACAAGGTATGATTCCACAAACCATCCTTTCCTATTGTATAGACGTTGACGCGTTTCCTTGTTCTGGGTTAGGGGAGGAAAATTTTTGTTTTCACTGCCTTCTCTGCCTCCCCTAAAACCCAACAGTGGTATCAGAGCCACGTCAACTGTCTATACTTTAGGGATTATCGATATGATCGATTTTAGTTTGTCGCCTTTATTTATTGCATACGATGCGAATAAAATTGGCTTTATGCATGTCCAATCCTAAATCCACAAATCCCAAATTACATATATGATATGTATTATGAATGCACTCGATACGCGTCGCCCTTAAACGAGTTTTGTGGTGGATGTATAGCGTGTTTATGGCCAATAAACCCTATATGTGTATGGTTGTATGTGGTTGCTTGCATCTCGGTCTACGCACCGATCTTCCCTTTCTCCTATTCATGATGTAACTCAAAATAATTCGAGATTTCTTTCCTACCTTTGCTCCCCTCGAATGTAACTCGAGGTTTCTCCTTTTACAATGTAAAATAGGATAGAATTTTATTTCCTGTTATGTCAAAGAATGGAGGACATCCTGACGACAGCTGAGACGATCGGTTCAAGGCGTGAACTGATCGGTTGACGCTCGAGACGATCGATTCAAGGAGTGAACCAATCGGTTGATGACCGGTTCAAGGAGCGAGATGTGCAGGTGGCGGCCATGATGAGATGTACGATGACCAGGCGAACCGATCAGTTGGAGGAGCCAACCGATCGGCTGGTGGCACCCAGTTGACCAGTCTGACGGTGAGCCGATCATTCATGTGATGAGTTGATCAAACCCAGAAAGACAAAGCACATAGTTCATCTTGTACAGGTTGCATGTGATGTAGACCTAGATGACTGTGATTCCTCTTGGCTCGTGGAATCACATTAGGATGGCCATAATCATCGCTTTTATCATTTTGCATGTTTCCTGTGGGATATAGCATGTATATGATACATACTATGTATTGTGGTGATTGGATATGTATATGTATATATAAAAACCAAATACCTCAATAAATATTAAGTTTTAGATGCCTTCCAAATGTGACACACGTGAAAAAGCTTGATCGACCAAGTGTGGGCACGCCCTAGCGTGGTGCACCGTCTATCTCGTGGAAGCGTGAAGGATGAATGTGTGGGTCTGCCCTAGCAGGGTGCATATTCATCGTGTTTTCTTTGGGTTAGACTTAACAAGGTGATCTAGATGGGATCTAGTACCTTGAGGCATGGAGATGATCATGGAAAGGAGTTGCATATGACATCTTATCAAGAGTTGCATATGATGCAATTGGTAAGAGTTGCCTACCTGAAAGATCTATGTTGTGGGTGACAGCCCTAGCTAGTCCATGACTTAGAGGATTTCAGGATCTTGCCCACTAGAAGGTTGTACGCTGTAATCTTCCGAATTGATGGTGAGGGCTATCAATTTGAACTAAAATAGTGGGAGCGATAATTAATTAAAGGCCTAATTATATTGTCAACTTTTCAAATCAATCAAATAAGTCAAAAATGAGTTTTTGGACTAAAATTGCATATTTCCTTTTGTAGTACAAATGGCAACAAACAACAATCACTTTTCTTTGCGATCGGTCCTTGAAAAGGACAAGCTAAATGGGACAAACTTCCACGACTGGTATAGAACATTGAGAATTGTTCTCACTCAAGAGCGAAAGCTCTATGTCCTGGATACTCCAATTCCAGAGGAACCCGCTCCTAATGCACCAAAGACAGAAAGGGATGCTTACAAGAAGCATTTTGATGATGCCATTGATGCAAAGTGCTTGAGTTGTGCTCTATGAACCACGAGTTGCAGAGACAACATGAGAACATGGGTGTCATTGAGATGATTCAGCATCTCAGGAACATGTATGAAGATCAGGCACGGAAAGAGAGATACAATGTCTCAAGGGCACTATTCAAGTGTGTCATGATAGAAGGAGATCCAGTTGGTCCTCATACACTCAAGATGATTGGGTATGTGGAGAACCTGCAAAGACTGGGATTTCCACTGAGCCAAGAGTTGGCTACTGACGTGATACTACAATCGTTTCCAGAATCCTACAGTCAGTTTGTGATGAACTACAACATGAACAACTTTGATAGGCCACTGTCAGAGTCGTTGGGCATGTTGAGGACATCTGAGATACAGATGAAGAAGGACAAGCCTAAGTCTGTGATGGTGATCGTGAGTAAGAAAGGCAAGTCCAAGCGCAAGGGCAAGGGCAAAGCTAAGAAAGGTTCTGATGCTAGCCAGGAGCCCAATTCGTCTTCAGCTCTCAAGGCCAAGGGAGGTGTGACCAAGAAAGGCAATTGCTACCATTGTCAAAAGCTAGGACATTGGAAAAGAAATTGTCCTCTCTATCTGGAAGAACAAAAGAATAAGGAGGCGACTGATATCTCCACTTGAAGGTGTCATGAAAGTAAACTTGTAACACTTATTGAGGTATACGATACCAAGATGTAAAGTGTAAAGCACTCATAATTGGGGCAAGTGTTGCCGCCATAGATAGGAGTACTTTAGTTTATGTTCAGCCTAAAAGGCATGTAATACAGTTATGAACTGCTATTTCATATTTGCCAATAGATAGAAACACTTTATTTTTTGCATATTGTACGACAATGATGGCAATCAATAAAGAGATGTTTCAATTCATAAAGATATGATCTTTGTGGCAATGCCTTGTTTATCTTGTGGTATTTGATATGCATAAGATAAAATGATACCTAAAAGTTATAGATAACTCAAACAATCAAATTAGCATCAATCATGAGAAATTCATTTCTAGTTTCCATGTGATGGATAAATCTAGACTCTTTTGGTTAGAGAACCAGTAAGAGACATGAATATCTTGGACATGATTAATCAATCTTCACTAATGGTAGTGGGAGAATGATTATCCTAATAGGTATGATACATGTGATGTATTTACATACCTATTGGAACAAATGCTAATACTTCAAATGGTGTTTAGAGAAATACCAATATGAATATCTTGAAGTGTTCAAGATTATCATAGATGGAGTACAAATTTGGTAAAGTGTTAATTCTTGATGAGATCAATGAATGAAATACTTGGACCAAATGTTTGAGATCCTTATGAGTGATTATGATAGTGTATCATAGTGAACTCATGATTAAGGCATGGTGATGTCTAAATCAAGAACGAATCATACTCTAAGGAGTTAGAGAATGATTATCAAATAACTAAATTCTTCTTAATAAAAGGATACCCCCACACTAATAAAGGACATTGAGAATCACAAGGAGTTGTGAGTTCTTATATCCTTAACAGATTCACCTCAATTATCTATGTGATGAGTTGTTCATGTGATGAGTCAATTATCCAGATGAATATGAGGAACCAAATTTTGAGTTATGGTATATGACCATTACATCCTAAATGACTTCCATGTGAACCATAAGGTATGACCTTGATGGTAGCACCCATTGGATGGAAATCCATAAGTGTAAATAAGTCTTAAGCGTTAAGACACATGGATAACATTTTGAGAAGGATGATGCTTGTTGATTGCAACTTAATGACTAAGACATTTGGCATATGGATACTAAAATTGCATCCCTATGAGGAATAAAACAAGGATGTGTACATGACACAACCTATAAGGTTTATGAATCCACTAATGCAAATGAAGTCTATAAGTTACAATGGAATAATCAATGTGATTGATTGAGTACAAGCAACTCAAAATTGGATCTTTTCTTTGATGATATAGTCAAAGGGTTTGACTGATATGTCAAAGATAAAGAAGGGATCTGTGATTTAGTGGGAGCGTGTTCACATTCCACATGTTGATGTGAAATGGAAATGTTCTAAAATGGAAATCCAAAAGTGCAAATTATTTTAAGGAAGATAGAGATGTTTCCTATGTGATAGGAATAGAGATCTATAGAGATAGTTCTCGAAAACCTCTTGACCTGAAAAGAGAAAGCATACATTGGAAATCTGTACTGAAGGGTTCAGTATGCACAGATTCAGTGGGAGAAAACTTGTCCATGTTACATGGAGTTAGTATCCCAAGGCCAAGTGTCCAATTCTTATGAAGAATGGGAACACTAAGAATAGATATGGATCTATCATGTATGTAATCATCCCATTATCTTGTATGGCAAGAACAAAATGCATTCATCATCTTGTATGTAGGACATGACAACATGATGTGCTCATCCTGATAACTCGTATGTGGGACATGACGAGTGGATGTCTGTCTACTTCCAGTAAGGGTTACTGGAAACCATAAGAATTTGATAAGTACTTGAGAAGTACTAGTTCTATGGAGATAAGGAAGAGTTCGATGTAAAGAGTTACATTGATGCGAACTTCTGAAAAGGACAGAAAATTAATCACAAAATATATATGGGATATATAAAGTGAAAGTTTGTTGATAATTGGAAACGTTCTAATAAAGCCGTTTAAAAGGAAATGCTGAGTATCTGTATGTTAGAGAACGACAGTTGATACTATATGGATATGGAAGTTCATGAGATGAACTTATAGATATTCCGCTCATTGATGACAAGTTTGGAATCCTTGATCATGCAATGTGGCTAAAGGTTAGCAATGGAATACTAGATCGCATATTATGGCAACTCAATCTCATACGTATGACGTACATCGAAGAGATGAGACACATGCAATTTATACTGACTTTGGCAAAGTGTTGCCATTACGTACTATGTTCGCACTAGAGCACGGTAACATGTGGGACATGTTTGAAGATCACTATGAATATGATTCAAGGGTGATTGGCTCGCAGTGCAAGTGGGAGTCTGTTGGTATGTATGCCCTGAGAGCCAATCATGGGATGATTGTGTTGGCTAAATGGACATCTATAAATCCCTTTGTTTTGATTATGACAAACATTTCATTCTTATTAATATAACGAGCTACTTGAGTGTGCAGGACTAAGATGGATGGCAAAGCAACTAGGGAAAATCCAAAAGCTAAAATGTTTATATTTTCATGCAATGTAATCATTGTTGTAAAAACTTGTACAAATATATAATGTACAAGTACTTAGAATTGCATGTAAATCAAGCGTTAGATTTTCCCTAGCCAAATACCATAGTTAGACATGTCATCCCATTTAAATAGGATTATTTATGCACACTCACACATATAATTAGTGCCTAAATTGAAATCTTGAAACAGGATCATTCTCGGTCGAAAAACTCCTCGACCGAGACACTCTCGGTCGACAATCTTCTCGACCGAGAAAGATCCAAAGTAGCCGTTAGACACAACAGAAAAGTTAGTTGGCAGTTGATGAAAGACGTTGCAAATCACTTGTTCCAGAGAGCCTGTCGGTCGACAAAAGTTCGACCGAGTAGGTATCTCGGTCGACCATTTGTCGACCGAGATGGTCTCTGACAGCAACTGCAGAATTAATTAATTAGCCGTTGTTAAAGTAACAACTTTGTACCTAACGGCTAGTTAAGCACTTAGAAACCCCTAGAAGTTGTCTAGAACGTCCTTAAGCATCCTTAGTCCATTCCTATAAATAGGACAAGCCATAGGACACCTAAACTCACTTGTTTTTTACACTTGTTACACTTGAGAAATACTTGAGCATACTTGAGCAATCTATTGCAAGCAATTTGAGCACTGTGATCATTGGCCTACTTTCTCCTTAGCTCAATTTCGTGTCCTATAGGCTAGTATCTCCTACCCACAGCAATCACAAGTTCACACACTTGGTTAGGAGATCTATACGCTTGATCTAGGCATATCAAGCCTTGGGCTTAAAGGATAAGTTGTAATTTCCTTTTTCTTTCTTGTTCATTTTTATTATTTGTACTCTCCTTGCTACTCCTAGGGTTGGAGGCTACGGATTGGAGAGGGTTGACTTCTCAGGTGGAGAAGGGGACTTCAAGCTACTTCAAGAAGGCTATCGCAAGGGAAGCTACTTCAGAAGGCTGGTGCAACGGGAGTTGGTGCATCTACTTCAAGGGAAGGCTGCTTCAAGGTTGGGCGATTACTTCTAGGTGAAGGCTGCTTGAAGGGTTTGGGAAAAGAAATTGTATTTTATGTAAAGTCCTTGCGAGGTAATAAAATAAATTTCTTTTCAAATCCCGGTTGGGTAAGCAATCGGGTAGTGGACTGACGGCTATAGTATTTGCTATAGTTGGCACCACTCTAAACCCTGTGTCTCCTTGTCCAATATCTTCATTGTGGTTGTTTGAGTTTAAATTATTATTAAAATCTTTATAAAACTCTATTCACCCCCCCTCTAGTAGTTTTCAATTGGTATCAGAGCGAGGCTTCAAGGAACCCTAACAAGGTCTTGAAGAAATGGGTGATGGAGCGCTCAACAACCTCAACATTGAAGGGACACTTGTTGCTAGGCCCCCAGCATTCGATGGGACAAACTACCAATATTGGAAGAGAAGGATGCAATTCTATTTCCAAGGAATCAACTGGGATCTCTGGAGAATGGTGTCTACTCCATACATGCTCCCTCAAAATGAATTTGCGGAATGGGATGCAAACACGGTAAAATTAGCCCAAATGAATGCAAAAGCTGTAAGTATCTTATATTGTTCTATTTCGATAGGAGAATTTAATAGAATATCAAATTGTGATACAGCTTATGATATTTGGCATAGACTGTCCATAACCTATGAGGGTACAGTCCAAGTTAAAAATTCTAAAATTAGCTTGCTTAAAACGAAGCTTGAACATTTTCGTATGGATCCTAATGAATCTATTAGTGAAATGTTTTCAAAATTCTCTATCATTGTTAATGGTTTAAGTGCCCTAGGAAAACCTGTCCTTGAGGAAGATCAAGTATCAAAAATCCTTCGATCACTTCCTCCAAAATACAAGCCAAAGGTGACAGCCATTGAAGAAGCAAACGACCTCACTCGACTCAAAATGGAGCAACTCATCGGCAATTTAGAAGCTCATGAAGCAGATCTAGAAGAGGAAGAAAGAAGAGAACGTGAACGTCAAAATGGCAAGAAGAAGGATGTTGCTCTCAAAGCTTCAAAAGTCATCACACAAGAAAGTGAGGAGTCAAGTGAAGAAGAAGGAGAAGAAGCCTTGATCGTCAACGGTAAGAAATACAAAAGGTTTAAAACTAACAAAATTTCTAGTTCTTCTATCCCTCCTAGGTGCTTTGAATGTGGGAAGAAAGGGCATTTCAAAAATGAATGTCCCAAAGCAAAGAAGGGAAAGAAAAGCTCACACAAGAAGAAAGGAGAAAAAGCCTATAAAGCTGCATGGGATGAGTCAAGTGAGAGTGAAAGCGGAGAAGAGGTGGAATGTCTAATGGCAAGAGAAGACAATGAAGACTCTCAAGAGGTAAGCCTAATTGATCTTCCTAAAGAAGAGTTAGTTACTAATTTACAAGAAACTCATGATAAATATATTGATGCCAAGAAGAAACTAAAGAAGGCTATAAAATCAAATGATGAGCTCATTGCCAAATTAGATGAACTTTCTTCTGAAAAGAACAACACTGATCTTGAGAATCTATCTTTAAAAACATCTTTAGATGATTGTACTAGAAAGCTACTCACTTTAGAAACAAATGTTGATCTTCTTTCTAAAGAAAAGACTGAATTGTTAGCTAAACTACAAGATTTTCAAACTCAGCCTATTTTGTGTAACCATTCAGACTATGATAATCTTGTAAAGGAAAAGGACTCATTATTTTCTGATTTAGATCAAGCAAGAAAAGATCTACACAAGAAAATGAATGATATTGCTATGTTACAAAGAGAACTGTATGAGTTAAGAAGAAAAGATATACTTGATAACATACTAAAAGTTGGCACTGTTTACAATGGAAGAAAAGGTGTGGGATATGCTCCAAATAAAAATCAACCCAAAAGAACTCAAACTAGGTTTGTACCTAAGAACACAATGGCTAGAAAGAGAAATGAAGTTGATTCTATTACTTGCCATTTCTGCTTACGTCTTGGACACTATTCCTTTTCATGCCCCTACAAGACTAAGGAGTCCGACTTAGTTTGGATCCCAAAACCCCAAACTTAGTAGAATGGAATGTAGTTGAGATATGACCAAATGCTTTATTTTGCTATTTACATTGTCTTATCTCAACTAAACAAAAGGTGTCATGCATATTGTTATTATTTTTCTGCATTGTTGTACTGAAACAGAAACCTGGTCGGTCGAAGTATTGTCGACCGAGCTTTAGATCGGTCGAAGTATTGTCGACCGACTGGATGACTTTAACAAATCAAAATTTACAGCACCTATTTCGGTCGAACATTGGTCAACCGAGCAAAGTTCTGCGTATCTTTGATTGTAATACAGTAACCTTCTCGATCGACAAATTATCGACCGAGACATATGTCGGTCGAACAATTGTCGACCGACTGGACTTCTGTTTCAGAACTTTTATACAAATCTGTATTTAAATGATTCTAACCATATCGGACCATCACATGGGTACCAAAATCTACATTTTAATGCAGGAATGGGTGGTTGACAGTGGATGTTCCAAACATATGACCGGAAACAAGGATGCATTCCAAACATTTGAAGAAAAGAAAAGTGGAACATTCACTTTTGGAGACAATGGTAAGGGCAAAATCGTTGGAATAGGTAATATTGGTACAAACCTTGAAATTAAGAATGTTCTACTTGTTGATGGTTTGCACCATAACTTAATAAGTGTTAGCCAATTATGTGTAGTGGTTATGATGTGTTATTTAACAAAACCTGCTGCAAGTTACAAATAGAAAATACTACAAATGTTGTTTATGAAGGAAATAGAGTTGGTGATCTTTATATTCTTAAACCTAACTCTATGAAAACAGTAGTAGGAAAATGCTTGCTTGCAAATGACAATACCTTACAAATATGGCATAAAAAGCTAGGACATGCTAGTTCACATGTTATCAAAAAATTAGTGAAATATGATCTTGTTCGCGGATTGCCTACTTTATCTTTTGATCAAAGTGAAAACTGTGAACCATGCACAATGGGAAAGCAAACCAAAACATCTTTCAAATAAAAACATGTACTTAGCACCAGTAGATCATTAGAATTAATTCATATGGATCTATTTGGACCAATGAGGACACAATCAATTGGTGGTAAGAGATACTGCTTTGTGATTGTTGATGATTATAGTAGATATACATGGGTACATTTTATTGCAACTAAAGATGATACTATTCATGTTTTTATGCAATTTTGTTCAAAGATTGAAAATCTCTTACAAAATAAAATATGTACCATTAGAAGTGATCATGGTGGGGAATTTGAAAATCATACATTTGAAGAGTTTTGTACATCTCAAGGATACACTCATAATTTTTCTGCTCCACGCACCCCACAGCAAAATGGTATAGTTGAAAGGAAAAATCGATCACTACAAGAAATGGCTAGAACTATGATGCTTGAACATAACACACCCAAAACCTTTTGGGCTGAAGCTGTAAACACTGCATGCTATGTGCTAAACAGAGTAACTGTTCACTCTTATTTAAAGAAAACTCCATATGAACTCATACATTCTAAGAAACCTAGAGTTGACTATTTTCATACCTTTGGCTCCACATGCTACATTTTAAATACCAAAGATGATAGAGACAAATTTGATTCTAAATCACACAAAGCATTCTTTTTGGGATATTCCACTTCTAGCAAAGCTTTTAGAGTATATAACACTATCTCTAGAAAAGTTGAGGAATCAATTCATGTTTCTTTTCATGAGGAGTCAAAATCTGAAAATCTAGAAATTACTGATCTCACTAATCAATTCGAAAATTTAACCATACCAAATGATAATGAAAAAGCTACTACATCCAATCCCCAAGTTGAAACACAACCTACACCTAGGCTTATCAAGGATCATCCCCAAGAACTGATTATTGGAGATCCAAATGATAAAGTCAAAACTCGGTCTTCCTTCAAAGATGTAGCAAACATGGCTTTTGTTTCTATCATTGAACCTAAAAAGATATCCGAAGCTCTTAAGGATGATTATTAGATAATAGCCATGCAAGAAGAATTGAATCAATTCACTAAAAATGATGTATGGGATTTAGTTCCTAAACCACAAGATAAAACCATAATAGGAACTAAATGGGTTTTTAGGAACAAGCTAAATGAGTCAGGAGAAGTAATAAGGAATAAAGCTCGGTTAGTAGCACAAGGATATAATCAATAAGAAGGAATAGATTTTGATGAAACATATGCACCCGTAGCTAGACTTAAAGCTATTAGGATGTTACTAGCTATTGCTGCCCATAAAAACATTAAGCTCTATCAAATGGATGTCAAAAGTGCATTTCTAAATGGCATTATTCAAGAAGAAGTTTATGTTGCCCAACCACCTGGCTTTGAAATACCGGAAAAATGTGATTATGTTTATAAACTTAAGAAATCACTTTATGGTTTAAAACAAGCACCTAGAAATTGGTATGAAAGGCTCAAAACATATCTTTTTGATAATGGCTTTTCTATTGGAAATTCAGATTCTACTTTATTTTTCAAAACATATACATCTGATTTCCTAGTTGTGCAAATATATGTTGATGACATTATTTTTGGAGCTTCAAATGATTCCTTGTGCACACAATTTAGTGATATTATGCAAAAAGAATTTGAAATGAGCCTCATGGGTGAACTAACTTTCTTTCTTGGTTTTCAAATTAAGCAAACACCTGCAGGAATTTTCATAAGCCAAGAAAAATATACTAAAGAACTCTTAAAACGTTTTGGGATGGATCAATGCAAACATGCTACTACTCCTATGGCTACTTCTGTCAAAATTGATAAGGATGAAAATGGGGAACCTATTGATGATTCCTTATATAGAGCCATGATTGGTAGTTTGCTTTACTTAACGGCTTCTAGACTGGACATTATGTTTTCTGTTGGTCTTTGTGCTCGATTTCAATCACAACCTATGCATTCTCATTTTCTAGCAGTCAAACGAATTCTTCGTTATCTAGCCGGTACTACTTGCTTTGGTTTATGGTATCCAAAAGGACAATCCTTAGATTTTAAAGCTTATACTGATGCGGATTATGCTGGTTGTCGACTTGATCGCAAGAGTACTAGTGGTGGCTGTTTCTTATTAGGGAGAACTTTAGTATCTTGGTTCAGCAAGAAACAAAATACGGTTGCCCTATCTACAACTGAAGCTGAATATATGGCAGCCGGGTCTTGTTGTGCTCAAGTGCTTTATATGCAACAGGTGTTAAGCGATTATGGTTTTAATCTGACATCTACACCTATTTTTTGTGACAACACGAGCGCCATTAACTTAGCACACAATCCTATTTTACACAGCTGAGCTAAACATATTGAAATATGTCATCATTTTTTAAGGGATCACATCTCAAAAAATCACGTTTCCCTTCATCATGTTGATACGGAAGATCAATTGGCTGATATTTTTACAAAACCGCTTCCACTAGATCATTTTAACAACATTAGGAAGCAATTGCTTATCACTCCTTTGGAGGATGTTTTCTTTGACATTTGTGCTACTTAAACAAAAACTCTTGTTTACATTTTTGGCTTTTAAATGGACATCTTTTTCATTAGATTTGATGGGATATCTAATTAAGGGGGAGTTTTTATTCTTAACGGTTATCTTTTTGAAATGACAAAGGGGGAGAGATAAATATAAAACTAAAATTTAGAAACTATGTAAACCTCAGTTATGAGTTTCATAAATAAACTCTTGGCTTTACATTGAAAGTTGCTATATTCCCAAATGATCTGGATTTCATGGGGAATAATAAGCACACACTTTATACAGAAGAGAAAAAGCTAAAAAAGGTAATCTAAAGGTATGAAACTCATATGTTTTATATTTCCTTTATTTATATTTTGGAAATGTTTGTCATCTTCAAAAAGGGGGAGATTGTTGGCTAAATGGACATCTATAAATCCCTTTGTTTTGATTATGACAAACATTTAATTCTTATTAATCTAACGAGCTACTTGAGTGTACAGGACTAAGATGGATGGCAAAGCAACTAGGGAAAATCCACAAGCTAAAATGTTTATATTTTCATGCAATGTAATCATTGTTGTAAAAACTTGTACAAATATATAATGTACAAGTACTTAGAATTGCATGTAAATCAAGCGTTAGATTTTCCCTAGCCAAATACCATAGTTAGACATGTCATCCCATTTAAATAGGATCATTTATGCACACTCACACATATAATTAGTGCCTAAATTGAAATCTTGAAACAGGATCATTCTCGGTCGACAAACTCCTCGACCGAGACACTCTCGGTCGACAATCTTCTCGACCGAGAAAGATCCAAAGTAGCCGTTAGACACAACAGAAAAGTTAGTTGGCAGTTGATGAAAGACGTTGCAAATCACTTGTTCCAGAGAGCCTGTCGGTCGACAAAAGTTCGACCGAGTAGGTATCTCGGTCGACCATTTGTCGACCGAGATGGTCTCTGACAGCAACTGCAGAATTAATTAATTAGTCGTTGTTAAAGCAACAACTTTGTACCTAACGGCTAGTTAAGCACTTAGAAACCCCTAGAAGTTGTCTAGAACGTCCTTAAGCATCCTTAGGCCATTCCTATAAATAGGACAAGCCATAGGACACCTAAACTCACTTGTTTTTTACACTTGTTACACTTGAGAAATACTTGAGCATACTTGAGCAATCTATTGCAAGCAATTTGAGCACTGTGATCATTGGCCTACTTTCTCCTTAGCTCAATTTCGTGTCCTATAGGCTAGTATCTCCTACCTACAGCAATCACAAGTTCACACACTTGGTTAGGAGATCTATACGCTTGATCTAGGCATATCAAGCCTTGGGCTTAAAGGATAAGTTGTAATTTCCTTTTTCTTTCTTGTTCCTTTTTATTATTTGTACTCTCCTTGCTACTCCTAGGGTTGGAGGCTGCAGATTGGAGAGGGTTGACTTCTCAGGTGGAGAAGGGGACTTCAAGCTACTTCAAGAAGGCTATCACAAGGGAAGCTACTTCAGAAGGCTGGTGCAACGGGAGTTGGTGCATCTACTTCAAGGGAAGGCTGCTTCAAGGTTGGGCGATTACTTCTAGGTGATGGCTGCTTGAAGGGTTTGGGAAAAGAAATTGTATTTTATGTAAAGTCCTTGCGAGGTAATAAAATAAATTTCTTTTCAAATCCCGGTTGGGTAAGCAACCGGGTAGTGGACTGACGACTATAGTATTTGCTATAGTTGGAACCACTCTAAACCCTGTGTCTCCTTGTCCAATATCTTCATTGTGGTTGTTTGAGTTTAAATTATTATTAAAATCTTTATAAAACTCTATTCACCCCCCCTCTAGTAGTTTTCAGATTGGTGGGATACATTAAGATTGATTTGATAGACATTAAAAGGCAAGCTTCCAATTCTTTCTGGTTCAGTCATATGAGATAGTGATAGAACAGATTGAATGTCTAGAGAATGACAATACTCAATGACATATGCCTTCAGGTTCAGGACCTGAACGATGAGATCATACGGATGCTAAGAGTTTGTACATTATTATTATGTCCCTAGTCGGATGTCATTATGGAAGGTAGATAGACAACAATGACACACAAGACTAGATTGTGGTGTTGGTTGATGACAGAATCTCATTAGTCATGATATAGATATATCAAACCAAACACATAGGTACTTGTTAGAGAACAAGTGTACCGGACAGACCCACTGTGAGTTTGACACATGGAACCATGACATGGTAGTCACAGTCAGTACTCATAGTGATGGTGGTGAGTGTGATTCTTTGACCTGAAATCACTACACTCAACACATGTCATTGGATACACTTTGACATCATCAAATGTAGTCCTGAAACATGTGTTGTTATAAAGGTGATGATTGGGTGGCTTTGACACATGGGGCTTTTGAGGGGTGAGTGATAGATATGGGATTTGTCCCTCCCGAGGGAGTTTGATATCCAAGGCCACTTGATGAGTAGGATTGAAATAGGTGTGCGCACGCATGTGTGAGTCAGTATGTGATATTGATGTCATACATATCTCTTCCAATCTGCTCTGAGATCAAGAAAGTGAATGAACGTTGACAGGATGACTGTTCCATGCCTCGAGTTCATTCGGGATATCAGTGACAAAGGAATTATACATTCGTTGTAACACCATTCACATATTGTAGGATTGAAAGTTGTTCTCCAACTTTCTACTTTCACTTGGGTAGCACTGATGTGTGACTAGGCACCGCTCTTTGCTTGTGAAGTCATAAGTGTTATGGACTTTCACTGCCAACGTGAAATGGACCTGTAGGGTCACACACATAGGATTTAACCTGGAAGAGGAGTTTTGTCCACAAATAATGTTTAGATTGATTACTAAAGGAGTTCAGTAGTTCAATTAAACACTCAATCAATTGATAGCTCAATGTCATAATGTTCAAGGTGTTGGACATATTGATTGGAGTATCGGATTGATTGAAATCACAATTGACTAATTATGTACAATCTGCACTCCCAACCGATCGACTCATGTGATGAACCGGTCGGCTCAAGTGTTGAGTCGATCGACTCATGGTCAAGGTGAAACGATTGCTTCAAATGTTGAAACGATCGATTCAACTGGTGCAACCGAGCAAGTTGGGAAAGTAGGATTGGTGAGAATTTTCCTTTCATTTCACTTGCCCAATTTGATTGGGAAATAGGATTGGTATTCGATACCAATTAGAAACAAAAGAAGGAAAGTCAATCGGGAACTGGTCAGGACCATGAACCGACCGATTCAGAAATGAACCGACCGGCTCATGGGTCCCAACTGATCGGTTGAGGTGTCAATCGACCGGTTCAGGTCCCCAACCGACCGTTTCAGTTGTGAAACGATCGGTTCAGGTTGTGAGTTGGTTGTTTTGTGGAAAATCTCAAACCCTTATACTCCTGCTTTTAGTCCCCCATTGCCCGGGATAGAGAACCCTGTCCCATGACCCTCCTATATATATAGGGGTGTTGGGGGCTTCTCAGAGTACAACTCAGTGCAAACCAGTTGCTCTGCAAAGTTGTCGTTCTCTCTAGTTTTGGTAACCGCGAGAGAGCCCGAGCAAGTGCTACCCGATAAGGGAGGCACAACAAGGGAAAGACAACTGCAGTTGCGACTGGTAGAAGGAGAGTGTATTGGCGACTAGTACGCCGACAGGAGGGTGTGACTCCTTCCAATTCCTTGTGGGACAAGGAGATTGGAGTTCCAGGTGGTCCGTGTGGACTACTTCAGAGGAAGGAGGTTTCTGCCGCTAGGAGGACATCCTACAATCCCGTTCAGTCCCGGTGCGACCAGGAGCTGCACAGACATCGTCCAAGACAGGAGGTGAAGACCGCGCAAGGCGCGAGGTATTGTATCCGAGCAAGCCTCGGGACAAGGTATGATTCCACAAACCATCCTTTCCTATTGTATAAACGTTGTGTGTTTCCTTGTTCTGGGTTTGGGGAGAAAAATTTTTGTTTCCGCTGCCTTCTCTGCCTCCCCTAAAACTCAACAATATCATCCTCGCTTTCACATTATCGAGATCATAGGAGGAATCAAATACCATCTAATTACTATTTAAAGAAGATCTATAGACACCTCTACAGATATAGTCTTACTATAAATGACCTTTGGATCTTCCTATTTTTGGTGCCATGCACCTATAAAATTATTTCAGTAGAGAGTGAGCTACTAGCTCAGTGCGTTGAAAGTCACCAACTAGTCAAGATAATCTATATATGATGAATGGACATGTAAATGTAAACATGGTGATAAAAAATGTAAATCATATGATATGTATAGTATACTAATCATAACCACAAGTGGTAAACAATTGAATCCATATATGGAATATCTTATTCATTGTATTATACTTTGGGCACAAATAAAGTGTATATGTGTAAGTATCACATCAAGCCACGATCTCATCCTATAAGATTTAGAATAATACACGAGACTCTAATTCAACTAAACTAGCTCATGGTCTAGCAAAGGGGCTCACCACGTCTCACCTTGATGAGTATATCAGCTGGGCAGATTAATTAGACTCCTCTTGTAAACTTGGGCACTCAAGCAGAGTGTCAAACTACTCTAGCTTAATTAGCTACATCAATGGTTCCACAAGGGATGACTTAGTAATCAATAATGAAGTAATTAGAATATAATGGATACCACTGAAATATTAGGTTAATTTTGGGTACCTCACTATAATAAAGAGATATCCTGGATGGGCTTAGTCCCTTGTACCCCATTGGTTCACTCTAACTAGCTCACATGCATGGACTTGTATGTATGTTTATTGCTTTACTTTGTGACCTCCATGGTGAATTCTACAATATTCACAACATCTATAGTCTAGATTATTTTTTTGTCTCTTTGAGTAATTGTGAACTGCACATTATTAGCTTCACTATGTAGTTAACACATTCAATCTCACTTTTGTGCTCGATAATAATTTTGAAATACAAACTTTCTATACTACTTGTACCGAAGTAACTGAGCAGAATTGAAATACTAAATATATCTATAAATTTATTATCTTAAATTTATAACTAGCAAAAAGTAAGAAATTGAATCTTATTTAATGGTATTTAATCTAATGGCGTGAAATCAAACCCTTCTATACTACTTCCTCTAGATCTCACTATCCTAAACTACCATGAATTGATATACAATCCATCTTAGGGTGAAAGTAATTAAAATTCATTAGAATTAACTATTTCAATCATATAAATAAGAAATAAAATAGAACATGAACGCAACGTCAATGCTTCAAAATCAATAAAGCAAGGGAACACAAAACTACTATTGTTTGCTTTTGTGATTAAATTTTATAAAATTATGGTATATTAGTGGTTTTCAACTCACATGCTAGATTCTCATTGCTGTTCCCAAATGTAATATTCCTTTACTTAGATCTAGAAGAAGATCCTCACATTCTATTTTCATGTAGGCCACTGTTTGCTCCTCCCGTATACCAATTATCAGTTAGAACAAAGAGGAGAGAAGATAAGAAAGTGCATCAAAATAGTCCATAGAAATGATTTTTCTCAAGAAAGATGTAGACAAGGGAGTAAGAAAGTAGTAAAACAAGTTCCTCAAAGGATCTAGCTAGGGTTTTATTTTTCTTGATTTCTTCTTTTTATTCTCCCCTTTTTACCCCAAAGTTGTTTCCTCAACTGCCACTTAGATCTAAGGCTCTATGTATCTAGTTTCTGCTCTTAA
This sequence comes from Alisma plantago-aquatica, assembly GCA_963693085.1. Taxonomy (NCBI): domain Eukaryota; kingdom Viridiplantae; phylum Streptophyta; class Magnoliopsida; order Alismatales; family Alismataceae; genus Alisma; species Alisma plantago-aquatica. Next base: position 1,192,282,173 of record OY856412.1, on the reverse strand, counting down.
TAGATTACATTTCAAATTTCATCAAATATGATTAAATAAATATCATGATATTACATTTTTTTGTGATTGGTTGTGTTGGTGGAATCAACAATAGTTGCGTCAAGCATTAGCCAAAGTACTGGATCAAAATGGTGCTTGAAGCGCTTAAAGCATTGCATCTTCACCCACTTCTATTGGTTTTAGCAAGTCGGTGTGTGTTGTGAAAGGTCAAAATGGGTGATTGATGTGTATTGATTGCGCTCGATGCCCTCCCCACTTTGGTTGAACCATACCAATCAAAGGTTCCCCACTTCAATAGAAGTAGTCCAATCAATGTGGCCTAGATTTGATTAGAATCTGCATTTAGTGTGACCCACTTCAGGATGAAGTGGCCCAAATTTGACCCCTTGGGGAAATGCAAAACACCCATCAAAGACCACATTGACATTGATTGATGACAAATATTTATATAGGTACAAAAACTTTTTATGACATGTATTGGAAAACTTTTAGCATGTCAATTTGGATCTTTTTTAACTGAATTTGAATTTGTACATAAAAACATATTTGACTTTCAAAAATTAAATACTAATCTATGATTAATATCAACCAGACAATTTCAAAAGAAACAAGCAAAATTGTTAACTGATATAGGGTTCTCCATAGATCTAAATTAGCATTGAAGCAAAAAATAGCAGTTAATGTGCTACTTGATGATTGAAATGGTCCAAACTTACTCATAATGTTTATATATATCTTGAAATCTATGAAACTCTGCTGTGATGATTAATAATCTCTCTACTCTTTCAAATATGTCTGTCTAATCTTGGGCAAGGGAAGGGATTCATTCATTTCTTCTGATGAATATAAGATGGAATTGACAAGATCGAAATTTAAATGGGAAAAGTTATAATGACAATAATGGTGAAAGCATGTGATGCCATGATTAGGGAACTTTCATGAAAATACAATAATGGATTGGAACGCGGCCCAATGATTACCGATTAGACAATTTTATAGGAGAATGAAATAAGAAACATGCATTTGTTGAGTATTTAATAAATGACTTGTAAGTTTAATGTCTACTATGGAAGTTATGATTTATGTCTCTCTCATATGTTCTTGCTCCATAAACAATTACAAGTCGAGAAAAAATGATGTAGACTGATCTAATAAATGCCTCTAGCATGAAATATGTTGTTTTTGATGAGTATTGTGGAATAGTAAAAAAATTATAGACCATGCTAAATCTACAGACATTGTGCACCATCAAACTTCAAAAGTGTCTGGAATTTTGAGAAGGAAATAAGCCCACTTGTAATAGACATATGAGCAATGATGAGGGCTCACGAATTACATAAGCTAGGATTTTTTAGGGAATGTTGATGATTCTCATACTATTTGATCCCACTACTTGATGGATAACATCTGTTAGATCATGGGACCTTACAATATTTGGGAATAAGTCCGTAGATCTAGAGTTTCAACAAATATGATGTGTTATGCAATAAAAAAATGTGGTTGATGTCTAACTATCCAAGATCCAACCATAATATCAAGTTAGGTTACATTGGGATGAGTCCATACATAATTATATTGTAGTACATACTGAGGTTTGGAGAGTCTTAGTGGTATCAATAACCCTAAAACTTGTATGATGGGACAATTGAGTAAATTTCATAAATGTAACTTGGTTGGTGCACAAACATATTAACAAGGGATGGTGAATTAAGTAATACAACAGAGCAATAGATACTTATTATTGTCGACAATTTTATGATGCATGGTATTCATAAGAAATCTTATATGCATTGTAAGTGATCATGTACTTATTTAAATATTTATGATTTTGTATAATCTTATTAGTTATTTGAATAACAACAACAACTCTCTATGAAAATACATTGTGGAATGATTTTAGATTTACAAAATATGTCACTGCTCAGTAAAAATGGAATCTTTGACTTTTCTAGTACTTTGAGAAGAGAACCAAAAAACTAAACACAAGTGAGATATCTTCATTTTTTTTACTTATTATGCTCTAACACACTGATGAATTGTGTTATCTATCTTAAACTCTACCACTTAGTCAAGATCTATATGACTCTCATCGTAGTTGTATTATGTTTTTAGGTGTAATGGCATGAGAAAAGGCTAAGAGACATAAAAAGTATAAATTAGAATATACTAGAGTATCTGTGTGCTCTTACTCTTCTAGAGTGGTTGTGTTGGGTTGTTTATGTCGTGTGATGTATTGCGTCTACTTTACATATAGAAGTTGATGTACTTGATCGAGAGAAATATATTACAATTCTTCTTTAGAAGTGAACAAGTGTATTTGATCATTACGTGGTTAATAAGAAAGGTTCAATTTTTATTGAACCAAATATGGTTTTGTATGGCTTGTAAATGTAGCATGTCCTTTTAGAAACTGCCTTCATGGTTACACAATTTGTCCTTGGTTCATCTAGAAGGATATTACAAGCATGTATGTTATTTATTTGGAACTAATTAATGTAATATGGATCAAACAAACACATGGTTTTGGTGTATGATCTGTAAGACAAAAAGAAAAAAAAACTTATGGTTTCTACATGCTATGTTCTTGAGTTTTGTGTATGTTAGATGAGATGGGTTGGTTTGAGTTTTATCCCAATGATTGATCATTACATTTAGTAAGAAGGTAGGCATCCTCATGTTGATGCATGGAAGTAATGATGATTATTAAGTCTATTCTATAATGAATACAAATCAATAACCATGTTTGATTATGGTGGTAAGGATTATAAGTAAATAACAATAAAGATATACACATATAATAAAGTTATTTTACTATGATATAATTGGGCTGACTAAGAAATAAATATCGCACGAACTACAATGAGTTATGATACCAACTTGACATCAACATCCTCCTATATTTAAGTTTAGGTACATACTAATATGAGGATAAATGCATAAAAAAGAATCATTCACATAGAATCATGCCCATAAGTCAAAATATTATGACACCAACTTGACATCAACCATCCTCCTATATCTAAGTTTAGCTATACATTACACATATGATATGATGAGAAATGCATGAAAAAGAATCATTCACATAAAATCACGTCAAAGATTGGAATTGTGTCTTAGAGTTGTTTGGGTGATGCTGTTAGTAAATCTTATAATGCTAAGTCCCAATTTATTCATGTTGAACTTAACAATTATTTAGGATAGTGCATGCTTTTGTTTAGTTGCATTTTCAGATGTTAATTAGTGTTGATATGTTTCTTTTCAATGAACACTTTGAATTGATACTTCAGCCACCAAGTCATCCCTGTAGACAAGATTGATATTATTAGCTGTAATATGAGAGATTAGTCAAATAATTAACTATTTAACTTAAATGTGAATGGAATATGCGAGCTAAAATAGATGTATTTCCATAAAATAGATGATTTGTAGACACCTATTTTCAGTCCACGGTTGTGACCGTTAAAGTAGCTGATAATTTGAATGTTTAGTTTTCCTTCATTGATCTTGTTGATCCTTTTTCTATTAAGATGTTTTAAGGAAAGACACAACCATCTTGGTGGATGCTACCTTTACATAAAGAGATTAAGCAACATATGGATGATTTGAATACTGTAGGCTATCTAATTCTGAAGTTGAGTAGTTCATTTCGAAGGAGATTGGTAGGTGTGGCATGCAATTAACGAACCTTGATGTTTCTTAGATGCCGCTTTCTAGCTTTTCATGTCTCTTAAAGGCATGTTGGTGATGGAAAGAAAACGTACAACATACCTTAATCATAAATAGATACACATATAGTTATATATATTATATATATATATATATATATATATATATATATATATATATATATATATATATTTTGGGGGGGAGGGGGAGTGTACATGCTCCTTTTTAAATGGGAGATACTTTTTATTTCTTTTGGAAGGTACGAAACCACAATTTGATGTGGTGTTGTAATCCTTTTGGCTGATTTTATTTTCTTCTTGCTCGAGGAGAGTGGGGTAAATAAAAACGTCTCCTGATTTCTATATAAAAGAATGCAACTCCACACCATTAAGTGTATCTAGGTAATTAGTTTTATTTCTTTCACTTAAGATGGATTAAAAACATAGTAGAAAATGATCACTGGCCGTGGATAAGTTAAAAAGATTAAAATAATGTGAAAGGAAGAAAATAGGTGTGGGCCGATTGGGAAATAAAGAGTTTGTTGTGATCAAGAGTACTCGTTTTAAAATCCAGCTCGGTAGTTAGCAAGTTAGTTTTTAGTTTTGAAGTCCGTGGGATTTGTTTTGATGTTTAATAACTTTACTTTTTTATTTCATGATCTATCCTACTCATGCCCAAGAAAACCGACGTTCATCACCTAACAATCCAACATCACTCGAGCCCACCACAGGTTGTTCTTATTCTTCTTCGTTTCCCCTGTGGTATAATAATACCATTGGCTACACCTAGCTGGATTTGTCATCACGAGAGGGGAACACTGCTGTTCTTCGTGCATATATGTTTGCACATCTACCCACCAAATTTTAATTATTTAAGAGATTCCCAAATATTTTAATTATTTAAGACTTATTGTACTACACTTTACTTCTTTCTAAAATTGTAAAACTAGGATTGTAATACCTCATTTTACTAAATTTTGTAGCTTTTAAGATACATACATTTCTGATTAGCCTAACGATTGCGGGGATGACCGGATGAGGCCTCACAGTTTATCCCAAGGCTAGTCGACGCAGCCTATAGATAGATAGAGTGATTAATATGCCACTATCATATGCTTTATAAAGTCAACAAAAGCTCTGAAAGAAACAAGGTCAACCAAAGAATTTGATGAAGTAAACCTGGAAACTGAAATGTCTTCGAATTTTTACTTAAAACTTTCAAGGGGCAACCATGAAAATACCCCAAGTTCTCCCCGAGAGACATTCCCTTGTTTTACACCCCGGCAACAGGAGTCGTACCGTATACTGGCCGAACCTGGAAATCGGAAAACCCACTGCTCCGGCATAAGCAATTTCGCATCCCGTAGCTGCAAGTGGGGGTTCAGGTCGGTCTTTTGAGCTCTTCCTCGTGGAACTCCTTCCTGCACCGCCAAGCGCGCCATTTCGCGCCCCGCCACGCCGCGCCGCGCCGCGCCTTGTCTCGGTACTAGGACGCCTCGATCGCACCAAAGAATTTCAATCCCATCTAACCAGAATCCCAAGCGACGCAGATTAGGCGTCTAGAAGCATAACAGACGCCTGCGGGTTCACCAGTGGCTTGCCTCCTCCGAATTTTGTTATTACAGCTTCTTCTTCCACGCTCGAGGGGGTCGGGGTCCTCTGCTCCGCCACCGTTCACAGGGTACCTGAATTCCCCTGTCTTGTGCCCGAGGTTACTGCGCTGCTAATGCGAGCAGCTGGTATTTGGTCGCTTCTGTCTGGGATCTGACTTTCTTGACATTTCCTGGCCGGCAAAGCTTTCCCTTTTGGTTGCGCGGAAGGACAGTGAGTAGCAGATGGCGCCGGGGAAAACCGGAGGCCCCTCTGCAGTGCCTGCCGTCCGAAGGGACCCGTACGAGGTGCTCGGCGTCTCGAAGGAGTCGTCCGACCAGGAGATCAAGGCGGCGTACCGCAAACTCGCTCTCAAGTATGGGCCCACTTTCTCCTTTCGAGTAAAGAAAATCATATATCAAACAAGCTTTGTCTGCTTTTGCTAGAATAGAGCTTCTTGTTTGACAATGCAATTCACGATAAGACGGCAAGTTCTTTGCCTTTCTATGATTCACTTGAATTGCCTCAGTCTTCCTACCAATGAGCTAGGTTGCTAGTTTATGATAATTTTCTGTGCTTTTGAAGCTGTCTACTGTCCCTACTGCTTTGCACTTCTCTAACTGTACCTTTCTATGCTACCTGGAGTGTGTCTGAGTGCTAGCACTTTTCGTCTTGGAAAAACTTAACCTAGAAGACGAAATGGAAAGATTTACAGCTCTACGGAATTTGAAAAATAAATAAATGATTGTATACCGATGTGCCTGAATTTAAATGTAAGGTGACCTCAAGCTGAAATAAAAGAGAAAAAAAAACGATAATTGGGCATCTTTTGTTTAACTCAACAAATTATCGATTGCACCTGTGTGAAAGCCATAGGTTCCAGTGACATCCGAATCTTCTGTTACACTTCTATCCTTCTTTCAGCTGAAAGAACTTCCTCCATTCACTTTCCTTTTGACTAACAGTATGCGTGAGCATTATTGTTTCTCTGGTCTTTGGTTTTTGTTCTGCAATGTTCTCGTTCGTTGATAACATTCTACCAGTAGATGAAACTTGACATGGACTGAATCATAAACTTGAACAATGGAGAAGTGTGGGGAAGTCGTCCTGTTACTACGGCTCCATAATTCACATTAGAACAGTGGGTTTTTTAAGAATGGCTACGCGTCTAAGTCTAATGATGTTGTATTGTAGCGCATTTGGGATCATGAAGAAATGAAGTGCTCACAAAGCGGGTGTAGTGGAAATGGAACCATGGAGTCGCATGTGTGAGGAGATGAGGATAATGATGTTGAGATCGACAAAGAAATTTGTTCGTTGTTAGAAACCTGAGAGCTATTTTTAACATGGCCTTGGGTTTGTGAATCTATTCCAGTATAGGTCGATACACACTCTTCTTATGAGTAACTACTGTGGAAGCAAGTAGGCAACAAAGATGTTAAACGGTAGACCAAAAACAGCATGGTAGAATATCAAACCATAGCCATATCATTGTATGATTTGTTGATTTTTTTTTTGATTTAGATGTTGAATTTTCTCCTCATTGCATATGTAGTTGAGTAATCCTCAAGACCCGAATAATACAAACACTTATGGGATTTCTCAAACAATATGGTTTATTTCCACATAATAAAATTTATTCACATTTCTCAACGAATGGTTTCCATATTTTTTTTTAAAACTTCTTCACCATGCAATCTGTGGAAAGTACTACTCATGATTTTTTTAATGGGAGAATGCATACTTTAATCATATGGATAGGGGGAAGCATGCAAACCCTGATTATGTGTGGCACTAAAAGAAGATAGGATAACATAAATAATTGGCACGATGTAAATGCAAGATAAGACGAATAACAGGAATATATCTCAATGAATCCATCTTTCTCTCCATAGTCTACTGCCATAGCATTATCCTGTACCTTTGGAGCTTAAATGATCTGATCGATGGCACTTTTAGTTATTGAAGCTGTACTCTCATCTTCATCGCAATTATGTTCATGTTAGAACTATTCTAATTTCGTTAGGAGATTGTTAGCCATAAAGCAGGTGGCTGTGGACACAGTACAAATATTTTTATACAGTTTCATTTAATGCATTAGCATCAAAATGTTTATGTTTATATGTTGTTGCCATTTCAGTAGGTTTTATGTATTGTTTAGTTCATTAGTACTACCATGTATTCAATGTTTCAACACCCACGCCACCCACACGCATGTCTGTATGCTCTCTCTCTATGATTCTATCAGTATTATCTTTGATCATTCCGGGATAATTAACCACACATGTATCAAAAATTTCCCAGAATTTCCTTCAAAAGTTATTGTATCTTGATTTTTTCAACTTGATTGAACGAACTCCGAGTTTAGTATTTTTTACTATGGCTAAGACACATGATTTGTTCCATTACATGTGAATGAAAATACCCCATGTCGAACGGGCAACAAACATTCATGATTAGCAATGGTTTAGAAAGTGGGAAGCGTGAGGTGTGTGGACAGGACCTTGTGGACGTTTGAGCGTAATTGGGTGCTTTTTGAGAAAGGGGTTGCTTTATTTCTTATATAACTTTTTACAAAATTATACACATTTGTGTGTGTGTGTGTGTGTGTGTGTATTTCTAGAAACTTTTATACATATATAAACCAAGGAAGAAAATTCCGATTTTGATGCCGTTTCCATGGCCACAGAAACATAAATTTTGACAAATGCATTCCTGGCATCTCGATGACCAAACGATCGAATTATGTAATGAAATTTTACTAGAATGTTCTACTAGTGTAGATCTACTCATATACAATAATATTTCATATTGGATATGGGGGGGGGTGGTGGTGGGGCTCCTCATGTGTGAGTGAAGGAAGCTGAACTGTTTCGATGGAAATTTGGATGGAGATTTTGAGGTCAAATTAAAAAATGACAGGAATGAATTAAGTCATTATAGTTTACAAGCACAATATATAGACTTAAAGACACAAATGTATGTAAACATAATATGATCTAGGATGGTAGGACCTCTAGGTAGGATGACATAACGTAGTACATAAACAATGTTGCTGTGGTATGTGAGTGAGTATTGAGGAAGTATGAGACAACTATGGTTTATGTATCTAGTTAGACCATGATGGTCGTCATCCTCCTTGTTGATTATACCTATCAACATAGTAGCTCCAATCTATTTTGTTTTATACAAGCATAGATGTGACTCAATGTAGTCTCTATATGCCTACTAGTGACAAGTGCATACTCATGGATTAACTCGAGCATTGTTCTTGGTCATGTGCTTTTGTAGCTAGAGCCTATAGGAGGCAACCATGTAGTTAGAGGTGTGATTGATAATGACATACATACAAAATATCTTGGTGGTTATGTTAATTTTGCGCACTATCATTACAAATTATGTGACCTCAGAAATGAAAACTAGTGGGTCGTCATAGCCATAGATACAACCAGTGATCAGAAAAGCGGTATTCGATGTACGGGCGACGGGGTACTGAATAGAGTATATGCAGTATGCGGGAGTATATACGACTTTGGATTTTTTTAATAAATTAATTATATATCTATATAAATTTATATATTGATCATATACAGTTATATATTACATTGAACAAGTACATATGATGACAACAAGATGCAAAACTTAATTTGGAGCGTTGGCAAAGCATGACATCAATTTGAATAAACATGAAATTGTTTTAACACAATTTTAACAACCATTGTTATTTTATGAAATGTAAAAGACTATCATAATCAATAAACATCAATAAATAAATAGAAGAAACTTTAAGTAATTATGTTAATGCACCATGCAACTATGAAATTGCAATATAGAATGACGATAGTGCCAAACAATTTCATAGTTGATGAGTATGGTGTATTTTATGCATATTAGGTGAAACCTGAATCATTATCGTAAGCATATTAGATTCAAGGAATAAGGTATCCGATTTCGATACCGTTTCGACAACATGGAAACTGAAATTTATGGAAATTTCGACAAAAATTTCGATAAATGCAACAATGCCCGTTTCGACGCCAAAATGAACGAATTAATTTATGAAATTTTACAGGTGTGATCTCTACACCTAAATGCATCGTTTTATGTAATAAAATTTTATGTGGCGGTAGGTTGGGGGGGGCTTCATGTGGGATGTAAGGGAACTGTCCTGTTTATTGAGGATTTCGATGAAGGATTTCGATGACAAAATATAGGAATTAAGTTATGCAATTTTACTAGCACAATCCATAAACATAAGTACACACACTTCTCCAATAATATCAAACTTACAACATATGAATAATATAGTAACTTACCAACTCAAATCAATTGTATGTTGAGTGTTGTGCTGATTGAGATGGTTGTTCACCATACTGTATAGTGTTGATATGGTCGACATATTGCTCCCAGGTCATGTACATTCTGTAAAGTTTGTTGTATGAAATCACATGTTCCTCGTGCACATCACCAGAAATGAACATCATCATCCCAAACCTTGGAAAGTGATCTTCCAGATCTCTAAGATATCGACTCCTGCTTTCAGAATCAGATGGAGGTTGACGAGCTTGAGGAAAAGTAGCATGCATTGGGACTTGAGCAACAGGAATAACTGAGCTACCACCGCTCCATGATTGCCCCCCATCATCAGAAAATACACTATTGTTGTACTGATATGTTCCTTGCGGGCCCGAGACATTTGCACTATATGTATATCCAATATGATGCTCTAATTCTGCTTCTGGTTGTGGTGGTGGCTGAGTTTGATATCCAAAATACCCATAGTACGCTTGTGGGTGCCCAAACAACGTATCACCAAATGATTGTTGAGGATATAGAGAATCAGAAAGCCTCATGTTTCTCATGGATTCAGCAATATCAGAAGTGGAATCAGTATAGTATTGTGAAGTAGGATAGGATTGGAATCCTATAGGTGTAGCTGTAGCTGTAGGAGGCCTATAGCATGTATCCTCATGTGGCCGTGGTGGTGCACCATTGTAGTCTTTTCCACCTCGAGTTTTCTTCCTCATAAAGGTTTTTTCAGCCATTGTGACATTTCTTTCCTGTGGATATATAGGAATATCCCTAGTGATATATGGACGATCATCATTCTGAGGATCAACTGCTGGAGGATACTCTGGAGAACGTTGACCACCACTTGCATTACCACCATCATCATCGTCGTCATCACTCTTAGACTTGGACCCAGATGATGTAGTAGTTATAGATTTTGAAGCACTAGATGCTCCACCCAATTCATCTTGCACTGCTCTATCAATTTCCATATCAAGATCTACATGCTCAGGCTCTGGCTCAAGTCTTTCAGGTGGGCTTCTGTTTCTTCGTTCTTCCTCAAGTACAACACCCGAAGCATCTTCAAATTGCTCCTCCACATATGGATCTGGACGACAAGAAGAAATATTGTCTAGAACTGGACGACCTATTTCATTCATCCATTCTTCCAAGGGATCTTCTATTGTACCGGTACCCTCAGCCTCATCATCACTATCATAAAGGCCCCGAAATCTATCTTCATGGAACGTGTATGCTGTGTCAATGGGATCATGCATTTCAGGAAATTGGACTTCTTTGTAGTTGGTCTCTCTTATGGCTCTAGCTCTCAAACGCATGTTGTAGTGGACATACACGAGATCCCTTAACCTGAGAGCCCCCAATCTGTTCCTTCTTTTTGAATGAATCAAATTAAAAGTGCTCCAAATCCTTTCACACCCCCCTGCAGAAGTTGTCTGTGAAAGAATGCGTATGGCTATTTTTCTAAGTTGAGGGGCACCGTTCCCATTCCACACCCACCATTCACAAGGATCACCCTCTGCACGGTCGGCTACTGCATTGGGGTGGCCAAAGCATCCAAGGCCTTCACGGAATTGTCGTAGCTACAAAAAAGCCAACAAACATGAAAGACCACATTAATAGTTGTTAGGTTATAGATATTAGATAAACATGAAATACAATTATACAACTATTTGTATACCTGATCCAAAACCTGCATCCGTTCTTCTGTGGATGTAAACAACTTATTGAGCACATCCCTAACCGCATTCATCAAGTCTGGTTTCATACCCAATTGCCGCGAGTAATGGTATCTTGGGTTCAAATAGTATGCTGTAAATAAATAATACAAAACCTGTTAATTTCTTAACATAGACCAGTTAAATAATTATATACATGATACAATTACAATGATGCTCACCGACTTTGTGTAGTGGATGCAAAAGCATATCAGTCCATCTCTTTTTTATGATGCTCATGTATTGTGCATTGGATGTTGGAGCGGCTTTTTTCACATTCTCCACCATTGTTTCCATTGCATCATATAACCAAGGCATGGTTGCAGCCTTGTCACCATCTACTAACCTCAACACTTTTACTATAGGAGCCATTACCTTAAGTACCTTGGTAACTTTGTCCCAGAAAGCCCTATTAGCAATTAGTTCTTCAATTCGTCGACCAAGTGGGGTATTGTGCTCCTTCATGGAGGTCCACTCTACTCCATTAAATAACCTCCTCAGTCCATCTCTTTTGTTCTTTAGTGAATCTAGAGCCAAGTAGTTGGTAGCAAATCTTGTTACCCCCACTCTAACTAGATCGCCTCCACAATATTCTGGGCGTCTCATTGCATTCAACATAAAAGAATGATTATATATGAAACCTGTAATCAATTTTGCATTAATGGTCACAGATTTGATGTACTCAAGTTTTCCCATATCTTTTAATATGAGATCTATACAATGGGCAACACACGACGTCCAGTACACGGGAGAATTCTTCATTATCTTTCCCCCCGCCTTCTTAAAATTTGATCCATTATCAGTAACAATTTGCACAATATTCTCAGGCCCAACAACTTTCATGTATTTCTTCATCAGCTTGTATAAATATGAGTACTCTTTAGCCTCACCAGAAGCATCAACAGAATCAAGGAAGATAGCAGATCCACGACAATGAGCAAGGAAGTTTATAATTTGTTTCCTGTTGCCACTGGTCCTTAACCCACTGTTCTAGCTCTTTTTTCTGCTCGGGAAGATATTTATGCATAAGTTCATAAGCTGTGGGGGCCTTAGTTCCCCTACCAGACTCCCCTATCACATCAACCATATGTTGTAGATAGGGTTCAGTTGCAACATGTGCCGGGATTCCGTGAGCAAAAAAGAATTTACCTACAGCCTTTCCCACTTTCTCCTTTGCCCCACTGAACATGCCTTTAAGGGTTTTTTGCCTAGGTTCAGCCTTCCTAACCCCTTGTTCATCAATATTTTTCAATCTAGCACTAGCAGAACGTAACAGAACATCAATTGTGCCTTTCTTCCTTTTTGTTTGAGCAAACACATCATCTTCATCATCCAAATCAACAACAGGAGGAACATGTTGACTGCGACCTAGTCCTAGTCCAGTCCCACTCCCACTGCCTCCTCCGGTTCCTGATGGCCCATACCTCCGTAGTATTCTTGCAGCTTCCTCCCTTTCCCACTCACTTCTTCTTGATTCTCTATATGCCCGCCTATAGATATGCCGACCGTAAGCAGTATCACCACAACCTGGAGGATACACCATGTCATCATCAGACTCGGTAGATGAACTTGTGGCTTGTACATTGAAGAGAGTATCAGTGTAAGATTTGTTGGCCTCAATACATTTGTCTTTCTTCTCCCTTTTGGATGCTATGATCTTTTTGAAATCATCCTTAATAGATTGCGGACACTTCTGGCATAAGGCAACATTCTTGTCTCCCCCAGTAATATGATGCTTAAACCTGGTGATGCCCCCTCCACCAATTGTCTTTTTGCAGAAGTTAAAAACCACCTTTCCCTTGACCCCGGGAACAGGAGCACAATAATTCCAAGCAAAATCTACTTCCTTGGGTTTGGGTGCATTCTGCCTAGCGCCCTCATTCCCAGACGAATTTCCATCAGAAGACATTGTCGACACTGAAATAAATGAAAAACAACATAGAATATGCAATGCATTAGGCCATTAGCAATCAAAACAATAAACGACATAAGCAAAAATTCATACAGATATGTAACTGATTAGGTACACTACTGAAATAGGAAATTAACAAGGAAGAAAAAGGGTTTAGAATTATTTTTTTTGTATTTTTAGGTCTGAATTATTTTTTATTTGTATTTTTAGGTCTGAAAATATTTTTTTAATTGATAAATGCACATACTTATCAATAATTTGTACATATATGTAATGGATTAGGTACACTACTGTAATAGGATATTAATCAATACGAAAAAAGGTTTAGAATTATTTTTTATTTGTATTTTTAGGTCTGAAAATATATTTTTAAATTAATAAATGCATATTTAACAAATAATTTATACGTATATGTAAGTGATTAGGAGTACTACTGTAATAGGATATTTAAAACAATACAAAAATATCTTATTTCTAAAAAAAGAATATTTTATGATTTTTTTTAATTTTCGGATTTTTAAATAGTGTATATATAAAAAATATCTTATTTTTTACAAAAATTATTTTCCTTGTGTTCATATTAGTGTTTGTAACAACTTCTTCTACTAAACCTAAGTGAAATAACTAGTTATGATGAATATATATTATATATACTATTATTAGTATTTATAATCTAAAAAAGATATAAAAATTAGTTATTTGTGTAAATTTATTGAAGATATATATAGATCCATGGCTTAGATGTGTGGATCTATGTTTAGAACACACAAATTTGATGAATAGTGGAGTAGATCTAAGATTTTAGTGTAAATTACGAAATTATGTGAAATGGAGAAATAGGTGTTCAAAATAGATGATAATAGGAGAAATAGAGGTTGGAAATGAATGAAAATGGAAGAAAATATATTTATTTACCTTGTTCTAGCAGATCTTCAGCTCCAAATCGGTTTTCCCCCTCAAAATCACCTTCTTCTCGCAAAACAACAGCAACAAGTAAAAGAGCAGCAGCAACTGAGCTCGGTACCGCCGGTTTCGCCCGGGTACCGCCACTTAAGATGGCAAAATAGCACAGACCCCCCCTCGAATTCTTACGATTTCGGCGAAACCGCCGAAACTTGGCGAAATTTCGTTTTTTTTTCGCGAAATGCGACCGTCTCGACACAGCCGCAGGGTTTCGTATCAGGTCCCAACGAAATCGGTATTTTGGACCGAAATTTCGCCAATTTCGGCGAAACCTTATTCCTTGATTAGATTATCTGTGATACCTAGATCATATTACTAGTATCAAGATCATAACAAGAAGCTCACATTGGTTTCAAAACCCTAAATATACATGTGCATGATTATTAATATAGAAACACAAATTGTTCATCATTATCCTTGATTTACTCATTAGACATGACAAGTTCATGTATTATCTCAACATAAATGGATCTACTTAATTAAGCATCATATTAAAGGAATCTAGGTCTTTCCTTTATATTATTCACAACTAGTCAATATGAATTGGAAGAACAAGAGGAATGTATGGAAAAGAATTGGAATTATAATAATTTTGAGAATTGAAAATGGGAAGGGAATAAGATTGAAGAAGAAACCTGTTTCTGTTATCAAAGAGAATGAAGAAGATGAGAGAGAATAAATGAAGAATAGTTCAATAGCATTAGAGGAAATGAAAGGACGGTATGAAGAAGAGAAAACAAGAGGAAGGGAATGAGAAGAGCAGCATGCTAGAATTAACAAGAAAAGGGAAAATCAATATGATTCGTTTTCTGTTGCAACCTAAAAGAAAGAAGACGGAAGGGGAAATAGGAGAAGAAAGGGAATTTGTAAACAAAGATATAAGAGACAACGTCAATATCATACAAAAAATGAAAACAAGAAGAAAGGGAGCAGCAATATTGTATAAAAATGAAACAAGAGACAACAACAATATCATATACATTTTTTGTTCCTGTGTGTTTGGAAAAGTGGTGATTAAGCGGCCACAAACAGATAATTGGCCTCATAATCGGGCGTGGTCTGAAGATTGCTCCACTTTGACAAATGCGGCACGGCCCTCTGTCTGAACCGCATATCCGACCGCATACGCGCCCGCACAGACCAGTTTTCTGAACACTGGACACAACTCCCACACCCATTTTTAAATGTTTCTTTTGTAGATCTTTATAGAAGTGGGAGAAATAGGAGACAGAGATAGAATTAGGCTTGGAAGAGAAGAAACATAACTTAGACTGCCTCTAAAAAGCCCAAGGAGTCATATAGTATAATCTGCAGACATCGTACCCCGTTTATCAAAATATTACCTATGTTTATCGAAATTTCATCGAATGCAGACAAAATGTTTTTTTTTCCCATCAATTTTCCAAATTTCATCAAAATTTAAAAAGCCATCAAAATTATTTTTTTTTCTGGCAAAATTCCCTACATAACAACATGTTTGGTCATTTCTATATGTGATGGCTGTTGGCATTGAAACAATTGGTGAAATTTTGCCAATTTTGCCAAAATTTTGAACTATGATCGAAACCCCTGTGACAGTGTAAAATATACCCTACACAACAATGTAAGCAGTTTATATCATAACTAGAAAATAATGAACCAAAAGAAAACAATCACACAGATTTAAGACATGAAGAAATAAATCTAAATTAGTTACTCACCTTAAATGGAACATTGATATACATGTATCACTTACAGTAGCATACTAGTATCACTTACAGTAGCATACTAGTATCTTAGTATTATGTAACATACTTGTAGTTAGTATGTTATATAATGGTACATACTACATGCAGTAGTATACTAGTATCATACCATCATATAATATACTAGTTAGTAATTTATCGCCATACAATATTGTGTCAAAGTATTACAGTGTTGCATTATATTGCATTTACAGACTTACAGACTTACTGTTATATAGTAGCTTAATGATCCATGCTTAGTAATTAGTACAAAAAAAGCAATGCATTATTACTGATTTATGACAGAGTTACATTGTAATATATTACATGTATATAGTATTAGTTATTCTACTAGACTAAATAGCAGCAACATCCGTGTAGTATTACAAACTAATTATGTAGTTATACAATATATAAGTACATAGTCGTATACACAAAAGTATGATATTGGTAATATTCAATAATGTTATACAATAGCCAACTCCAATATTATATACTAAGTATCACATTCTATGTCCATGTCTGTGCCTGGAAAGTGGGCCTGAATCCTGATCCTCGTTAAGCTTAAGCCAGGCCAAGCGAGTTTGAACTTTGAAACGGGTGCTTAATGCTAATCCGCCTAACTGTTGCCTCTAGGCCTAACTAAGCGGCTGTGGTCTGGGCTGCTCGGGGGCCACTTGTTAAAACATTCGACGATTAATGAATTGTAAATATATTTATACCAATCAACTGACTATCTGGGTTATCTTTGAATGAATTATGAACTTTGTTGAACTCCATATTTTTTTTTACTACTTTTGATGTTTGACAGGTATATAGAATGTTAGTTCAACCCCAACATTTTGTGTGAACACCCACCCTATTTAGTACGTATTTTTGCTAATAACTGTCAACTGTTTCAATATGGTCTCAGTACAGAGATTGTATCTTCTAGCTATATTTTCTATTCATACCTTTCTATATATATTACCTATCATGACACTATCTGATTTCTTAATGTCTTAAAAAAGATAAGAGTTTTCAGCATGAACCACAACTTAGTGTATGAAGGGTTAAATAGTTAGTACTTAATACTCTCTTTTTAGTCTGGAATTTTCTTTTTATAATCCAGCTTGATGGTGCTTATCGGATAAATTAGCTGTTACTAATATGAATTTGATCGCCGATGAAGCAATAATGTTCTGGCTTTTGACACAGAACGATGTCCATTTTCCTACTTTGACTGATTTTTGACTTTTCAGAGTTATCTGGCTGTCCTTTGTTCAATCGAAACTAATTACTTGTCATATGTTTGAACAGATACCATCCTGATAAGAATGTCAACAACCCGGAAGCTTCAGAGCTTTTCAAAGAAGTTGCATTCTCTTACAGCATTCTCTCTGATCCAGAGAAGAAAAGACAGTATGACATTTCCGGATTTGAGGCATGTTTCAATAAATCCATGTTCAGAGACTATGCAAGTGTTTTCTCTTTCTTTGAATTTTTGTCACTGCTAATGTTTTATGACTTCGTCTCTTTTTTGGGCCGGTTTTCTAGACAACTGAGTTTAACAGGAAACTGAAGTTTGTAAAATGCACTTCCGCAAGGACACAATTCCAGTTGTAGTATGGATGGTTGAGTTCAGGCTGTCGTCTTCACAGGCATTGATTCTGAGCACTGACTAAACTAATTTCAACTAGTCTAAACTATCTATAATTGTAGAGAGTTTGATAATCCTAAATCTAAGTAAAAAATGGTGTTGTACAAATAGAAATATCAAGGACAAAATGTTTCAGAACTAAGTTTTCGTCACAATCCGGCGAGGGATAGTGCAGGTGCTGCTGCTATGTAATCCCCAATGTAGGGTCTCGGGCGCAAAACTTTGCTAAATCGTTTACCCATCAGGCATGCCTGCTCATTGTGCGCTTTAAATGGTTCCTGGGTGGACAAAACTCCTGGGGCCCAGAGGGTTTACACTTCTGGAGTGGGCCACTATGTGGCGCTACCTGGGGGTGGTTTTGTCACAAAAAATGATTTTTTTCACAACATAATTACATATATGACATATTAGATCCTACTATAAGATTTGCTTATTTGAAGGCCTTCAATGTGTACTCACGGATACACCATATCTATGTGGTTCTATCCTCATGCTATCCCATCATTCTAATTAAGCATAATCAGTTAGATCACTGCCATTTGGCAGATTCGTCCTGCATTCATAATGTGAAAGGTATCATCTATAGTGTTTGAGGGAAACCTGTGTATAGTAAATAGATAAGTAAGCCATAAATGTTGAATTTGACAACTGAAGCACGAACCAAGATCAACAACCACGTATAAATGGAGTACCGACTTTAAACATTTTATATATAAGCAACTTTGAGGTAATTAACATTCGTGTTATCCAAGATCAATTTTCAGGCTTATTGTGGATTTAAAAATCCTAGGGGTTTAGCAAGAAGTGCATATTTATTTAAAGTGTCTTCAAGTATGAACTAGACCTACCCGCAAGGGTGTAGCTCACTGGTGATCGGACCATGAACGCAGGCAGAGGT
Organism: Alisma plantago-aquatica; assembly: GCA_963693085.1. Lineage (NCBI taxonomy): Eukaryota > Viridiplantae > Streptophyta > Magnoliopsida > Alismatales > Alismataceae > Alisma > Alisma plantago-aquatica. Next base: position 1,192,263,756 of record OY856412.1, on the reverse strand, counting down.
CTCATGTTCAAATCCTCACGGGGACGAATAAAATTGGAATTTATATCTGACATGGTTTGCGCCGGAACATACTTGGTTTACCTTACTCCTCCTGTGTCAGGCCTCTACAGGTCAATGAGGGGTTGGGGAGAGGAAGTCTCCTTGATGACTCATTTTTTAAAAGTATGAACTAAGACTTAAATCGAGACAAATATAAAATTCTTGATGTTTAACACAGCCATTCCCAGAATAAAACATAGTATAGGAAGCAAGTTAGACCACATAAGCATGTCCTGAACATACTAACACCAGATAATCTTGTTTCGAATATACATACTATTTATACACGTCTACAATGGTGTCAAACAAAAATCTAACCATGGTAGCCATCCTATACCTTGAAATCCATGAAAGTGGGTTCATCATCAACAATGTCTATGTCAATTTTTGTTGTTGATCTCTTATCAGAAATAAAGGGCTTTTGTCAACAACTTGAGTAAGCCCAAGCCATGGTTATAGATGATCATTAACTCCCAATGCCTTTTGTTACAACAACTCGAATAAACCCAAGCCAAGAATGACAATCAAAAGTCCTAGCTGTATCATATGTTATCCACTCTATTACTTCCTGTGTCACTTGTTAAAAGAGGATACCTGTACTATCTTTCCCATTGCTCTTTTAGCTATGCATTGAATTGGATCTAGACCAAGGTATTTTGTATCTTGTATCTCTATCAAGATGTTGCTTGTATTTCTCTTTATGTAGTATGGATATAGTCTGCATTGCTACTTGTCAATGCATCATGGTGCTAATCCTCTACCTCCTCTTGCTCCACATTGTGATCCACATCCATTTTCTTCTTGACGACCTGTTGTTCCTGCTGTTCATATACGTGCCACAGGTTATGCTGCTGCTGCATCGGCATCATTCTTCTTCCCATTCCCGAACATATATTCGTCCATGACCATCCTCAACTGGTCTACAACCTTAGCAACCGAATAGTGGGTTTGCCACTACGATAAAAGGATGCTCTCAATCCTCCACATGTGTATGGTCGTAAAAATTGCCTTATAGCTCGAGGAAAGCAAGGGGGGCTTTCCCTTAAAGTCGACATCTAATTTGTATTAAGTGCACACATGACACGTAGATGATGGCGTAGCCGTTAAACACCACAAACTCCCCATTATTACTAGGCGATGAGGGCGTCCTTGGGGCTGTAGACATACTCTGATGCTGGAGTGACGCACACCTTGGAGTCTGCCACTGGCATAAGCATCAGATGACTGGGATGGATGGATGGAATGGGTGGATATAGAAGCTTCGCAAATGAGGGTGAAATGTCTATTGTCCCTCCCAGATTGGCCCACCCTCTTGTGGGAGGCTGAAGTCTGACAGGGCATTGATGGAAAAAGTTTGGAGGGGCAGGGTCGTGGTACAATGGTACTACATAGAAGCCTCATAAAGGAGAGTGAAATATCTTTCGTCCCGCCCAGATTGACTCACCCTCTTGTTGGAGGCTGAAATTCGACAGGGCCGTCGATGGCGAAAGTTCAGAGGGGTAAGGGTCGCGGTACAACATAGTAATGGGGGGTATGATGAGTTTTATTCTACTAGGATCTTGAGTTCCATGGGACTCCATTCTAATACGAATTAATTCCAACCACAGTGAGAATTGACAAAAAAACTTTAGATTCCAATCTGTCCCACCTCAAATCTAACAAACCTATTGTTTCGTTAATGAAGGTGCTAAATGCCCTCACGTAATTGTAAAGCATGATGCTTGTAATTGCAAATATGTGAACTTAGCTTCTAGCTTGAATTAAGCTCACATTTTGTTTTCTCAACTTTGGACTGAGTATAATTTTGGAATTAGTCAGTTGAGGCTTATAACAAACTATTACTTTAGGAAGTGACCTTTTTTATATATAGCTCATCTTTGCAATGTCTGTAGAATATATTATTATATGAGTTTTGTGTTTGTCTTGTATATTTACAGTGAATAGCCCTGTTTGATGTGTAGGCTTTGGAAAATGAAGGCATGGATATGGAGATTGACTTGTCCAATCTAGGAACTGTAAATACTGTTTTTGCTGCATTGTTCAGGTAATAGAGCTGCTAAAATTTACTTAGACGTTTATTTCACTATGTTTCAAACCTATATTTACCATTTTATAGCAAGCTTGGTGTTCCTATAAAGACCACTGTTTCTGCCACTGTTTTGGAAGAAGCCCTAAGTGGAACAATCAAAATCAGCCCCCTCCCTCTTGGGACTTCAGTAATGGGAAAGGTTTATTCTGGCATCAGCATCCACTTCATGTTCATCGCATTATCTTGGGAAATCTAGAAAACCCTGATTTATTTTGCAGGTTGACAAACAATGTGCTCACTTTTTTGGAGTGACCATCAACGAAGAACAAGCTCAGGCTGGACTAGTCGTTAGGGTCACATCAGCTACACAAAGTAAATTCAAGGTATTCTTTATCAGCAATTTATCTTGAAACCATATAGTTGTTCTTCAAAATATATCATGTTTTATGCATATTTGATGCTCCCTAAGCAGTGCAGCAGGGCTTGAACCAAAAGGCTGTGTTCAGTGTTCACTTTTCGTTTAACCAGTTCAACTTTTGATTTGACCATATCAACCTGACTTGACAGCATGTTGAAAACAGAAAAAAATCTAAATAGTCGACCAAATTCTATCTTTTTAACCTAGTTGTTGGACCACAACAGTCTGATAAACAATCATGTCATGTATTATGTTGAACATGACAATCTGAAGTGATGGTCTATTTCAATTTACTATCTAATTTCACCACTGCTAGAATTTACTGTTGTTCAAGGAAGCAATCCATGCTAAGTAATTTCTTTCTGGAGATCATATGACGTGAATTTTGTGTGTTCTACATTTACAAATTAATTTATCATAACAAGCAAAATTTGAAAACGGAAATTTGTCACGAAATTGGTCAAGGCAATGTCTGTTCTTGGTTAATGGTTCATTTTATGGTCCAATTGGTTGAACATTCGAAACTGGCATGTGATCATATACAGTTTCATTTGCTAAACCTATAGGAAATATTTTAAGAAAACCAAAGAATAAGTAGTAAACATATAAAAAGACTAGAACAGTTGCAACTGGCAAAGATGGTTGTTCAACTGGTGAGGTGAACGGCTCAGGTCTGGTTCAACCAGTGAGATCATCATGATGCTGAAAATATCTTCTATTTACTAAAGTATATGAAAGTTGGAAGGGAGGGAGAATCAGAGACCAGAACCTTGACGTTGCTTTGTTTGATGCTTCATCATTGAGGGATGTACTGAATAACAAAACAAGGGGAATCTAGAGATCACACAATAGATGCATGTAGCTAAGCCATCAACACTGTATTAAAATAACCAACTCTAAGATTGTACTCACATCAACATCAATGTAGCGCTCTGGTGGCTTTGTTGGGGACTACTTCTTTATCAAGAAGAAAGTAGGAAGGATGCTAGCAGAAAAAGGGGGAATCATTGCCAAGGGTCCAAGAGAAATAAAAGCATTTAAATGTTAGTGCTTGCCGCCACTAGCACCGAATGTCTCCATCGCTGGTCCCCTATAGGGCAGTAACATACTTCACAACATGGCATTGGGTGTCATGCGTTGTAGAAGGGACAATGGTAGAAGAGAGAAATGCTTGCTGTCACCACTAAAAGGCTCCTTTGACATCAACATGGTTGATTGTTGGGAGGGAGGGAAGTAGTATATAACATGGATTGCTAAGGTTGGGTCTTAGGCTAACATTCTGAGAGAGAGAGGAGAGAGGTGGTATGGGGCCTAGGCTAAGTAAAGTTTTTAAGCCCACAAGTGGCCCGATTAGAAAGGGTAAGTATATATCACATGGAGTGGGACAGTTTTCCTCTTAAATCTGATTCCATAAATCTTCCAGGCTAATTGGCCACAACTGACCATGTGGTAGGCTTGTCCATAAGGTGTGATCTATACACGTAGTTTAATTTGATCAATTTGACTAGAGAGTCTCGAATGGTCTGATCCAACTCAGTCATGTCAATCTTGAATGTATCCTAATGCTATTTCTATGGTAGGGCGACAAGTTAAACCCCCTCAATTGCTTGGGTCCCTAGGTGGGTACCGATTTTTCTCACACCATAAATGTTTTGCTATAAATAATATTTGATATATGTAGGCATCTTATGGGTTATATTTAAGTAACAACCAAAGATAAGTTGGTGGATTGGAAACGAGCATTAGCTATCTAAGAGTTCTATCAAATCAAGCATTTAGTATTGTATTACAGAAACCCTAAACTCGAATGAATAAATGATATATATATCAATGTCATTGTAGATATATATGACATTTAAGACGTTATTGAGGTATAGACGAGTAACTTTGATTTCCATAGTCTAAAACACAATTTATTACAAATAAATCAACTTCTCTTGATGATCGAATTCTATTATAAAAATCTTGTCCACAATATTAGGAATATAGGAGTTTTGAAAGAGGACAATAATAATAGCTATTGGGTGATACATGAAAACATAGAGATATTAGACCGGACAAAAACAAAATAATGCTCGTAGCATATCCAAAAGAGTCTTAAGGTATTGAACACGAAAAAAATGATACAAGAAGCTATGCTAGTTTAAATTTCAAGTAATATCTGAAATAAATGTCACAATGAAGAAAGAATCTTAAAACTCAAAAATCCATGGATCATCATCCCTCAATCCATCTCTCTTTTCATCTTCATCTTCGCCTTGTTCTTTCGTGTGTAATATTTCATCTTCCATTCAACATCACAATCATCTTTCCCAAGTTGATCTTCCTCTCCAAGTAATGCAGGTGTTTCCTGTCTCTGTTTTACATATGTGCATGTTAGATGTCCCCATCAACTCTCTTCCTTAAAATGTGCTGATATGCCCTTGTCCGCTAGATGAAGGCTATGCTTGGACAATCAGGTCTAACTCAATAATCAGGTGCTCTCCCATGAACTCATCGACTAATGGTTCCTTTGGTATGCTTGTCATCAACTTGCTAATCCAATCCAACATAACCATTCAATAGATTAGAGCTTTTATCTAAATTTTTGAACCTCCTATTCTTGAACACTTTTGTTACACTAGTTACCAACTCAACCTAGTACGATATGGTCCACCTACAGGGGAATGACATTGCAATACACATCATCTTTTATAGACTCGGTATTATGGAAACTGGACCAAGTAATGACGATTGACATGGCACATGGTGTTGTCCACTAGTGTAAGACGATAAGGTCGAGGAAGCAACTCTGTCTATAGGTTGAGCATGTCCACAAGTGTCACTGACACTAGGTTGGCCGTGCAACCTCCATCAATAGTGAGAGCACATATGCGAACCCGACACTCGATGTAAGAGTAGAACAATGATGACCGACATAGATTACGATCAAGACCCCTATATGTGAGGAGAAATAGGGAGGTTTGCTCAGGCTCATCCTTGTCATCATTGGGGTCATTGGCAGGGAGAACATCCTCATATTTGATGTCTTCCTCCGTGGTCCTTGTAGTTGTCATGATGTGGCTGGGACATTGTATGGAACGATGCTCATAACCTTGGCATGTGAAACACTGGAGTGCCCTTGGCATGTGAAGCACTGGCCTGCCATTTGTACCATGGGTTGCTTGGATGACAATGCTGGTGTCAGAGTAGAGATTGTGGAACCTGACTATGGTGTGGTGGCTTGAGAGCATGAAGAGCAGGTACACTCAACAATGGAGGTCGTTGTCGTAGCTCGTCCTTAATCTATATTCTAGCCTGCACTGGATCCTGAAGCCTGCTGAAGATGTTCTAGTCCTAAACATGCTGGTCTTGTAATTTATTCATAGTCTACAGGAGCGCATCGAGGGCTGTCTGATTTTAAAGCAACACGTCATGACATTGGAGGACTGCTTGTAGTTGGTTTCCACAATGGTCTTGAAACTATTGAATTTCTCTTTGTTAACCATCTTTAGCTAAAATAGGCAAGGTTTTGGAAAGCGCGAAGCGTGCGGAATGCCCCCCATGAAGTGGGAAGCGGGAAGCGGGTTTTGAAGCGGACTAAAGCGGGCGCTTTTTGAAAAAGCGGTCCACATTGTTTTAAAGAACTTAGCAAAATTTAGACAAATTTGCATTTCACTTTCTCCCTTCACGTTGGATCTGGAATAGTGCATTACTTCCACCTTGGATCACTTGTCTTAGCCAAACTTTATTCACCCTCGTCCATACTAATTGTGATATAAAATAGAATAATTAGTAGATTAATTTCAAAATTGAGTAAGTATATTTTAGAGTCATAGAATCATAATGCATACAATTAAAATTTAAATATAACAATGTAGGCTAAGTCTTGATGAATGATACATTGCAGCAATTACTACTGAATTTACAATAAATAAATTAATCATAATATCAGTTTTTACAGTGATTAATATGTGACATTGCATCATATTTTATTCATTATGGAATCATGCAATCATATACAAGTGTCATGATGGTATGTATCGATTCTTCCGACATGATGAAATTGTACAACAACCAACAACAAAAGCAATCGTATATATGTAATGGGATGATGTGCTTTCCTATAGGAGGTTACCTTATGAGATTGTGCAATATCAAAAAAATCATGCAAATTCAACCACAGCTGAAACATGATGTATTACTAATATTATATGATGTAAATTAAAATATAGCAGGAACAGGGATGAAACATCAAAGAAATCCTGCAACTATAACTAATATTATATTACAGACTCTATAAATGGCAGATGAAGTACATAGTTTATATATAGACGTACATAGTGTACAAACAGAAGTAATTAATTAGAGATACTAATTACCAAAGTGATTGTTACACCTATTACAATACATAGTTTTCATTCTTTTTAAATTTAGAAGGAAATTGGGCAAGTCCAGGAAAACCTATTGTGAAGCGCCCTAAAGCGGCCACTTAAGCGGACCCAGAAAAGCGGCCTGAAGCGGGAAAAAGCGGCCGCTTCAGTGCAAAACGCCTCACAGCCCGCTTCAATGAAAATACAACGGCATATGTGCTTGGACGCTTAAGCGGCCGCTTCGTCTGCTTTTTTATTCACTGAAAATAGGTAAAGACAAACCGGGAGTTGTGATTAGTGTTGTAGGTGTAAAGTTGACTTACGAAAGAAAAGAAAAGGATGGGGTTCAAAGGACAAGTGTTGTGCGTCCAAGGGAAACATGAAAGCAAAAGGAAATGAAATGTCGAGAGGCTAGTGGATGTCGGGAAAAATAGGCGTACGACATGGGGTGACCAATGCCTAATAGGGGCACTTGCGGACATGTGCTGACATAAAAGGGGGGACATCAATTGTTGGCAAGTGTGCGGGGCGTTGCTGCTGCTGGGTGGGGTAAAAGCGGCAATGCGGATTAGGATTGTGGGAAGTGGGGAAACAAGGCTGTCACTTAAGCTGGGTTATCAACTGTTGTGAGCGGTGGGTTACCGAATGCTGTGAGTGGTGGATTACCACGGTGGCACGACGATTGGTTATGACAGTTGCTTGGTGGGGGTTTCAGATTTGGTGGGTATCATGTTCTGTCAGGTATCAGTAATCAACGACTAATGTTGGGGGGTGCCGCCGACTGGGTTTGTAGTAAGGGAAGTGAGGTTCGTGCAGCGCGGAAGTGAGGTGGTGACATAAGTTGGGTTATCAGCTGTTGTGAGCGGTCAGCTATCGACTGCTGTGAGCGGCATAGTAACAAATTCAAGATTCGATAACTTTTCGGCTGATCGAAAGAATTGGAATTCAAAGAAATCGAGAAAACTTGGGAAAAATCAACAACTATTGTTCGAAGTGCGTTCAACTATTCAGAAATAATCACGAATAAGTTGACTGTATATATATACATATATATATGCATACTTATATACACACACACATATATGTATGTATGTATTTCTATATATCTATACTTATATATTAAGGCCGACAAGGAGTGGCTCAAGTGGTCAAGCATGATGTCCCCTCACGAAGGGACCCAAGTTCGAATCCCAGTTGCCGCCTTGATTTACCACCCTCCCGGACGTTCGGCCTCCCTCACGGGCGTGGGAGAGGGGGAGAGAATGCCTCTCTTTATCCCATACTTATATATTAAGGTCACTAGACATATAATATTATTGAGGGAAAAAGCATGAAAAGAATTATATATGTATATATACATACATATATATGTATGTATATCTATATATCTATATATATATATTAAGGTCACTAGACATGCAATATTGAGGGAAAAAGTATGAAAAGAATTACAAAAAAGTTGAACAATGACAATGTATAGAACAGTGTGAGAGAAACATGTAAAACAATAGAAACGATTAATGAAACATTGAACATACATGGTATTGGTAGTGACAAATAGGAGGGAAATGAGAAATAATATGATATTAAGAGGAGGATCGCATGTTTGCTGATTGAAGAGAAGAATATTAAGTAGAGGATGCAGACGCAGTGACGCACCATCAGAGAAGCAGGGGAGGAATGGGGGAAAAGATGATGCAACAACATGGACGGTTAGGAGAGTGGGGTTTGGGGGTTTAGTGTACGTCCAAAGTTTTTTTGTATGCGGTTTTGTTAAAAAAGAGCAAGTGACTTCAAAGAGATAAACTGTGAAAAGTCACGAAAGATTGTGAAAAATTGTATAAATTGCAAAAAGAGCGGGAAAAATCATGAAATGTCATGACAAATTGGCGACCAACGTATTAATCGTGAACATGTTGGAGCCTACTACATCATGAAAAATCACTTGAATTTTCGTTAAAGTCGGATACTTTTGTTTATGGAACAAAACTTCGACAAATTTTGGCAAAATTTTGTCGAAACTTCAAACTTCGATCGGAGGTGAAGTTGAATCCCAAATACTTCGGCCTCGTCCAAACTTCAGGGCGAAGTTTGAGTGACGTCAGCACTGTTGACTTTTTTGTTTGTATTTTCGTCTCAAAATTTCCTTGAAGTTGGCGAATTTGGGGAGAAGTTGAGATGGCCCAGAACATTAATCTTAACTAGTGCCCTAAAGGCCATATAAGGCATAAGTGTTGCCTCCAACCCTCTTCACAACTAATATCAACTTATGTTTGTTGTTGCCACTCTTTCCTAGAGAGGGTGTTGTAACTGCTATTTGATCGTATATTGTATTTAATACGTATGGTGAACTATATTTGTATGTGTGTTGCACATTTGACTCTTGCAAGAAAGACATTGTATTATCAACCTACCTAGGGCTAGTGGGTCATGAATCGTGTTTTGTGTTAAATTAACATATATAAGATAAAAGTATAACATAATAAGAAGTTTTCAATCAATGTTTTCTTCATATTCACATCATTTTCTTCAAAAATGGCATTGAAGTTTATCAATGTTTGTGTTTAAACTTCCTCGAAGTTCCCATGAACTTCCACTTCCACACCTGGCGAAGTCGACACGAACTCAAAATTCTGCACCATGCTTTTGTTACAAATGTGAGCTGTGGTTACCATAGTGGCTGGGCAGTTGGTTATGACATTTGATGGGCGAAGTTTTTAGGTCTGGTGGGTATTGCATGCTCGCATGTATCGAGAATCCACGACTAGTGTTGGGGGGCGCAGACGATTGGGTTTGTAGCAAGGGAAGTGAGGTTCGCGGTGGAGAAGGGGGGTGGCTGGTGCGGTGCATGGAGGCGGGTATTTGTGACTTATTATTGTCAGAGTTGGACACAACAATGATGTGCGGAAAGAAACGACTTTGACGACGGAGGAGAGGCCAAGGCGGGTGTGTAGGAGGTTTGCGGGGGTTTTGGGGGAGTTGAATTACTGCATGGTTGCTGCTTGGGCGTCAGTTTCCAGTAGGCATATGATGACTCAAGACAATAGTGCGATGGGTTGCTTAATGCAACTTCCAGTGGGGGAAAGAAGATGACGTGAGAAAGCAGATGACAATGGAGGAAGGAGAAGGGGAAGTAACTGTACAGTAGGGAGTAGGGTTAGGTTTTGACACCAATTCATCCAGAATGCATCGGAAAGAAGGGGGTGCATAGAAGACAACAACAATTCTTAATTTTAGTTCATATTCAATTGCATGTTACAAGCCCTAAGGCTAACAAAATGTGAAACCCTAGCCCTAAGGCGATTGAGAATACTGTAGCTAAAACATAAAACAAAACTTTCAAATAAAATAAAGGAACCGTGACTAAGTACAAAGACTAGATATATGCACTTGGGCCCCTACATAATGCAAAATAAATATAAATAAGTGATCTTCATCCTACATCACTACCCTAATATAATTTCTAGTTCATGTCAATTTTGAGTTGGACCAGGGAATCCAAGACCTAAATTGGGTTTAGTAGAGTACAGTTTTGTCACCCTACCTAAGGAGGGAGTGTAGTTTCTTCTGATTTTAGGATTCTTGTTAATCAGAGCATGGTTAGTACATTTTTGTTGCCCCACGACATTAGTGATGACAACTCATGTTTTAATCCATAGCTTGTGAAGGAAATGGGCGACATGCTGATATGGTTATATTTTATGTTGTCGAAATTCCTACCTAACACTGACAATGCCTTTTTAATTTACGAGGAAGCTGCCCCCAATTAGTAACCTACCACAACAAAGTAAAACCTTAAGTTTCGAGTGTCCCACTCACCCATGAACCATTTAAAGCACACAGTAATCAACCTGCACGATGAGTTAACACTTTCAGGTAGATGATTCTGCGGAAATGCTTCTAGATAATTTTCTAAGATGTTACACGCTTCAATCCATTGATTCACCCCCTCATTAACAACAATGTCTTTTTTTGCCATGTTGTTAGTGCCTTCTTGAAAATATTCTCCTACTTGATCTCAAACACTACCAAAACCACATGAAGAATGGAGTTCACCTGTCACAAGCACTGCCAAATGGTTATTGGCATGATTGAATTGAAATTTGTATTTTTATTTGCTCGATCACTGTCTAATTGTTTTCATCATGACCCCTGATCCACCATAAGCAAACATTGTTCAGGGCTTTATGATTTGTTTTTCAACACTTCTGAATGGGTTTTGGTTAGGTTCCAGGCTATTCGGATCTTATACCAGCAAAGAGGGCACACACCTCCCATAATATAATGCATGGTTTGATAATATGGTCTAGGGGTCATACTCAATGCTCAAAATTTTAACGAAACGATTGGTATTTTGCTAGAAGTTTTTGTACTGATGGCAATCAGGTACAAACATCACTATAACGCGTTGATCATCGATTTTTTCTACTCTTTCATCTACTTTGTACTACCTAGACCATAATCTCTTTACACGGTTTTGTGTTTTTAAGCCTATACATTGTGTTTGCTAATTGTTAAAGAGTATATATTAGTCTATATAGTTAATAGGTTAATTAGTTAGTGGGCCTTTAGTGTTTCGGCTTGTTTAGATTACTTGGGACACAAGTCTCAGGGTTTCTCCCTTGTTCCTATATATAGGACATGACTGTGCCTCTTTTATTCATCTATTTGAATCAGTTCAATACAATATTCTTTTACATGGTATCAGAGCGTGTTCACTCCTGAGCAAGGAATGAAGTTTCGCCGGTACCGGCGGTATTTCGACCGAAATACCGATACCGACGCGTACCGATACCGAAACATGCGTGCGTACCGATAGAATCGCAAATACCGATAATACCGACATGTATACCGCCAATACCGCAATGTTTCGATGATTTCGGTGCAAAATGCACTACTAACTTCACTGTACCGACCGAAACCGGCGGTATACCAATGGGTATACCGTTTTTTGCAAGAATGACTGTAGTTACTTATTGGGAGGAGAAAAGAAGGTGCATTTGGATGATTTTTGGCGATTGGAGCTAATACCAACCCAAATCAAGGTAATTATAACTAATCTCTTGCATTTCTACCATTAGCAACCTCTCCATCTCTTTTTCCTACTTTTTTCTTCCACTTTCACCTAAAAAAATGTTTTTTACCGCCAAAGCCTAGTATTTATCCAATTTTTATATGTTTACGCGAACTATACATACATCTATAAGTATATTATATAGATCTACAATATTATCACTAGATCTACTTACAACACTATTAATTACTATTATCATACAATCTATCTAAGCATATTACAATTAGTATTGATATAATTAGTTACTTTTTATGTTTAGTGGAAGATGTTTTACTATAGAGTAATGCGAATATAATACAAAGGAGTATTATACACTTATACAGTATCGCACATGAATGAGCAACATGGAACTTCATACAATTTGCCAATAATGATGTGTACGAGGAGCATGTGACTACATACAACCACTTTTATAGAATGTGCATGTCATGGCCGCAATATCTTAGTAATATCAACTCATTACTGTGTGGAGAACCAACGCGCCACTCAACATACAACTAATGTGAGTTGTAAGTAGATATGTTATTCATGTGTAAATTGTATATTATTGCATAATTGTGTGTATTTAAGTGTGTGGTTTGTGCTAGTAAAATTTCATATCTTAATTCCTACATTTTTTCATTGAAATCCTTCATCGAAATCCCAACGAAACAGGACAGATTCCTTACCTCCCCCATGATGGACCCCCCTCCCCCACACCCAATATAAAATTTTATTGCATAAAACGAAGCATTTAGGTGTAGAGATTACACCTGTAAAATTTCATAAATTAATTCGTTCATTTTGGCGTCGAAACGGCCAGGATTGCATTTGTCGGTATTTTCGTCGGTATACCGGTAAATACCTATTTCCAAGCTGTCAAAACGACGTCGGTATCGGTCACCTTGTTCCTTGCTCCTGAGGGAACCCTAGCCGCCTCCGCTTCCCTCCTCTCCTAGCTGCCGAAGAACACAGCCTTAGGTCGGCTGCCGCCTCTCTCCGAGAGAGGACAACAGGGGGAGAGGCCACCTGCGGGCGGCCGTCGCCGTAGACATGGCTTAGGCCGGCTGCCTGCTAGGCACTTCCGGCCTCCATGGATCTTTTTCTCCCACTTTCACATAAAACTGTACGTCGGCGCTGATTCTCGACATGCAATCTATGTTTTCCAAATCTAAAGCTGACCAGTGATCTCCTTTCCGACCATCACGTATCCGACGCCATCGTCACCTCCGCCATCCGTCGGCCAACAACCATCAGTCTGCCTGCCAACATGACCCATCTTCTTTCTCAAAGAGTCGCTGCATCCCACGCAAGTGCTGCCCGTATCCAGCAGCAACGTCGCCGCTCCCCAGCGCCATCACTATCCATCCAGCCGACTCCGTCTTCCGCAATAGCCGCCGCACAGCAGCAGATAACACCGCCGCAAATCACAGTGGCCATCGCCTCTATCGCTGCATCACGTCGACGTCCTCAGCATTAGCCTTTGCCGCCGCTCATGGAGAGGCTCCGCCCTTGGCTCCGAATGCGGCCTCATGGCCTGCAATATCTTCGGAGCCGCGCAGGAGACCTTTATCATCTCCTCCGTTGCGGCCAAGTGCTACATCAACTGAGCGACACAATCCAACCATCTACCGCTCGTCATCTCGCTGCTACAACCACGGTTGGCACTAGCCATCAGCAAATCCGATCAACCACTACTCTAAGCCAAACTGTTGCTGCCATCCATTATCTATGCCCATTAAGCTGCTGACTACTGTGGGCGTTCACCCATCACTCTCCACCGCTACCAAACAACCCTTGTTACTGCCCCCAACTTTTCTATCTCTAATGATATTCAGATCCTTACTTGGATCTATCTTTGGCTAATCGGATCCATTTTTAAGCCTAATCGGATTTTCACGGGGCCTCTGCCAGCGCACCCCCGAATTTGTTGCCCTAACGGGCCAAACAAATCCCCTTTCGGGCCAGGATTAGATCCATTTAATTTTCTACCCGAATCTTACATTGACCCATTTAGCATATTCTCTCTGGTTATTGGTTTCATTCTCCACATATTACACATCTCCATATCACAAACACCTCTCAAATCCACCAATTCCTTTCCCACCCACCCATATCATGTGTGTATCCCTTTCCACAGTGCCGGGGGGCATATATCCACTTCTCCACTCCAAACACTCACTCTCGTAGTATTTGGTGTGGGGAGGGGATAGAGAGGAGAGGAAGAGATGAGAAGAGAGAGACCATGAGAGAGAGTGTGAGAGAATATGTATGAGAGAGAGTATGAGATAGAGAGAGACCATGAGAAAGTGTGTGAGAGAATATGTATGAGAGAAATGATATATGTATTCATGCTACATATTCCAGGTTATCTTCATGGAGCTTCGTTCAACACACCTGTTCTCCACTTTCAGACAACATTATCACTCTTGCTGCATTCTTGAGAGACAGATAGGTGCTTCTTTAGACTTCTCAAAAGCTCATCAATTTCAAGCCCGCTACGTCTACATCTGTAAGGTTGATTCATCCAGTTTTATCGTCACTGAGCTATTTTATCACGTCTTCTTCGAGCTGCATCTGTGATATTAGCATCGTCTTCCGTTGATCTTCTTGGGACTTTCCTTGATGGATGATATCTCCTTTCTTGTCAAGCCCCCAAAGTTCATGCGACAGAGTTATGGTACATTGGTACCTGCATCGTATCACCAACATATCGTCCGTTCGTGTTCGTGCCACGTTATGCACGTCTTCTCAGACGCTTTGAAGACATCACTACTGCTACATCATCATTGGAGATCCGCATTCATGCCGCGTTAAGTACGTATTCTAGTGAAGATGACATAGTCATAGTATTGAGGATCGTCTGCTCCAAGTGACGAATTACTGCTGTAGTATTCAGGTCTCATTCGCCAGATGTTCTTCATTCCATATGCACTCCACAAGACCATCTCCAAAGCCCGAGGATCTCCAACCTGCAGAATACAATTCCAAAGAAGAGAGAGGCATCGTCATATGATTCAAGGGGAGTATCAATCTTTTGTATGGGGAGTGATAATTTTTTTTTATCATTTCTATCTTTTCTTTTATCGAGTCCTGTAACTCCAAGCTTGGACATGTGTTTCACCCATGATTCAGCTTGAGGGGGAGTGTTAAAGAGTATATATTAGCCTATTTAGTTAATAGGTTAATTAGTTAGTGGGCCTTTAGTGTCTCGGCCCGTTTAGATTACTTGGGACACAAGTCTCAGGGTTTCTCCCTTGCTCCTATATATAGGGCAGGGCTGTACCTCTTTTATTCATCTATTCGAATAAGTTCAATACAATATTTTTTCACACTAACTATTATGACCATTAATTGCACCATTGAAATTGACATTGAAATTCCCATGGAGCCAAAACATTTCATCTTCCTTCACTAAAAAACATGAGGAGACCCCCCCTACATATTCGGTATGACATATTACTACATAAACAAGTGTGTTTACTCTAGCAAATCGACTTGGTAAAATTTTATAAATTGATTTGTTTATTTTGGCGTCGAAATGCCAGGGTCACATCGGTCGCTTTTTTTTTGAACTTTATTTAAATTTCTGTCTCTGTGCTCACCGAGTTGGCGTCAAAATTAGACATTTTCTTCCTTGGTCGTACTAGTGTTGGATTTAATGTTGAATTTCGTCATGCTGGACCAAGCGGCAACTGGTGACATTTATATTAGAAATATGCAATGGTTTTCATTTGAAAAATGTAGGTTCTCATCGTGGCTAGGCAATGACTGCTGGGGATGTGATGCAATCTGCGAAAGGGGATTTGCATAAGAAGCAAGCCCAGATCCAAGAAAATCCTGATTAGAGCTTATTGGGCTCAAGTTGGACTTTTATTTAGTTCTTTATGCACTTAGGAAATTTGTGTTATATTTAGTTCTGAATATTTTTGTTAGGATTTTAATTTCTTGTTTTATTTGCTTGCATTATAGGATTTTAGTTTTCTATTTTGTTGACTTGCACATCAAATCACAGAGTCTTACATAAGCCAGCCTTGGGGCCTTTGTCCAGGCAGTCGATTATGAATTAGAATTTGATTTGCTTGTTGCAAATTTATCTCTTTCTTTCTTCGTTAGTGTAGCATGGCTACATCAGGATGGCTCTTTGGCCATATATTCTGACTCTAAAGGCTACATTCATTTTATTCAAGCAAATGGTTTACTATCGATCATAGTCACAAAATTCGGGATTCAGGATTTATTGGCGAGGTTGAAAAATTCGGCATTCAAGAATTATGCGGAATATTCAGACAAAATCTGGAAATAGGAAAATATCCGATAAAAGTTTTGGTCAAATATTTGGGACAATCGGATAAAACAAATTTGGGCTATACAATATGTGCATCAGTATCTATATATACATACAAATATAACATATATATACATATATCACATGATAAGCACATTGATATATAATTATATATATGCACACACATGATTTGCTTATTGATTCTCGATTGCTAAGTGACAAATCTTATAACATGTTCTTATTTGATAAATGAGCAATTCATGAAATTTGGGAACTTTTTGTGAAATTTATGGATGATTCGTAAACTTACTTGAATAATTTGTGGAATTCTGAAATAGTACGGGTTTCTTGTGAAATTCAAATGTAGCATTCATCACATGAAAAGTTCGTGAATTATATAGGAATAATTAAAAAAATTGGAGAATTTTGTGACTGCTTCTGTATTAATGCTGCACAAGGTTTTGGGTAGGTTGTCATTGTGCTAAGGAGCTTCACAAAGCTCTTATTATTTGGGTTGCTCAACACTCCCACCCAGATGGTTTTTAGTAGTTGCTTCTGGTCTTCTGGATCTCACATGGTCAGTGAGGCTGAAGCCCATACTCCTACCCCCTTGGACCAAGCCTGGTATGGCTATATGGTCTAGGGGGTCGAACCTATTGGACCCAGTGCTGGTGTCAAACTGGGTCAATGATGTTTTGTGTAGGAAGTATGCTGACGGTTCATGGTAGAAAGTTGTTGCTTCTAGTCATTGTGCCTGGTCAACGACAGCAGGGCGGGGGTTTGGCGGCTGTAAGAAGCTGCAATGGTTTATCCTAACTAATAAATATCTGGTCCCTTTAGCCCAGACACAAGGATCCTAGTTGGATGCTTTGGTGTCTCAGAAAGCTCTCCTCAATCTCACGTGTCACGCTCACTAGAGACTTTTTGGTGTTGTAGTATTGAGTGGATGATGGACATTACCTGTGATGACATGAGGATGTGGACACAGGAGACAAGTTTTTGTAGATAGTCTGTAATTAGTCACCTGCACGGACTGGCCAAGGAAGAAGAGGAGGGGGAGTGCTGGGAGGAGTTGATGTGATATGTTACTCCCTATTCCTAAGCTTTGCTGATATGGAACATGATTACTTTGGTTGAGCTTGCTAATCTGGTAGCTTGTCGTGGTTGTATGAATTGGGCCATCACGACACAGTATATAGGACCTATGTGCTTGTGCTAGATCTGTTGTTTTGAGGCCTGCATGCGTCGTTAATAGTTTTGGTAACTGGACCTTCTGAGGTACACTTTCTGGATAAATTGCACGGTGAACTCCCAGTTTTAATGTGATTACTGGAGAAGAACATACATAGGTAACAAATAAACCCAGAAGTAGTTCAGATAGCTGGTATACTTCCTATAAGTGCTTTTACATTAAGACCGAAGTATGAGTGATCATATTGTAGGATTTCTGAGAGGATGGCATTTAGCCTGTCTGGTTCAAGTCTCTGAACGAAATTGATTAGCTGAGCGTTGTTTGATTGGTTAATTTCAATATTGGAGATGCAGTTCTCCAGCTTCAAAATTATGTGTTATCTTTTTTACTAGTGCCTATATTTGCTGCTAACTTTTTTCTAATCTATTTTTTGCAGCTTCTTTATTTTGAACCAGAAAATGGTGGCTATGGTTTGGCTTTACAAGTAAGGGAAAATTCTTCATTGTATAAAATGCTTGCTTCTCATTTTCACGATGGAAGTCTATCAATCACTGACACAAAGTCCGTCACATAAAAAATAAAAAGTTGTTTTAGGTTGTGTTTGGTACTTGGTGAAAGAATTTACGAGGAAGGGGAAGGGGAAGGGGAAGGGGAAAGGGAAAGCGAGGGGAAGGGCAAGGGCAGGGAGGGGGAAGGGGATGGGGAAATGTTAAAAATTGCTGTTTGGTTAAGTTTACATGGGGAAGGGGATATGGATGGTGAAATACTAAAAATATTATTTGTTACACGAGTAAGGGACGAGGATGGTGAATTTTTATTTAATTTTATAATACAAGTATAATTCTATATTTCTATTATCTTAAGTACTAGAAAGACTCGTGAATTTTTTTTGTTGACAAACAACGACAACTTTCTCTAAATTTATTTTGAATAAAAATATAAATTATTATAAAATACAAAAGGATAACGTTTGATACGTTCCAACTCTTAATAATCTTTGAAAACAAAATATCATTGATTTTTTTTGTAGATAAATTTCTTCATCATAAATATTTTCTTGTGAATCTTTCAGGTTCCTCGACAATGTTATTGATAGAGGCAAACACAATGATATAGATTAGGTTCATGGCCAAGTTTATATAAAAAGATGGCCACTCTTTACATAGATAGAAACAAATTTGATGGGATGTTTTTCTTGGAGTGAAAATGATTTTGGTGGAAAATTATTCACTTGGAAGTAACTGATTCTTTGGTATGAAATTAGTTCTTGGTAGGAAAACAAATTTGATGAAGTAACATATAGTTATTTAGAATTAGATGGAAACCAAAGTTTAGGCAAAATTCAAACTTTTGGCATGAAGTTTTTAATTGTTAGAAAAAATGAAAACTTAACATAAAATATTTGAAGGGAATTATTTCGTTGGAGGGAACCCTATTCAACCAGTCAAACGAATTCTTGACAAGGAATAAAATTGAACTATAATACGTTTTTCAAAAAAGCTTTCTGAAAGGGGGGAATACTTCTAGTTGATAAATTTAAGCTTAAAACGTTAGTGGAATTTTTTTACTTGGAGCTGAGTAAGAGAAATAGAAATTAGAAGGAAGCAATTCCTTGGTGGGAAAGTAAAAATTATTGGCGGGAAAATCTTGGAGGGAAACATGTTTGTGTAGAAAAGAAAAATATTAGGGATATATTTTTGCGTATCAGTCCAAATAATTAGTGAACAACTAACTTTCTTTGAAGAAACTTTTTCCCCATCATTCATCATTCCTTTCCATAAGAACAAACATAGAGCATCCTCATAGATTTCCTATGAATTTTTTCCCTTCCCCATCACCATGCTAATCAAACGTCATTTTAATTTTCCCACCACCCCCCTGCCCATGATTCACCATGTACCAAATGCAGTGTTAGTACATTTCTGGACACCCATTTTTAAGTGGTGGATACAAAGGAATTGCTCACTCCTTCCCAATGTGTAGTGTGTTCATTATCCAAGTTTTGAACTAACGGTCCTAAATAGGTAAATATGTTTCTGTAGCGACTCTAATAATCGTATGGATGAACACTTCAAGTTGTATGTCATTGGCAAGTTCTGAGGACATAGTATGCTGTTAAAGCACTGCAATTTCTTATTGCATGTGTATGAACTAAAATATATATTGGATTTTGGCTCTAGTGATGAAAATATTTCATGACCGTGCTCCTCTATCTAAAAAGTTACTTCTTTACTTGTATCATTATATCAATGATTTTGGCACACATGATTCCCAGCAGCGTTGTAACCACTATATGCTCCACCTTCTCTGTGTTGTTGCATCTCTGCCATACGCCACCCCCTTGAGCGGCCTAGGGATGACAATTGGGTGGGTTTACAAATCCATATCCATACCCATTAAACCCGTTACTTATAAAACTCATTCCCATTTGGACCCATATGAAACTGTTAAAGAAGTAGCCCACCATACCCAACCCATTAGGGAAATGGGTCCTGTAAGTACCCGTATTTATATGCCACGTCCTCAACAACTGAATGTCTACAAAATTGCATAAACCTAGTGATGATATATTACACACTCTTCAAGTAGATGATTATTAGCACTTAGGTCCATATTATTTCACATGTTACCATACCATAGACATATTCATGTAATTAATTACTTGCATACATATTTCTAGATTATAAAATAACTGTAAGCATTGATTAAAAAAGCAGTCCGCTTAGCCGCTTAAGCAGTCAATTCAATAGCCCCGTAGGAATTATTGTTGAAGCGGCCTGCTGAGCGGGTTGCAGTGAAGCAGGTGCTTTAGGCTGCTTTTTCCCGCTTCAGGCCACTTAAGCAGACCCGCTTAGGCGGCCTATTAAGCGTGCTTTTGTTAGAAAAGTAGTTGGGCCAGCAGTATAACAATCAAGTGATATGCTCATATTGTATTAACTCTTTGCACTGGTACAACTTATTATTAATACGAAATGCTGCCAAATAAGCCTGCTTCTGCCTTATGATATCACAAAGTATTACTTTTTACCAGAAACTATATGTCTTCTTAAAACTCAGTCTTCCTCTCATCATATTGCTGCAATGTATTCTTGTACCGAATACATTGCGGATGCAGAAGAAAACTGTTAAGAAGTGTATTCGTTGTATATTCATATGTACACCCCTGTCCTATATATATAGGAGAGGAGGCAATTACAAAGGAAGCACAAGGAAGCCGAGGGCAACAAACCCATGTACATAATAGACCAAGTAACCTATTAACTAAATAGACTAATATTCTAACACCCCCCTCAAGCTGGAGCATGGGTGAATGCATGTCCAAGCTTGTAGTTACAAGACTCGATTGAACAATAAAAAAAAAGGATAAATGAAAGATAGATATGTCACTCCCTATACAAAAATTGTTACTCCCCTTTAAACAATACTTCCTTATTAAAAAATGTATGATGACACCTCTTTGAGATGTATTCTACAGGCTGGAGAAGCTCGAGCTTTGAAGAAGATCTTTCTCTTGAATTGCATCTGGAATGAAGAACATTTGAAACAGACAATCATAAATACCACAACTACACCATCTTCACTGGAAAGGAATGTGGAGTGGAATAAGTGCACTCAACACATCCCACGTGCATAAGGCGACACAAATGTAGATCAATGTTGATGTAGCAGTAGAGGTGTCTTTGAATTGTCTGAGAATTGTAGCCCACTGGAATTAGTGCAGAGGACCACTGACGTGCATAATGTGGCACGAACACGTTGGACAAGGTGTTGAGGTGTCGTGTCAATACGTAGAAGTAGACGTTGCAACTCGGAGAAGACGTAATGAAGTAGCTCGGTGAAGATCACTCTGGATGAATCCTTGCAAATATTAAATTTGAACAGGCTTCAAGATGACGAGCTTCAGATATGAAGAAGCAACCATCTGGAACACTTATCAACGCAACACAGATGATCAATTGGAACGCCATTAACACCAAAGGGGCAAGAGGCCGGAATTAGCCGCAACAACTCTCGTCCAGACGTACATAATGCGGTATGAACGCGAAAGTCTTGGTGTCAATGCTGCAACTGTGAGATCCTTTAATGCTGTCTGAAATGCAAAGTGATGCTAAGTGAGAATGACGCGTCACAAAGACATCAATAACGCATATGTGCTGAAGAACATTAAGCTCAATGAAGATAGCCTAGAATATCTCATCTCATCTCATCTCTCTCTCCTCATATCCTCTTTCTCATGTTCTCTTCATACCCTCCTCTATATCTCTCTCTCTCTCTTCTATTCCCCCCGCACACCAAATACGACGAGAGTGGATAGATGGTGTGGAGAAAAGGAAATATGATCCCCCGCGCGCGCACGTGGAAAGATGCACACATGAGGGATGAGAGGGTGAGAAAGGAAAAGGTAAAACAAGGTGTAGCATGTAGAGAAGAACAAAAAGAAAACTACCAGAATGGAAACTTGGTAGAAAGAGGAGATACACTACCAAAATATTACTCGGTAGAAGAAGTGGCATTGCTAGAATGGCTCTCGGTTGAAGACCGATATCTGAAATCAATATGCAAAACAAACCCGATTAAGATCCAGATAGAGAAATTAAATGGATCTTTTCTTGTGGGGGCGCGGGAGCGGAGGCCCTACAAAAATTTTTGCTGGGTCAAAAGATAATAACAAGATCCAATTATCATCAAGTTTTGGAGGACGTTAAAATTGAAATTAGAAATGAAAAAATTGATGCTGACACGTCATTTCTGTGACTTGACACGCCGTGTAGATTGTTGGGGGTGAGAGACAGACTCCTGATGACACGCCGTGTGATGTTGCTGACACACTGTGTAACTCCTTCACTCAAAAATGACAGACACCGTGTACTACGCCGTGTAGTGATCCTACCCGCCGTGTACGATGTCGGAGGCATAATTCAGATCTCTGTCGACACGTCGTGTTGGTCTGTGACACATCATGTAGTTCTCGATCTGGACGAAGTCGAAGATGACAAACCCGTGTCAACACGCCGTGTTGGTCGACCAACACGCCGTGTGACTTGAGATCTGGACGAAAGCTTGCGCCATCGAGTAGATTCTGGGCTTCTACACGCTGTGTTGTTGGTCCAACACGCCGTGCGTGACGTCGCTGAAGCATGATCCGACGGGAATTAACGCCGTCAAGGAGACAAGGCCCCATTCAAAATTTCGATTTCGACGTCATTTTCGATGGCTCAGAAACAGAAATTTACAAAAATTTCGATGAAAATTTTGACATTTTATGCTTATTTCGACAAAAATTTCGATACAAGATTTCGACGATCAAATAAAGGAATTGAGTCACGAAATTTTGCCAGGATTGTCTACATCCATAAAGACACCTATGTATGCAATAAAATCATATGGGTATCTTGATGGGGTGGGGGCCTACATGTGTGAGGGAAAAGAAGCTGAACTGTCAGTTTCGATGAAGATTTTAATGCAAATTTCGGTGCCATAAGGAATGAATTATTTCATAAATAAATTCAACAACAACCTATTACAACTTAGACAATTAAATATCAATCAATATATTATGATGTTGACATGTTGTAAACTTGTAATACAAAAGAAAGTATTGAATTACCTAATTGAAACTGGAGTGGCGTGGTGGCTGATCATCAGGCCCTTGAACCGCACTTGATGGTTGTTGACGAAACACAACCTCATTTATGTGACTGACATATTGAGTTCAACTCATGCTATCTTTGTAAACTTTATTATATGTTTGCACATGCTCTTTGTATGCTTCATCTCCCACAAATTGCATTATCCCAAATGTCGGAAAATAATCCTTCAATGCTCTTACTTAGTCATCCCCATTATGTGACCTGTGTCCTATCTACACACCTTGAGTTGGAATGACTTGCCACATATCTCTAATACATTGCCATGTTTTACCCCCCATCATTTGGGACCATATGATCTTTAAATACAACACTAGGACCACCTTGTGGGTAATACTGAAGAGTAGTGGGATATTCATAGGCATACTTTCCATGTCCATAATCATAACAAATAGAAGGTTGATGTGGAACATGTGGTGGGGGTTGTACAAGAGCTAGGGTGGTATAGCCAAAAAATTGTTCAACCAAAGAGGATGAACTAGAATCTGCAATGCTCATGCTTCCCATGGAATCAGCCAAATCAGAATAATAGTCACTAGTAGCATATTGCTGAGGTGGTCCGCCTGTATACTCTTTGTGCCCTCGAGTTTTTCTTCTTTGAAATGTCTTTTCTACAAGTGGGTATTCTTTTTCAGGAGGAGCAACTTCAACTCTAGGACCAGTGGCGGTGATGTAGGGTCGATCATCATCATCATTTTGAAATCCATCCCAAGCATGATCAGATTGAGCTGCACCGCCATCACCATCATTATCATCACCATCATCATCATCGTCATCATCATCATCATCGTCATCATCATCATCATCATCATCATCATCATCATCATCATCATAATCTTCAGGAGTGGACCGAGTGGTGTTATTGTTAGACTTGGACTTGGATTTATTAGCAGTTGTAGAAGACTTGTTAGTAGCAAATTGAATCTCTTCTTGGACAACTCTTTCAATGTCCATCTCATCCTCTACATGTTGAGGCTCCTCCTCAATACAGGTAGCAACCGGGCGAGCGCCCGCCTGCGGGCGGCCGCAACCGCCATCACCATGGCTTGGCCGGCTGCCCGCTAGGCATATCCCGACCTCTATGGTCATCTATTCTTTATTCTTTCATTCTTTCCATACAACACCTTCGTTGCCTATCATAGCAGCCGTCCTCCATCATCATCCGCAAAAGTCGCCGCCGTAGGCATCCACCGCGGTAATCTCCTTCCGCCATCTGAAATCAGCAGCTCCGCATCCAAATCCGCACGATAGCAGCGCCGCCGCCACCATCAGCAGCAGTAGCCGCCATCAGCCATCTCCACAGTGTCGCCAGCCATAAGAAATCGTTTCCCATCCGCAAGGAGCAGCCATCTCCATCTGCCGTAGCAGCCCAGCCGCCGCTGCGTCGATACTATCGACCCGAGCGTCGATAGTATCGAGATCAGTTCAGACGCAAAAAACATTCCGTTGATACTCCATCTGCCGCAGCAGCCCAACCGCCGCGTCGATACTATCGACCCGATCGTCGATAGTATCGAGATCAGTCCAGACGCAAAGAGCATTCCCGTCGATACTATCGACAGGAAGTCGATGGTATCGACTTTATCACAGCGACAGAAGAGCGTCTGTCGATACCATCGACAACCCTGTCGATGGTATCGAGATTTAATCAGTCGTTCGTTTGAAGCCTTATCGCCGCTTTGGGGAGGCTCTGCCTTGGCTCCGAATGTAATTTCTCAGGAGTCACGCAGGAGACCCTTTGTCATCTCCTATGGTGTGACAAAGTGCTACACCAACGAACGTCATATTTGCCATCATCCGCAAGCTGTTCTTCCACTTCATCATCATCCCGACGATCTTCATCTTCTGTTTGCTGCTATCTGCATCATCATGCTACTGCTGTCCCTACGCCATCACCTGCTGTCTTCATCATCATCACTCCATCATCATCACTCCATCGTCACCTCCCATCTATGTCTACTCCCATATTCATTATGCTCTCTATTGCTATTCGGATCATTAATCGGTCCTATTTTTTTGCTAATCGGATCCTATTTTGACCCTAATCTGATTTTTCGCGGGGGGCTCCGCCCCCGCACCCCCGGATTTGTTGCCCTAACGGGCCAACAAACCCCTTTTTCGGGTCGGGACTAGATCCATTTATTTTTCTACCCGGATCTCATGTTGACCCATTATTATACTCTCTTTGGCTATCAGTTTCATTCTCCACATATTATCCATCTCCATTTCACATATTCCTCTCTTTTTCCACCATTTTCTTTCCCACCCACCCATATTATGCGAGCATCCCTTTTCCACATTACAAGGGGGTCATATATCCATTTCTCCACACCAAACACTCACTTTTGTCGTATTTGGTGTGCGGGGGGGATAGAGAGGAGAGAAATAGATGAGAAGAAAGAGAGAGCGAGCATGAGAGCATATGAGAGAATGCATGAGAGAGAGAATGTATGAGATGAGATGAGATGATGATATATGTATTCGGATTATATATATTCCAGGCTATCTTCATGGAGCTTCACATTGTTCAGCACACCGATTCTCTACTTGAGCCAGCAGTGAAGAACCAGCGTCGACACCATATCCGTTGTTGATGGATGATGTATTCCTTCAGCTGCATTCACATGAGACAGATGGGTGCTTCTTCAGAAGCTCAGAGTTTTATCTTCACCGAGCTGCTTCATCACGTCTTCTCCGAGCCGTATCTGCTGTATCGACATCGCCTGTAGCTGATCCTCTAGGGACTTTCCTTGATGGATGATATCTACTTTCCTGTCAAGCCCCCATGGTTCCTGCATCGTATCAAGCAGCAGATCGTCCGTCCGCGTTCGTGCCGCGTTAAAGCACGTATTCCAGTGGCGAGTTGCTGTAGTATCAGGTCCATTTGTCGACACTATATCCGCGTTCATGCCGCATTAAGCACGTATTCCAGTGGCGCATTCTTCAGCCTGCAGAGTATCTTGAGATGTCTTCATTTCAGATGCACTTCAAGGAAGACCTTCTTCAAAGCTTGAGTATCTTCAGCCTGTAGAGTCATCATCACTATTTGATTCAGGGGAGTATTGAATAAGGGGGAGTAACATATTTTGTACTGGAGTGATATTTATCTTCATCTTTCACTTATCATTTCTTTTTATCGAGTCCTGTAACTCTCCAAGCTTGGACATGTGTTTCACCCATGCTCCAGCTTGAGGGGGAGTGTTTAAGTGTCTATATTAGTCTATTAGTTAAATAGGCTAATTAGTTTAGTGGGCCTTTATATTCCGGCCCATCTAGTTTAGATTACTTGGGTCCTAAGTAATAGGGCGTCTCTCCTCCTATATAAAGGAGAGGCCGTCAGTCTTTGTAATCGATCTATTCCTATTCAATCAATCTCATATTTTAACAATCCACTTCTTTGAACTCTAATTCAGTCAGATCTTTTGATCTCAACCTCATATTATAATGAACAAAGACCAAGTTATTCCAGCGTTGTGCACCAAGTCGGTTTTTCCTTTTACTGTGAATCAGGTTGAATGTTGACCAATTTCTTTCAAATCCACGTGCAACAGCTGTTTGTGACAATATTCTCACAACAATTCTTCTAAGTTCATCACAGCCTGTGCCATACCAACACCACCACTCACAAGGAATAGATTTGTCCCTATCAACAATTGCATTTGGATGTGCAAAGCATCCCATTGTCTCCCTAAACAACGTTAGCTGCAAAAAAGTAAGAAAAATATTCTTTAATATGACATTACAAAATAAACTAAGGTCTGATTTTAGTTTTAAAATGTGTAATCCATACTTGATTCATGACTGTCACCCTCTCATCACCACTTTTGACAAGACTGTCAACCACTTCTTTCATGGCTGCCATGCACTCGTTGTTGAACCCCAACTTATATTTGTAGTGGAATCGTGGGTTCAAGTAGTGAGCTACACAACAAAAATATTAAAACATGAGTCACTCATGAGTCATGATTCATGAAGCATTCTAGCAGTGTCATTGCAATATTAAATCACAAGTTCACAACTTACGAGAATGAAGATTTGCTCACCAGCTTTGTGTAGAGGGTGTAGAAGCATCTTCTCCCATCGTATATTGATGATTTTAAGATATTTCTTATCTGTTGTGGGGGCAATTGCAGTGATTGCTTCTTTCATCTTTGACATTCTCATACAAGTAAGGAATGGTGGGAGCCTTGTCGCCATCCACCAATTGGAACACTTTCACTATTGGCTCCAATATTCAACAACTTGGAAACTCTGTCCCAAAAGTTTCTACTGTTGACCAGATCTTCAATTTTCTTCCCTACATCATCCCTGCTTTCTTTCATAGAGCTCCATTCCACTCCAGAATATAACCTTTTCAAACCATCATTCTTGGCTTTAAGACTTTGAAGTGACAAGAAGCAAGAGGCAAACCGGGTGACTCCTGGTCTTACCAAATCACCACCACAATACTCTGGCCTCCTCATTGATGCTAAGAGGAATGAATGATTGTAGATGAAGCTGGTGATTGTCCTAGCTTCAATGATTAATTTCTTCACATGTGACAACCCACCTACAGTGATTGAAGTTAGGCTAATTCTCTATTACTCTATAGAATATATAATTATAGATTATACAAAATTAAGAATCTAAGTACATTTCCAATTGTGCTCACCTATATCTTTCAAGATGAGGTCGATGCAATGGGCTGTGCATGGAGTCCAGTAAAGTGAATACTTATCCATCAACGACTTGCCAACTTTCTAAAAATTGGTGCCATTGTCAGTAACAATTTGAACAATGTTCTCCTCACCAATCTTCCTAATATACATCTCCATCAACTTAGCCACATATGAAAAATTCCGAACTTCATTAGAGGCATCCATAGATTCAAGGAAAATTGTAGATCCACGACAGTAAGGTAGAAAATTAATTATTTGCTTCTGTTGCCAGAAGTCCAACCATCAGCCATTAGCGTTACACCATACTCCGGCCACCTGAACAAATGTAAATCAATGTCATTGTCAAGTAAAAATATTTTTAATGTTAAAGATTTTTATTGTGGCAAAAAGAAATTATGTTTACCTTCCTTCTTTTCCTCAATCCATTTTTGAATCTCCTCTTTTTGTTGTGGTAAATACACATTCATCAATTCATAAGCAGTGGGAGCTTTTACACCTGGGCCTGCTGATCCCGCAGTTCTCAAGAGATGTTGAAGATATGGCTCTGAAGCTACATGTGCAGGAATGCCATGTGCAAAGAAGAATTTACCTACAGCTTTACCAACTTTGTTCTTGGTACCAGAAAACATATCTTTCAGCTTTTGTTGTGCTCCATGTGGCCTTCTAATGCGTGGTTCATCAACATCTTCACCCAACCTCCCCCTTGCTTGGCTATAAGATCTGAATAAAGAATCCACATTTCCTTTCTTTCTTTTAAGTTGTGCTGGCCTATCACTGTTCTCACCTAAATCCACAACATGGATATGTGCTGCTCTTCTTCCACTGCCACTTCCCCCACCATGCTCATAAACAGATCTGTCAAGGCCTCTTCTATATGAATTATGTTGTTCTTTTTCTCATGCAGACTTTTTAGATTCTCTAATTGCTCTCCTATACATGCGGCGTTGTTGTGGGGTGTCAAAGCCTTCAGGATAGTCCACATCCGAGTCAGACTCAGCACAAGAAGCTCCTTGTTTGTAATTCAATACAGTTTCAACATAAAGTTCATCTAGCTCTTTTTGTTGCTTGCGAACATCTTTCTTCTGACATGTGAAACAACCTGCTTCCTGGTCGATACCACCGTCGATACTATCACAACAATAGAACATCATTCTGTCGATACCATCGACAGACCTGTTGATGGTATCGACAGAAGGTCAGAAGCGGAATCTGGCGATCTGCCTCTTGTCTCTATTTTTATTATATTACTTATTTTATTGGTTTTCTTGGATTTTCTCCTTTGTACCACCCTGTATCTTACCCTAATATATAAAAAGGAGTGAGACGGCTATTGCCCTCACACACAACAGCTGCACCTAGCAGCCACCAACATTGTTTGTCTCCCTTCTCTCTCGTTAACATGGCATCAAAGCAAGGTCTGCTCTAGGCCGCCGTCTCTCTCCACCGGCAGTCCCTCTCTCTTCCTTCTTCTTCCTCCTTGTCCGCCGAATCTTCTCCTTCCTTCCTCCCTCCGGATCTTCTCACCGCGGCACCGACAGCAGCAGCTGCGGCTGAGCCGCCGCACGGCGTGCAACCGTAATCCGCTGCTTTGAGGATCTTCGGGTGATCCGACGACGATCTAAAATCTGAACCAGAGGACTAGTCTCTCTACGGTTATTATCCTAGTCACACATCCTCCATGTGTGATTAGGAAAATCGTCCGGAGGCTGTGAATGCGTCAGTAACACATTTCTCTTTATTTCTTGTGTGACGTGTATCTCTCCGTCACCTCAGTCTTCTTTGTGGCGTGTATCAATCCGTCACACAATCCCGATCTATAATGGGGGACATCAAGACGCCTATGATCTACAACGAGGTGTCTCCTATCGCCTCCATCAAGCTCGACGGGAAGAATTTTCTTCTATGGATGAATGCTGTTCACACTGTCCTGGAGTCTCGTGACAAGGCAGGACATGTTGACTCAAGTCCTCTGGCCTCTACTGACAAAGGATATGCTGAATGGAAGCGTCATGATAGTCTGGTGAAGACTTGGTTGTGGAACAACATGGAACCTGCAATTGCGGCAAGGTTCATGTTCTATTCAACAACTAAGGAGATATGGGATGCAGTGAAGCAACATTATTCTCAAGAAAAAAATGCGCTTCGGCAATTCATGATCTATGACCGTTTGTTTGCTGAGAGGCAGGGTGACAAATCTCTTGAGGAGTACTTTGGAGCTATTCAGGCACTTGCTCAAGAGCTGAGCTATTATCATCTAGTGACTGTTGCTGAACAGATCAAGGACAAGGACGATCTAGTTACGGCTAAATTTTTATCCGGGCTTAACCCTTCGTGCGGTTCCGTCCGGAGTGTCATTCTGGCTTATGATAAATTACCCAGTTTTGTGGAAGCCTATTCAAGAATACAACAATCTATCTTTGAGTCTGCTACTCCTGATCCTGCTATATCTTCTGGGGAGTCTCATGCATCCGTAGCTGCTGCGGTGAGAGGAGGACGACCTGATATGGGCAGAGGACGTGGGACACGTCCTAAGTGCACTTTCTGTGACAAATTGGGACATACAGTGGAGAAGTGCTGGAAGAAACATGGGAGACCTGCTGCACCACCTGTAGGGACAACACATTATGCCACTACTACAAATTCCTCTTCTTCTTCTGCTGTGGGAACTACTTCTGGAACCGGTATCACACTTACTCAAGAGGAGTATGATCGGTTTATTTAGGCTACACAACACATGAGTATGGGATCATCGTCAGCAAACCTGGCATCTACTGCAGGTAATCAGGCTACATCTCTCATAGCTTCTGGCTCTACTTCATCTTGGGTGGTTGATTCTGGCGCGTCACAACACATGACTGGTATGAGGAGATTGCTCCACTCTATTGAATCATATATCCCTCACCAATCTGTTACACTGGCAGATGGTTCAGTGAGGAGAGTGTTAGCTAGTGGATCTGTCCCTCTAACACCCAAGATTGATCTCAAATCTGTACACTTTGTGCCTGAGTTTCCTTTTAATCTTCTTTCTGTAGCAAAATTGATTGACACTGTAAACTGTACGGTAACATTTGGGCCTTCTTGTTTTGTATTACAAGATCTCAAGAGTATGAGGACAATTGGTGGGGGACCTAGGAAAGGTGATCTCTACCTTTTTCATGGTGACAATCCGCCTCGCCAAGTATCTGCTCCTGCTCCATCCGTCCTGTTGAGTGGTTCCCCCTTACTATGGCATTGCAGATATGGACATCCTTCCTTAGAGAGCCTGCGCAAGTTGGAACCAGAGTTGTCCCAAGTGTCATCTTTAGAGTGTCAGTCATGTCAGCTGGGAAAGCATCATAGGTTATCTTATCCCAGTCGTGTCAATAAACATGCTTCTTGTCCTTTTGAGTTAGTCCACAGTGATGTGTGGGGTCCTGTTAAAGACCAGAGTTATAATGGTTTTCGCTACTTTATTTCTTTTGTGGATGATTTTTCTCGAATGACATGGATCTACCTTCTCAAAAGTCGAGAGTCTGTGCTATCTATTGTGAAGCATTTCCATACTGAAATAAAAGTCCAGTTTGACTGCAATATAAAAATTCTTCAATCTGATAATGCTTTAGAATATGTTCAACAGGCTATGTTTGATTTTTGCAGCTCTGTAGGTATGATCTATCGCACATCGTGTCCTTACACCCCTCAGCAGAATGGGGTGGCTGAGCAGAAAAATCGCCATCTGCTTGATATTGCTCGATCTATTATGTTTCAATCCAATGTTCCCAAGAAATTCTGGTCTGAAGCCCTTTTAACTGCTTGTTTCTTAATTAATAGACAACCATCTTCGGTTCTTAAAGGACATACTCCCTTCTCTGTGTTGCGACCCACATATCAACCCTTTTTTGTCACCCTTAGAGTGTTTGGTTGCACTTCCTTTGTCCATAATGTTGACCCTAAGGCCGACAAGCTTTCTCCTAGGTCTGTTAAAACCTTGTTCCTTGGTTACTCTAGTACTAGCAAAGGATACAAGTGTTACTATCCTAGTCTTCGTCGGATGTTTGTGTCTCGGGATGTTACTTTCCATGAGACCACTCCATATTTCTCCGATGCTATAAGTAAGGGGGAACAATTGAGAGAGGGAGTGCCACCAGTTTTTCAGAGTGATAGAGTGGCACCATCTGTGCAGAGTGAGGGAGCGCCACCCATCATTCCTGATTATACTTTTATTCCGGATGAGCAAGCAGCAGACAAGTCTGTTATTGAGCATTACCCACATGTTTATAGTAGGCGAGGCAGACATGATCCAGACGTGGTAGCGACACCAGTCTCTGAGCCTTCATCTTCGTCTTCTACTCATGGGATTCCTACAGAAGCATCAGATCTTGATCTTCCTATTGCTATTAGGAAAGGTACTCACTCTTGTACTATTCGACATCCTATTACAAATGTGTGTTGTCTGTCCCACTTATCTAAGTAGGCCCGCACATTTGCTATTGGGATTGATTCTGTTGATATACCAAGGAATCACTATGATGCTATGAAGGACAATGGCTGGAAACATGCAATGCAACTTGAGATGTCAGCTCTTATGCATAATGACACATGGGATCTTGTTGACTTACCCATCAAACAGTGGGTTGCAGATGGGTTTTCACCATCAAACATAATCCGGATGGATCTGTTGAGAGGTTGAAGGCCAGATTGGTAGCGAAAGGCTACACACAGACCTATGGAGTTGATTTCTTTGAGACTTTTTCTCTAGTAGCTCGTCTGAATTCTGTGCGAATTATTATTTCTCTGGCTACTACCTCTGATTGGCCCCTATTTCAGCTTCATGTTAAGAATGCCTTTCTACATGGTGACCTCCAGGAAGAGGTATATATGGAGCAACCTCCTGCGTTTGTTGCTCAGGGGGAGTGTCAGAAGGTCTGTAAATTGAAGAAAGCCATATATGGTTTGAAACAGTCTCCTCGAGCGTGGTTTGACAAGTTCAGTGAGGTTGTACTCCAGATGGGGTTCTCTCGCTCCATGACTGATCACTCTTTATTCTACTCTAGCTCTTCCTGTGGCTCTATCATTATGGCAGTGTATGTTGATGACATAGTAATTACTGGCAGTGATTCTACATGCATATCTCGTGTGAAGGAAGGGTTGCAGAGACACTTCCAAACGAAGGATCTGGGTAAACTGAGATATTTTCTGGGCATTGAGGTGTTTAGATCTCATGCAGATATCAATCTATCTCAGAGGAAATATGTGCTGGACTTACTACAGGAGACATGCTTGACTGAATCTAAACCGGTATCTACTCCTATGGATTATCACATCAAGGAGACGGTTGATGATGTTGAGTACTCAGATCCATGATATTACAGGAGAATAGTTGGCAAGCTAATATATCTGACTGTTACACGACCTGACATCTCTTTTGCTGTAGGAGTTGAGTCAACATATGCACTCACCACGACAGTCACTTGCTGTAGGAGTTGAGTCAACATATGCACTCACCACGACAGTCACACTGGACAACATTTTGCCGGATTCTGATATATCTTAAGAGTGCTCTTGGTAAAGGGATCACATATTCTAAACCCAAGGTGCTTGCATCTACTTTGACTCTCACTGGGTATTCAGATGCAGATTGGGCTGGTGATCATACTGATAGAAGGTCTACATCAGGCTATTGTACTTTCCTAGGTGACCATTTGATTACCTGGAGAAGCAAAAAGCAGAATGTGGTAGCCAGATCCAGCACTGAGGCTGAATATCGTGCTATGGCCCATGCATGTTGTGAACTACAATGGGTCAAATCTGTTCTTTCTGAGTTAAAAATCCCTATTATGTCTTCTATGGAGTTCAAGTGTGACAACCAGTCTGCTATACACAATGCCAGGAATCCTATCTTTCATGAGCGTACAAAGCATATAGAAGTTGATTGCCATTTTATTCGTGATCAAATCAAAGATGGCACTATTGTGACGCCATACGTCAAGTCTGAATATCAACTGGCGGATATCTTGACAAAGCCTTTGGGTCCGTCAGCTTTTCAGAGATTATGTGGCAAGCTGGGCATACACGATGTGTACTCTCTAGCTTGAGGGGGAGTGTGAAACAACCTGCTTCCTAGTCGATACCATCGACATGTGGTCGACGG
Source organism: Alisma plantago-aquatica (assembly GCA_963693085.1). NCBI lineage: Eukaryota > Viridiplantae > Streptophyta > Magnoliopsida > Alismatales > Alismataceae > Alisma > Alisma plantago-aquatica. Next base: position 1,192,229,949 of record OY856412.1, on the reverse strand, counting down.
TATCGAGACTATCACAGCAACAGAACATCATTCTGTCGATACCATCGACAGACCTGTCGATGGTATCGACAGAAGGTCAGAGGCGGAATCTGGCGATCTGCCTCTTGTCTCTATTTTTATTATATCACTTGTTTTATTGTTTTTCTTAGATTTTCTCCTTTGTACCACCCTGTATCTTACCCTAATATATAAAAAGGAGTGAGACGGCTATTGCCCTCACACACAACAGCTGCACCTAGCAACCGCCAACATTGTTCATCTCCCTTCTCTCTCGTTAACATGACCAATATCGTCCTAAAGTCATCCCTCACTCCTTGAGGGCATTTCTTGCACATTGCTACATTTCTATCACCACCAACAATGTGGGCTTTGAACCGTGTGATGCCACCACCTCCTATTTTTTTATCACAATATTTGCAAATCACTTGTTGTTTGGTACCTGGGATTTCAAGGCAATGATACCAAGCAAAATCCACTGCTCTTTTAGGACCACCTTTGCCCCTACCAGCTCCACCGGCTCCACCATCATCACTGTGAGTACCTGAAGATGCCATCTCCTGTAAAATTGAAAACAAGCATAACTTGGTTATTTGATAATCATAATTGATAACTAGTTAAGTGAATGTAATCTTTGGTAATAAATTATCAGCATGATAGCATTAGCATCATACATAATGGTTCTATTCTAACTTCTACTTTTTTCACATTTTTAATTTTTTTTTTTTGCATTTTTAGGTTCTAAAATTATTTATTAATTATTTTAAAATTTGAAATATCATATATCTATATATAATTTTCGTTGAAATAAAGTCATATTATATAAATATATTTTCAACGTTGTATCTAAGCTCAGATTAAAAAAAACAAAAAAAACTCAACTTTAGTCTATTTTATGTATTTTTTTAATAAGATTAAGAAGAAAAAAAATATAAGTTAGATTTGTAAAATAATGGTACATATGATGTATGTATACATTATAAGCATCATACATAATGGTTCTAGTTTTTTTTGCATTTTTAGGTTCTGAAATTATATATTAATTAATTTAAAATTCGAAATTTTATATATATCTATATATTTTTACTGAAATAAACTCATATAGTGTATATAAGTAGCTTTTCAACATTATTTCAGTATATTATGATGTATTTAAGCTTAGATCTAGAAAAAAAAATAAAAAACCTCAATTTCAGCCTTTTTTATGCATTTTATCAAGAAATAAAGAAATATATAGGTGAGATTCGTAAAATAATGATAGATCTATGTTCTATAGTGACTAATCTCATGATATTAGAAGTTTAAGTAGAAGAAATTAAGATTTGAGGAAGATCTACTACTTTGAAGTTTGGATTTTCGGAGTTCATCTTTTAGTCTAGAAAGAAGAGGTTAGAAGTGGGAGAAATGGAGTTAGATGGGTAGAAGAGAGGGTAAACATACCTTAGAACCGAAGAAGGAAGCCTCCAAGAGAAGAAAATCCCAAAAAAATCGCCCAAGCAGCACTCTTTCTCCAGCAGCAACGTTTCCTTCAAAAATTGGAAACAGAAACACTGTTTCGGCTACGTTTCGCGAAATAGGGCCTCAAATGACCAGTTTGAACCGAAATCCAACAACTTCTGCGAAATTTCGGCAGGGGGTGCGAAATTTTGAAAAAATTTCACGAAATTACGGTTCAGTCCAGCGACCGTGTCATTTCTATTTCTGGTACCCGTCGAAATCAAAATTTCAATTGAAATTTCGCAATTTCAGTCGAAATTTTGAACCATGCCTATGGATCATGATGACACGAAGGGTGCAGATCACCGTCGTTGCTTGTAGTGGCCGTTGTCCCTCCATGTGGGGGACAGTGAGACTGCTTGGAGTAGATGGTGTGGATGATGGACACGACTCCTTGTAGTAGCCGTTGTCACTGCTCCTTGCAGGGGACAACGAAACTACTTGGAGTGGTCCGTGTGGATGCTTAAATGGTTGGTGCGGCGGATAGATGCAGACTCGATAGGGCAAGAGATGATGAACATGATGGCGGTGGTTGCTGGAGCGAAAGGATGATCTGCTTACCGTGGCTTTTTCAATAATGGCGGCTGGAGCTTCTTGACGACCAGATCTTCTTTAAGGAGATGAGGAAAGTGATGATGATGACAGATAAATCTAGACGGGAATAGCGCCGTCCAGAGACTTAGACTGGATAGAGATTGCCGGGAAGGATGGCGCCGACTCATAGATAAAATCTATGTGAAAGGGGAAGATGATGCGACCATGGAGGCCGGGAGGTGCCTAGTGGGCGTCCGGTCTAAGCCATGGAAGGAGGCGACAACCATCCATAGGCGGGCGCTCCCCTGGTGCTCTATTTAGGAGAGAGGAGCGGCGGCTGCTAGGGTTGGAACGAGGGCGCCGAGAAGAGAGGGAAGGTAGGAGGCGGCGGCTGCCAGGGTTGGAACGAGGGCGCCGAGAAGAGAGGGAAGGTAGGAGGCGGCGGCTAGAACTCTATTTCTAGGGCTATTGTCCTGATACCATGTTAAGAAGTGTATTCGTTGTATATTGATATGTACACCCCTATCCTATATATATAGGAGAGGAGGCAATTACAAGGAAGCACAAGGAAGTGGACTAAACCCTATTGGGTCATGGCAACAAGCCCATGTACGTAATAGACCAATTAACCTATTAGCTAAATAGGCTAATATTCTAACAAAAACGTAACCTAATATTGTAGTACAAGATGTATTATTAGTATTATACATCCATTCCACCAATAATTTAAGATTTCCTTTTGAATGTTATGTTTATCTTGTGTTAGTAACCTTTGGTGGTAGTTATTTGTTATTTACTCTTGAATCATTAATTACCACTGAATAATTAATTTAAAATGTTTTCATGCCCATTTTCACAGTATTCAGGTGGTTCTTAATTATTCAGGAGTAGCAAGTAATTAGTCCATATGAATAGAAATGTACTAGATGAATAAAAAGGTTTATAGTGCATTCTCTTATATAGGATAAGAGAGGAGAAACGAAAACAGAGATGAGCAATATGGGACTAAACCACATAAGTAAAAACATAAATGAGGCACATGCTGGGCACGTGTCACTCGGTGAAACATAAACATATCTCTATACTCCCCCTCAAGCTGGAGCGTAGATGTCGAACATGCCCAACTTGTCTACTAGAGTCTGAAAATGAGCTTTTGGAAGAATTTTGGTAAAGATATCCGCTACTTGCTTCTCAGTACTGAGATACGGAGTGCAAATACGACTAGAAAGAACAGTCTCACAAACAAAGTGGTAGTCGACCTCAATATGTTTTCTCTTTTCATGAAATGTGGGGTTACTCACAATAAAAACAGAGGCCTTGTTGTCACAAAACCTCGGTATAAGGCTGGAATAGGATATGTCAAACTCCTTGAGGAGACTCTGGACCCACAAAAGTTCACATGCAGTATGAGCCATGGCTCGATATTCTGCCTCTGCACTGGACCTGGCTACGACAGTCTGCTTTTTGCTTCGCCAGGTAACTAGATTGCCACCTACAAATGTGCAATAGCCTGATGTAGATTTACGATTAGAGCGACTTCTTGCATAGTCAGAATCTGAAAAACCAAAGAGACTGCAGTGGCCGTGCTTCTTATATAACAAGCCTTTGCCTGGAGAGCTTTTGAGATAGCACAGGATGTGACATACAATGTCCCAATGACACTGTTGTGGTTTATCAAGATACCTGCTGATGAATAGTGAGGTCAGCTCTTGTAACCGTAAGATAAATAAGCTTGCCAACAAGCCTTTTGAACTGATGGTGATCATCATAAGGGGGAGAGTTTTCATCGTCCCAATCCATATTTGAGGCAAGAGGGGTGCTGGCTGGTTTACAGCCAAGCATACCGGTTTCTTGCAAAAGATCAAGTACATATTTTCGTTGGGAGAGGCACAATCCTGCGGACGATCTGGATACCTCGATGCCTAAGAAATATCTCAACTTTCTGAGATCTTTAGTGACAAAATGGTTTTCTAAGTTTTAGTTGCGTGAATGTCCAATGTATCATTACCAGATAAGATAATATTGTCAACATAAACAATCAGAATGACTAGCCCAACCACAATTTTGCAGATAAAAATGGAATGATCTGAGTGGGAACGACGAAAGTCAAAAGTTACCAAGATCTGACTAAGTTTATCGAACCAAACACGAGGGCTCTGTTTGAGACCGTAGATGGCTTTCCTTAGCTTACAAACCTGCGAGGAGGACTTCCCCTGAGCAACAAACCCCGATGGTTGCTCCATGTAAACTTCTTCCTTCAGATCTCCATAAAGAAATACATTTTTGACATCCAACTGAAATATGGGCCATTCTTTGTTTACAACAATAGAAATTAGAATGCGAACAAAGTTTAAACGTGCTACTGGAGAAAAGGTTTCAAAATAGTCCACACCATATGTTTGTGTATGTCCTTTTGCCACAAGATGAGCTTTCAGGCGCTCAATTGTACCGTCAGGTTGATACTTAATTGTGAAGGCCCATCGATATCCAACAGTAGGGCAGGAAGGAGAACGATCCACAAGTTCCCATGTCTTTCGATCAGAGAATGCCTACATTTCATGGTCCATCGCCTGTTTCCATGCATAGATAAGAAGAACTTATACAGTAGTCTTTGGAATAGTGACGACTGAAATAGTAGAAGTGAAGCATGCAAACTGTTATTCAGGTCAGTGGATGAGCAGAAATGACTAATAGGGTGTTGTGCAGGAACGAACACCTTTGTGCCGGCTGATAGGCAAGTGTAAGTCAAAAGTTACCTCAGTGGTTGTATGATCATTCGCAATAGGAGGAATTGGTTGTGGAGGGGCCATGGAACGAGTGTTGGTCTTGTTCCTTCGCTTGTATACTTGCATAGGGCGGGCTTCAGGCAGTTCAGAAGATGGCAAAATCTCAATAACATCAGGTAGTGGCGTTGGCGCCAACATATCACTGGAGAGTGATGCTCCATCATCAGAGAAATATGACATATGCTCAAAAAGACCACATCTGCACTGACAAACCATTGCTTCAGAATATGATCAAAACAACGATAACCTTTCTGGGTTCTAGAATATCCCAAAAAGATACATTTGGTGGATCGAGGATCAAGTTTTGTTAGCCATGGGTGTAGATTTTTGACAAAACAGGTACACCCAAAAATACTAGGGGGAACAGAGAACAATTGAGCATCAGGAAAGAGAATGGTGTAAGGCATCCTACTGTGCAAAACAGAGGATGGCATGCGATTGATAAGATAGCATGCCGTACAAATAGCTTCAGGCCAGAAATGGTAAGGTACTTTATAATGAAGAAGTAAAGTGCGAGCAACCTCTGACAAGTGGCGATTTTTACGTTCAACAACGCTATTCTGTTGTGGAGTGTACGGACAAGTAGCTTGATGGATGGTGCCATGGACAGAACAAAAATATGTGATTGATTTTTGCATAAATTCAAGGGCATTATCGGTACGGAAAATTTTAATGGGTTTGTTGAATTGGGTCTGTATTTCAGAGAAAAAAACACTGATATTATCCAAAACTGTGCTGCGATCTTTTAGTAAAAACAACCAAGTAGCACAGGAGTAATCATCAATAAAGGTCAGAAAATATTTAACTGTAGAATGATTAAGAACAGAACACGAACCTCATATATCCGCATGAACAATATCAAAAAATGCTTTAGAACCAATTTCTTTCTTAGCGGAAAACACAGAACACGTTTGTTTACCCAACTGACAAGATTCACAAGAAAATGTTTTTTCGGATAATGTTGGAAATAAATGTTTCAACTTTGCCGCAGAGGGATGACCTAGCCGGTAGTACCACTGGAGTCCTGTGATTGATGTAGACAGAAGAGGAGACACTGCTGGTGGTCCATCCAGATAGTAGAGTCCGTCTGGTCCTTCATGGCCCGAACCAATCCTCGTCTTCGTGCGGAGATCCTTCAAAACACAACCAGAAGGAACAAGCTTAATGGAGCACTGAAGATTTCTTACAGTCTTATTGATAGAAAGCAAATTAACAGGAAATTTTGGGATATATAAAATAGATTTCAGATGCAACTTCTGAGACAAGGGAACAGTGCCGATGCTGTGAACAGAAGTTTTAGAGCCATCAACGACAATAATAGGCAGAATATGTGTGGTTTTAGTAAGGACATAAATTAAGTTGATGTCGCCATTTATTGTTACCAGCAGAAGGAGAGGCGAGCAAGGCGGAGGAACCAACAACAGATGTAGAGGGAAGATGAGTCATGCGTTCTTGAAAAAAATTCTTGAACTTCTAGCGAAGCCGCTCAGTGGAAGGTGTAGAAGATGGCTATTCAGATGTAATATCAGTGGAAGTCTCCGCAGATGCTTGGTTTGCCCAAGCAGGTTTACCGTGCTTGATCCAACACCGGTCTTCATTGTGATTGTCCTGGCCATACCAGTTGTAGAAGCGAGGGCTAGCAGATTGTCCTCGACCAGGAGCAGTAGAAAATGTGCGTCCACTGTTAGGAGGGAAACATCCTCCACGACCACGGCCGAGACCTCAGCTACGACCAGATTCAGAAGTGCGAACAGCCAGAGCAGGATATTCGATGGCAGGGGTGGAGGTCATAGACGGAAGTCTTCGAACTCATTTAAGGACGTCACAAAGAGTAGGTAGAGGGTCACTGGACAAAATCTGGTCGACCACTCCAGAGAAGGACGCAGGAAGGCAGCCAGGAATTGGAATAATTGTAGTTCATTGCACTGTATTAGTATATACACTTTGCTACTGTTTTTACTTAGTGTATTTTGATTATTTGTCTTTTAGTCACTTGTTTCTTTATCCCATATTGCTTATCTCTAAATGCTGTACTACTCTCTTGTCTTATAAAAGAGAGATCATTGTATTGGTTTTATTCACTCAATAAGAAGCAATACTCTTCTATTCTAGATGGTATCAGAGCATCCCGATCCTCCCTAAACCCTAGCCGCCTCTCATCCCACCCCCAACCCTAGCTGCCCCTCTCCCTCCTCTCTCTCTCTCCCCAACCCCCATATGCCGCCGCCACACCTGCCCACCCCCTTGCGGCCGCCCACAACCATCACCACCACCACTCCAGCCACCACCCACCCCTCCGCCAACCCTCCACCACCTTTCAACACCCTAACCTACTCCATTACCATGGGTTAATCCATCAAGTACACCCAATCCTCTACCCATCTTCTTCCCCGAAACCTCCGGACAGCTTCGGTAACTTTCCAGTTTCTGGCACGTTGACGTCGTAAAAGGCGTCTTCCGCTCTGTTTGCCTGCGCCTCATGGTGGAGTGATTGTTCCTCCATGTTGGCGTAGGTTTCTATCTTCTCCTACTGCCCCTACGAGGGTTTCTGAGATCCATGCTTGGATCTCCTATATGCTACTTCTAGTCCATGTGTTGGACTTCTGCTGCTGACTAGTGACTACTACCTTTGCTGCTATCTGCGCCCTTAATTCTGACTATCTGTATCATCTCGGATGACGACTCCTGACCTTCCTCGGATGCTGATCTACGCACGAGGACGAAGATTGGTTCGGGCCATGAGGGACCAGATGATTTATATTACTTGGATGTTCCAAAGATTGTGGCGTATCTGACATCTTCTGTGACTGGCATCCAGTGGCACTATCGTTTGGGACACCCGTCGGCAGCCAAATTAAAGCATTTACTACCTCATATTTCAGATTATGTTTTTCATTGTGAAACTTGTCAATTGGGCAAACAAATTAGAGAAACTTTTTCAAAGAAATTATGTATTGGTTCAAAACAGCCGTTTGATATTATACATGCTGATGTTTGGGGACCTTGTTCTGTCTCGAGTATATCTGGATTCCGTTACTTTCTGAGCTTTATTGATGATTTCTCTAGGACCTCCTGGATTTTCTTGCTAAAGGATAGGTCTAATATTATTGAGACTATTACTGCTTATTTTGCTGAAATACATACCCAGTTTAGCAAACCCATACTTGTCAAGTCGGCCAGTCGGTGGGCTGACTGGCTTGGCCGACCAGGCCGACCAGGCCGACCAGGCCGACTAGTCGTATGTTTTTTTCAGGTTAATAATTTCATACACATATATATGTATATAATATGTAATTATATGTATACAAATATATATTATGGTATTGATTGATATATGACAGTAAAAATAACAAAAATGAATGATTAAACAAATATAACATGTATAATAAGAGTGTAGAGTGACATACCATGTGTTGATTCGGACTTGTATAAATTTTGAATTGCTGCAAGATGCATTCAAATGTGATATTATGCTATATAATTAACACAAAGATGTCCTGTAACTTAATAATAATATATCGGCTTAACACAAATATCCAAAAGACATAAAAACATGTCTAACTTAAGTTTCATTCAAACACAAATGCATAATGTTTAAATTCAGAATTCAAAATGCTAAATTGCTAATGAAAATAAACTAAAAGTCAAATGGTTGTTGCTCTTGCTCATCATCTTCTTCTTCATCTTCATCTTCATCTCCAAGAGCAGTGTCCTCTTCCACATCTTCCTCTACTGTGTCATCATTTGTCATATCAATCACTCTACTGGTCCCCACTCCAGCAACACCTCTCCTTGGCCTATTAGGCCCAAGTTGATATTCACTTGCCCCCATTGCAGCATCAACTTGAGTCAAACGAACCCCTTGTGCAACTACATGATCATCGGGAATACCTGTCATCCACTCACTACCCCAGTTAAGATCATCTAGGGCAATAGGATCATAACTCTTTTGTGAATTCTCTAATCGCCTCTTCTGAAATCGTTCATTCAATTGGCGATTATATTGAATATACACCAATTTATCCATTCTTTTGACCTCAAGTTTGCTCCTCCTCTTTGTATGAACCTATACAATTCATATTGCAAGTATATGAATATGTCTATATGTACTTATTAATATTTAGAATTTAAAAATAGTGAAATAGCAATCCACTAACAAGGTCAAAGGTACTCCAAGCTCTCTCTGCAGCAGATGATGTGCAGCACAATCCTAAAATACGCTTGGCCATCCACTGCAACTTTCTAGTCTGCCCTCCATATGCATCCCACCAAGCAACTAAGAGACAAATAGACAATTATAAAGTGTTAGCCTTTTAGGTACTAACCAAGGTCAACAATCTAAGGCAAATAATAAATATTAATTCAAAAAATAAAAATACTTACGTGGGGTCTTTACAGTCCTATGTCGAATGGCAATGTCTTTGCCAAACATCCCACGAGCCTCCTTGTAGCAATCTAACTCTTCTGAAATTTTATCCTGAGTTGGCACATCATCAACCATCTTTGTTAAGCAATCAACAAACTCAGAATCATATACGCCAAGATTTGGATCATTATTCTGCCTAGCTTCATAATAAAGTGACGGGTTGAGTAAGAAACCAGCTCCATATAGAGGCCGAGACATCTGAAAAGCCCATCTTTTCTCAACAATATCAATGATAGGTTTGTAATCCCTCTCCTTGTTAGCAAAATTCAGCTTGATTTCCTCCTTTGCTTTCTCAATTGCAGCTGCAATATACCCCATGGAGGGCTTCTCATCTGCGTCTACAAGTCTCAAAACTTGCATGAGAGGCTGTGAAGATCTAAGTAAATCTTGGACTGCATTCCAAAATGCTCTAGAATGACAAGTTGCAGACACCTTCTTTCCTGCATTTGTCTTAGACCAACTGCTCTCCTCCCAAGCAGTTGAATTGAACAAGGCAAATAGAGTGTCTCTGTGGCCTAGCATGCTCTGCAAAGTGAGAAAGGCAGTGGCAAATCTGGTTACACCAGGGCGCATCAACTCAGTATTGTTCTTACTCTTCTTCACAAATGCGTCGTGCAACCGGACATGCTGGTAAATATATGCAGTCACCTTCTTTGCCTTGGTTATAACAGGAGCATACTTTTTCATCTTTCCAATATCTTCTAGCATCAGATCAACGCAATGCGCCGCACACGGTGTCCAGAACAAATGCTTCCTCTTCTGAATCAACTTCTTCCCTGCACTGACATAGTTGGTTGCATTGTCTGTCACAACCTGCACAACGTTTTCAGCCCCTATCCTCTCAATCACCTCATCAAGAACAGTGAACATATATTCAGAAGTGTGTATAGCAGAAGAAGAATCAATAGAGTATAAATAAAAGGAGCCCTCAGGAGTATTGACAAGGAAATTAATTAAATTTCTTTGTCTCCTATCAGACCAACCATCTGACATCAAAGTACACCCAAAAAACTTCCAATGCTTTTCATGCTCACGCTCCAACTCTTTGGTCATTGTATATTGCCTCTCTAATAGTGGCAGCCTCATCTGGTGGTATGAAGGAGGAGGGATTCCTCTGCCAAATTGTCCAATTGCTTCCAGCATCACTTCAAAAGATGTGCGGTTGACTGCATTGAAGGGTATACATGCATCATAAAAAAAAGAAGCAATACTGTCATGTGCAACTTGTAAGGCGTCTTTCTTATAGGCTTTGTCAATGGTCATTTGCACTTTTCCCGCCTTCCTTTGCGCTACATATTCAGCTGGACTAATATTTGCAAAACCTTCAACAGTAGCTTTCCCTTTAGAACTTGCGGGAAAAGAAATCTTCCTAGCGCCCCCAGCAGTACTCGGTGCAACATTCTGAGTCTGGCCTTCAGCTGCAGCATCATCGTCAACATCAACAACATTAGTCTCGTCAACATCAAAGGCAGTCTCAACTCTGTGCTTCTTGTGTTGTTCCCTATAGTTCCTCAACTCATCACGTATGGTATGAGAACATCTTGCACATTTCACAGTATCGGAAAAGCCACCTATGAGATGTTGCTTCAAGCGGTTGATCCCACCACTGCTCACATGACCACACAAACCGCATTGCACTTTGTTTTTATCTGACAAGTTCGGCCAAAAACCATATTTCCAGCCCGGATCCTTCGACTTTGCCTTACGAGACGGGTCATTTACCAACTCCCGAAACTGAGGAAGGATCTCCCCTATTGGTGTAGGAACATCTGTCTCGCCTTCCATGGCTACCGAGGTGAATAATAGAGTCGGAGTTTGTCCCCTCACACGCAAAATCCAAAGTTAAACACAGCAGACGTAGACTTAGCCGGAGAAGAGAGGCACAGTCCTTCGGAGGCAGAGAAGAAGAGAGAACCACAACCGATATCCTCCGAGAAGAGAGGTGATGGAGACTCGTCGGAGAGAAGTCTTTGTCGGAGAAAGGAAGCCGACGGCTGAGAGGGGCACACACCGTCGTCCGCTAGAAGCGACGGACGCCGTTCTGTCGCGCGGGGCTTTTGGGAGTCGAGGAGTCACGTGCGTGCGTCGGGGGAAATAGAGTGCATGCTGGGCGTCTCTGACTTGGGAACTAAATAAACATTTTAATTAAAAAAAAAATAACAGTCGGGCCTGACTTGGCGGCCGACTTTTCCTGACTTGCCCCGCCCAGGCAGCCCAGTCGGCCGACTGGCCGACTAGTCGGGCGAGTCGGACAACTTTTTTCTTCCATTTTCTGGTCGATCAGCTAGGCGGAGGAGTATAAAACGACTTGCCGACTAGTCGGCGACTAGTCGTCGACTAGTCGTCCGACTCAACAAGTATGAGCAAACCTATAAATTTTTTTCGCACTAACAATGCTCTTGAATTCATGCAATCCTCGGTCAGCAGTTTTTGTCGCAATCTGGGTACTATTCACCAAACCTCCTGTGCCTACACCCCGCAACAAAATGGAGTCGCCGAATGCAAGAATCGCCTCCTTCTTGACATTGCTCGTACTTTACTTTTTCACTATAATGTTCCCCAATGTTTTTGGTCTGAAGCTATTTCCACTGCATGCTATCTCATTAACCGCATGCCATCTTCTGTTCTTGGGAATCAAATCCCTTATCAAATCTTGTACCCTGATGCACCCTTATTTCTGTTCCTCGTATTTTTGGGAGCACTTGCTTTGTTAAAAACCTACGTCCTGGTTTAACCAAACTTGATCCCCGTGCCATCAAGTGTCTTCTTAGGGTACTGTAGGACTAAAAAAAGGTACCGCTGTTATGATCCAGTTTCAAAAAAATGGATGGTCTCGGCTGATGTTGTTTTCTTCGAGCTCATGTCATTCTATTCTTCTGCTGGGTCTGCCCTTACGTCAAATTTATTAATGGAGACACCATTACCGATGATTGATGATTCTGATTCCCTTGATACTGTTCCTGCTGCTGCTACTCCTTAGCTGAAAGTTTATCAAAGAAGACCGAAGACGACAACTCCCTTTATGGCCCCTACAAAATCTTCTTCCTCAATGCCAGATCAGTCACCACCTCAGGTATTCTCTGACTTAGATATTCCTATCTGTTTAAGGAAATGAACTAGAACATGTACCAAACATCCGATTGAGAATTTCTGTACTGCTCACCTGGGGACTAACTTTGCCAATTTTACTGCGGCTATTTCTACAGTTTCTATTCCTAACAATGCTTCTCAGGCTCTTAAACATCCAGCATGGCGTCAGGTCATGGAAGCTGAGATGCAGGCTCTTACTGATCGTAACACTTGGGAGTTGGTTGATCCTCCCACTGATTGTTCTCTGGTTGGATGTCGATGGGTGTTTACTATTAAATATCAACCAGATGGCAAGATTGAGCGTCTCAAGGCTAGGCTTGTTGCCAAGGGCTACACATAGACTTACGATGTCGACTATTTTGAGACTTTTTCACCTGTGGCCCGGTTGAATTCAGTTCGCATACTTATTTCTGTTGCAATTAATTCTGATTGGCCCTTATTTCAGCTTGATGTGAAAGATGCTTTTCTATATGGAGATCTGCGTGAGGAAGTCTATATGGAACAACCTCCTGGATTTGTGCTTCAGGGGGAGTTCTCCAAAGTCTGTCGTTTGCAGAAAGCAATTTATGGCTTAAAACAAAGTCCCCGTGCTTGGTTTGATAAACTGAGCACCATTCTTCAGAAATTTCATTTTAAACGTTCTCCATCTGATCATTCTGTCTTTGTTAAACATACTACTTCTGGCATTGTTATTCTGATTGTATATGTTGATGACATCATTCTATGAGGGAGTGATCTTGCTAGCATTCAGGCGACTAAACGTTATCTGGAGAAACATTTTGTCACCAAAGATTTAGGCACCTTGCGCTACTTTCTTAGGATTGAAGTTTCTCGGTCAGCCTCTGGATTATGCCTATCTCAGCGTAAATATGTTTTGGAACTTCTATCTGAAACATGTCTTCTTGGTGCAAAGCCTGCTAGTACTCCTCTGGATCGAAACACCAACTGGGATGATGAGAATTCTCCTGCTTATCCTGATCACCATCAGTATCGATGCATGGTTGGCAAGCTCATCTATCTTACTGTCACTCGTGCTGATATCACATCTGCAGTTGGACTTGTTAGCAGATATCTTGACAAACCCCGACAATGTCACTGGGATGCAGTCTGTCACATTCTCAAATATCTGAAGAGCTCCCCTGGGAAAGGTCTGCTGTATGAAAAATATGGGCACTGTAACCTTGTTGGGTATTCTGATTCTGACTATGCGGGGAGCAAGGTCGATCGACGCTCCACCTCCGACTACTATACTTTTGTAGGTGGAAATCTGGTTACCTGTCGCAGTAAGAAACATACAGTTGTTGCTCGCTCGAGTGCTGAAGCAGAATATTGCGCCATGGCGCATACTACATGTGAACTGTTCTGGATACGGGGCCTGCTGAAAGACTTTGGCATTTCTGATTCTACTCCTATACCTATGTACTGTGACAACAAGGCTGCTACCTTTATTGCCAGTAATCCTACCTTCCATGAACGAACAAAGCATATTGAGGTTGATTGTCACTTTGTTTGAGAAGCTGTCTTATCTGGCTAGATATCTACGCCCTACATACATACCTTAGATCAAGTGGCTGACATCTTAACCAAAATACTTCCGAAGTCTAGATTCACTGCTATGACTGACAAGTTGGGTATGATTGGCATCTATGCTCCAACTTGAGAGGGAGTATTAGTATATACACTTTACTGCTGTTTTTACTTAGTGTATTTTAGTTATTTGTCTTTTAGTCACTTGTTTCTTTATCCCATATTGCTTATCTCTAAACGCTGTACCACTCTCTTGTCTTATAAAAGAGAGAGCATTGTATTGGTTTTATTCACTCAATAAGAAGCAATACTCTTCTATTCTAGACGCTGCTTCTGGGCTTCTTTGATGTCGGCAGTCTACGGGTGATAAATTTCGTACTCATTCTAGAGAGCAAAGCACTGGTTGTAGAAGTCTTTAACAGGAGTGTCAAAAGAAAATTTCTTCTTGGCCAAAGTTTTGAAAATTTCAAAAACACGCTTGGGATTCTTTTGATGAGAATAGACGTGAGATAGTTGATCCCACATGGCCTTAGCATCATGAAGACACAACAATGACTGGCTGATCCGCGACTCAGTGCTATTAAGAAGCCAGGACATGACACCGGAAGCGTCTTTGGACCATTGTGCATAAGCTTGCTTGCTTTTGTCATCCGCAGTAGCAACATGGGCAACAGGAGGTTCAATAGTGAGATGTGAATAACGACCTTGTGCTTTGACATATAGAACAAAGGACGCCGACCAAAGATGATAGTTGGAGCCGTCGAGTTTAACTGTGGTAACACACAGTGAACGGGGCGGCTCGACAGAGGCCATGGTGAACAGAGCCGAAGCAATAGTAGAAGGAGAGATAGTTGGCGCAACAGCAACAGTAGAACTCAACAACAGATATCAGATCCAAAGGAACCTGCTACGGGGTAGTAAAGCAACACTGTAGATCTGAAGCATCAAATCAGAAGAGACCCGCTACGGGCAGAGTAACTGATAAAGGAACCTACGCCGTCATGTGGAAAATCAAGATTTTATCATGAGGCGCAGGCAGAAGAAACCAACGAGCCGGAGGGACTCTCAATGTGTAATAGCTATGGCTGTCCGAAGACGTAAAAATGTAGGGAAGTGGAGTTAGGGAGAAAGGATATTAGATGAGCAGAAAAATGGTGGTTGTGGGTACTGGAAGAGGAAGAGGGAATGAAGCAGGCAGGGGAGATGGTTGTGGGGACAACATGAGGAAGAGGGGGGCGGCGGGTTTGGGAGGAGGGAGGGCTGGTGGCGGGTGAGAGGTGTGGTGGCGGCAACGGCGGGTGGGAAAGGAGGAGGAGGTGGCAGTTGCGGGTGGGGTGGCGGCGGGTGGGGGGTGTTGGCGGCGGAAAATAGAGGGGAGGGCAGGGGCTGCAGCGGGGGGCGGGGGGGGGGGGAGGCTTAGGTCATGGGGGCTAGGGTGGGAAATTGCACGGGGAAAGAAAAACCTACTCTTGATACCATATAGAGAATTGAATAGAAATGTATTGGATGAATAAAAAGGTTTACAGTGCATTCTCTTAAATAGGATAAGAGAGGAGAAACGAAAACAGAGATGAGCAACATGGGATTAAACCACATAAGTAAAAACATAAGTGAGGCACATGCTAGGCACATGTCACTCAGTGAAACATAAACATATCTCTATAGTCCAACTTCTAGTAATTATTCAATAGTTATCTACTTTTGGACATTCCCTCTGATGTTATTTACTACCGAGCTACTAAATAATTGCTACTTTTGAAGCTTGCCTACTACACACTTGAGATTTTTGAATGGTTAGACTATTGTATCGTGTTAACTTAATTACTCTAATAACATTTAGATGGTCAATCTCTAATTAAAAGTTTTGAAGCTTACACGTTAGCCTATGATTAACAAGTCTAGCATTCACAAAATATACTTTCTACGTTGTTTTTATATGATGACCGCTTTTTCGAAAAGCGTCCGTTCAAAATCCGCTTCACGCTTAAGCACCCTAGGAGGTCCAACCGCTCGCTTCTCGCTTTCCAAAACCTAAACTGTAAGAATCACAATGAACGGGCAAGTTGTCGTTGTTTCCATTGAAACCAATTACACATGCATTTCATAAAACAAATCCAATACACTCCGAGCAAACTCTTTCCTACAACTTAACACTTTCTTCCTTTTTTCCTAATGACCCTACAAAATCAATTAATAATGAGAGAAGGGGAAGCATGAAGATGTTTGGAATCCTTGCGATTGAGGACTAGCCAACGGGGGGAGTTGTAGATCTCGATGCTATCATGCTTCACACCCTAGCACCCCAGCAAGGTCACCTACCCCTGGCGTCGAGCTCCACTATATGTTGCATGAGCAAGAACATGAATGTGACCTTATGAAGCCGTGGAAGACGCCCCTGTAGACATTGACATTGTACAAGGAGGAAGGGTCTGCGGTGATCGCTGTGGACGCCATGGGGTGCTTGCATAGTTCATTGACGTAGAGAATGCCTGCCCCCCTAGCAGGACCTACTTGACTGTGATCCTTGTATTGAGCTCTACAAGTGGCGACATCACCCGCAACCAGTGTTTTAAAAAGCGCCCTAGGCGGCCGCTTAAGCGGCCGCTTAAGCGTCACAAGGTGGCTGACGATGAAATTGTGCTATAAGCGGCGCTTAAATAAATTTGAGAAAAGCGGCCGCTTTTTGCCCGCTTAACCCGCTTTTTCCCGCTTTTTTCCCGCTTTTTCCCCGCTTTTTTCCCGCTTTTTGCCCGCTTTTTTCAGAAAAACTGCTGTAAGCATATAACATTAAGTACATTATATGCCATGTTTAGTATTGACTATAATATATTAAATTAGCATGCATTAAATGTTCTATGATATACTTAGTTCTAATTTAGAATGCATACTTTTGTAAGTTGTAATGATATGGTACTTTTGTGATGTATCCAAATGAATTGTAGGTAACTATTATCTAATTTAGAATGCATACTTTGATTAAATGTACTGCTGTAATGTATGACTATTTGATGATGTGCAAATGTAATAATATGTTTGTTAGCTAGCTATGATAGGTCTATTATTTACTGTTTAGCTTTGTAAACATGATACAAAATTGTTGTTTCATCTTGTATATACACTTATTATTTTATGTGTAGGCTGCTTTATCTATGACAAGTATATTGTTTACTATATTATCTAGATACAATCGTTGTTGTATAGTTGTATTCTAAACTATTTGGGTGTTTTGTATTGTCTTGCACAATGTTTAGATATGTATACAAATTTCAAAAATATAGTATTTATATACATATGTATGTAATTTTGCATAAAAGTTTATAGGAATTGGAAATCCGCTTTTCTAAAAAGCGCCCGCTTAATCGCCCGCCTGGCGATTAATCGGCTACAAGGTCCCGTCCGCACGCTTCCCGCTTTGCGCTTTTTAAAACCTTGCCCGCAACAACATAGCCTGTTGCTGTTGTGGTAGTTGTGAGCATTGCAACAGTTGTTGTCGCTCCTCCGACGTCTGGAACTCCTGTGGCTGTCGCCACTATCGACACTGTGTGTTGTTCATGCGATGACTTGCACATGATCTCCAGTCCGGCGTCTAGCAAGAGGAGGCACAATTGGATAGGAGGCGGAGATCGGACGACAGAAGTGGCATAGTAATTGTTGGTGAGGGGAGATGTAGAGGAACAATGCATAGATAGGGATGTGGCAGACGAAGATTGGAAGTCAAAGTCGTCGAAGGGAGTTTGGAGAGATCAGGGTCCTTGAGGCTATTAGGGTTAAATAATAGTGGGTATTAATGAGTACCAGTGGATGACGTGTGAAAATGCCCCACTAGGCGAGATCCCCATATAGATCCATCGAGATGTTTAGATCCATTTGAACCATTATTACTGGGTCTGAGCACGCTGGGTTGAGATGGGAATGGGTTTAGTGGGGAGATTTGCCATCCCTACTTGAGCCACATAGCTCTCCCCCTCCATTGCCGCTTGGAGCCTCGGATATTGTCACGAGGCTACAATATTGTAGCTTGCTTCCACCCATGTCCTCCATTGCCACATAGCTCTCCCCCCCCCCCCCCCCCATTGCCGCTTGGAGCCTCGGATATTGTCACGAGACTACAATATTGTAGCATGCTTCCACCCATGTCCTCTAACTTCTCAGCTTTTCCCCCTCCCACGCCTCATCACTCCCCTGTTCTGAGTGGCATTGCAGGTATGTCATACAGTATTATCAGCAGGGGGTCGTCAATGTTGGCGGGGGAGTCGTTGGAGGACTGGAACAGTGCCCGGTCAGTGGTGGCGGGGGAGTCATTGGAGGACTGGAACAGGGGTTAGCTGTAGTGGCAGAGGCATAGTAGTAGCCGCTTCCCTGCTACATATTCAGAAGTGTAGATAAGTAGGAATTGCCGAGTAACAGCAATTACTCGGAGTTGGAACCGTGGAAGATTATGCTGAAGGGTAGTCTCCATATCATAGTTGTAGTGCCGGTGGCAGCACAACAAGGTGGACCGGGAAACGGAGGAAGGAGGTGATGGGAGTACGAATTTCCCCCCTTCTTCAATGGGACCCCCCTCCCCCTCCCCCCGTACACACACAAACATGAAAGGTTGATGTTGCATCTTTTGATTCATCATCATCTAAGCCTTACTCCCAATCATTTTGGATCAGCTGCATGGATCCTTGTTTCTAACTCAATTCTGTTTAGGGGGGCTCATATTCTCATGAACATGTAATGCCTTAATGCCTCATAAGATATTTTGATTAATACCCATATTTATATATTTGATTGTGAAAGGCTGAAACATATTAGATTCTCGACCTGAAGTTCCATCTATCATTTTTTTAATACATATGTTCTCTCCAAAAGGTTCTCTGACAAACACATTTTCATATTTCCCATATAAGTATTTATTCTTTGATGTAAATGATTACAATAAATTATTGAATATTTTGAAATGAATTTCCGACTCGATATTAAGGATCAAATAACTGTACTTTAGTGGCAATATACTTGCAACATTTGAACCAATTCTCTTTTACAAAGTGCGAATGATCTCAAACATGCAATAAGAAAGAGGCTACTGTGCACAAATATAAGCTAACCTGCAGTGATTTCCTTGGTCCATAAGTTGGCACGCAACTAGAAGCAGTCGTGCAATTTTGATGCAGAACCCCAGACTAGCTGCAGCACAAACGTTCGATATCGAAAAAAGATATTGTTGTCGTTTTTTCATGTGCAATAGATACCAGCACGACCTGACTCATCTGTCTGTTGAGCATCTGGCTATGTTTTTTCTGACCCTTTTAGGTAACAAGTTTATTTCATTGAAAACATCTAAAGATGTTTTTATTTACTAGCATAACATGCATTATTGTTTATCAACAATTTGATAGATTATGTGGTATGCCTGTACATGCTAAGTCTTTCTGTATTATGAGTATGGTCTTAGTTATGGAAGAGGAAACTTCCACCTGATATGTTATTAATATTGTTCCTTTAAATAAATTCTCCTGCTTTTGTATACCTGGATAAAAGCCTCATACAATCTGATCATTTACATGTTTGCATTGATGCTATCATTGGATGTTGTGCACAAAACATGACATTTGTCCTTTTTTGCAGGAAGAAAGTGAAAAAACAGGTAAAGTAACATCTGCTGGCATGTATTTTCTACATTTTCAAGTATACCATATGGATTCAACAATGAATGCAGTATGTCATAATTGCTGTTGATTTTGATTGAACTTGAGAATCTAGCAATAGTATATATATTTGAAATTGACTTCATTTGTTGTTTACTATAGTTGGCAATGGCTAAAGATCCGGAAGCTGCTTTTTTTAAAAGGTTGGAAGGCCTACAACCTTGTGAAACATCCGAACTCAAAGCCGGAACTCACATTTTTGCAGTATATGGTTTGCATCAACGAACTAACTCTTCTTTACTGTCATCCGATGGTAATAACTTCTCTAATAGATTGTCTCTCATTTTGATTTTGTTTCAGGAGATAATTTCTTTAAACCAGCTAATTATACCATCGAGGCTTTGTGTGCCAATTCATTTGAAGATGTGACCGAAAGGCTCAAGGAAATAGAGGCTGAAATTCTTAAGAAAAGGAACGACCTGCGGCAATTTGAGTCGGAGTACAGAAAAGTATGTACTGTCTAGACTGGTTCATGGAAGCACAAAATTTATACTATATAAAAGTTCCTTTGACCTTTCATTTTATTGTTGGTAGGCTCTTGCACGCTACCAAGAAGTGACCAACAGATATAGCCAGGAAAAGCAAGCGGTATGCATGGATTTAATAATCATTTAATCTGAGTTTTTTAGTAGAGTTCCTCCACGCCATGTTTGATTCTCTCCGTTTCACTTCTGTTTTAGTTTCAATGTAGCCGTTTCATAGTCTGTTTTGTTTGCCTATTCGAGTTGTTTTAGTGCCCTTTGCTAAACACCTTTTTTTCAAGATTTTTTTCCTGAAAAAGTGTTTTTAATGGCAAACATACTTAGTCTGTTTATTTGAAATATATATTCTGTTACTTCTTGTGGCTTTATTCTGTGGTCAACATTGAGCTTTATACGTGGCTTGTATATGATAGGTCGATGAACTGCTGAAACAGAGGGATGGTATCCATTCATCCTTCACAGTCAACCATACATTATACTCTAATGGCAATGGTAGCAGCAGTGGAAAATTTCAAAGTATGGTTTCTGAGTCGGCAAGTCCGACTGAGAACACAAATTCTGATGGCAAGGACAAAAATGGCAGAAAGGGATGGTTCAGAGTTAAAATGAGTCGGTCTGAGAAGAAAGGGTGAAGTGCTCTAAAGACCTTGTCTACATGAACGTTATTTACTCTCACAAGCTTTGCCTATGTTAAGGAGTTGAAGTTTGGGTGGCGCTGAAAAATCCAATTTGTCATCCAACGTGTTCCATCATTGGAGTGCAAGATTGCTGTTTGTGCTGTAGTTTAATTGTCCATGTGTGTTGAATCGGCTATTATTTTGTGCAGCTACCTTACAGGTTCCATTTTCTGCTGTCTTTTGTATTTTTAAATTTGACGTGATGCTGATTATTATAAGAATCTGGAAGCTCTCTGTATTTTTGTAGCTTCCTTGTATGTAATACATATGTAGGGACACTTGTAGGCTATGAATTTTCTTTTTACGAATGTTAAATAAATTGTTACTGGAGCTGGCCAGTTTGAATCTATATGTTCTGTTTAGGCTGACACCATGAACCAATTTTGGAAGTGTAAATGGGGAGCAATAGCCATGCCATCGGATCTTCTCACCCATGCGATCTACGGTAGATGGGTAATAGTTAAATTAGTCTCCTTTGACTTGTGTCCATGCTGTCTTTTCATAACATCCATAGGGCGTCATGAATACTTTTTATCAAAAACTGCTAGCGGAATTGTATTACTGCAACCCCCTCCCAGCAGGCCGACATACGCCTCACAGACAGTTTCTACACAATATAAAACGAAATGAGACCCTGTCAAAGGTGAATCTCCACAATAAATGTTGTCACTAAACTGTGCAGTTAATCAGCAGCCTCAAGCATTACCAAATCTCTTGATGCATCTGTATCACACTCCCAGTCAACACAACCTCATTAGGTTATCTTTCTTATAAAGTTGGCAGGCCTATTTGCTTGTGTATATGTTTGCAACTTCCAACTTATCGGCGCCAAAAACCTTGTCATTTTGTTAAAATCCTCCTCAATTCCAAGGAAGACCCTCGCACAAGTGGGCCACCAAAAGTTGATCGTTTGCACGTGCCTCAGCTGTAAGCTCCAGGGTTCTAAGGCTACTATCTTACGTATGCATCTCTCCCGAAGCCGAATAAATTGGCTATTGTCCATGTTGGCTCAAAGGCCTACATGCAACATATTTTGATATGCGTTATATTCCCTTGTTGCTTTGATATTGCTATAAGGTGGTTTATAACAATTGGAGTAAGAAACAAGATAAAGATTAAACTACGTTGCCTATGACATGGACTTAATGTATTATACACAAGTTCATTGATTCAAATCTCTCTACATTTCTTATTTCAAAATGACTAAGTAGTTGTTAAGAAAACAACTTTCCCCTAGTAATTTCCATAGTCAGTCATTAGAATGTGTACTGCCAAAATCTACTAGAGGCAAATTTTGATAGTTTGTTTAGGGACCAAAGAATTGAGTCTTGGCATAGAGAATGATTTAGAGAGTCGTTATCATTCTTGTGTTGAATAAGTTTGATCGACCATCGTGTTTGTTTAAGTATCGTTTGATGGAAATGGTCAAACGATTTTATAAATGAGGAGATAGCTGTTGGGTTGAATGACTCCTGATACTTACACCATCGGTCAATGTATTGTATCGTTGAGGTGCACCTTGGTAGAAGTCAGTTCGATCGAGTATGACTGATGAATACCCAAGTAGTCATTTGAACACACAAATTGACCTCCCATAGCGACTAAATTTTAATTTGAGGTGCCACCACAATATCTAGTCTAGTCCAACTTATTTCTATAAATGGGAACCCCGTAAGGCCTTCCGTAACAGAACAAGCTGGATTATATTTTGTGAAATCTGTAGTTGCAATCTAATAATGCTAAAGTTTTTGAGCTT
Organism: Alisma plantago-aquatica; assembly: GCA_963693085.1. Taxonomy (NCBI): domain Eukaryota; kingdom Viridiplantae; phylum Streptophyta; class Magnoliopsida; order Alismatales; family Alismataceae; genus Alisma; species Alisma plantago-aquatica. The sequence goes on along the minus strand of OY856412.1, from coordinate 1,192,207,484 downwards.
CTCCTAGTCTATACCTTGTCTATTTTTAGAGAAGACCAACAACAATTTTTTTGTTCTGTGTGCTCTCAATTGCATAATCCTTCTTCATATCCCCAATTCTGTGTGTGGATTGAAACTATAAATGCTTTAATGTAAAGGAGCGACGACTTTTAGATACTTGAAAGGGTCCTTTTGTAGATCTTCCAAGTCTAGAAAAGAAGAATCGTGGTGTCCACGCAGTGGCTACACGTAAAGGAAGAAGTGACAGTCTCCCGAGTCCCAAGAAAGAGGCGTTCTAGTGATCTCGTAGCCAATAGAACGAAGAATATCACATCAAGTGTTTCAAGTATTTAGTGTATTGTGTACTTATCTAATATCTAGAATAAATTTATTTATGAAGCCTAGTAATTGTAAAGCCGTCTGGGGTTGGATGCAGGACATTTTAGTCATGAATCACCTTCCATTCTATTTCCATTGTCATTGGCTACCCTTTCTCCTCCTATGTTATTGATTGTTTGTGAAAAAGGTTCTTTTGTTTGAAAATTTTCAAAATATCTCCGGGGTTTCATTCACCCCCTCTAGAATCTTTTTATTTGGTATCATAATACTTTCTAGTTACTCTTCACCGAGCTAGAATATCGGGACAACACTCTTGGGACCGCCAACTTTGAAGGAGTTCACCACACTAAGTATTCAATGTTTGATGGGGACACAATGCCTATATTGATAAGAGGATGTATTTCCTCTCCAAAGGGATCACCCATAAACTATGGAAGATGATGTTCAGGGAGTAGCAACAACCACCACCAACCCTTGAAGACCCGGACTCGAAAATGACAAATATGACAACACTAAATACTAAGGCTGATTGTATAAGATTTTTTTTTCATATTCTCATTAGAATAATATATTGTGATAACACATGTGTGATTTGACACTCACTTTTAGTTAGCCATGAAGGTACTAGCCAAGTCAAGGAATCCAAAATAAATATGCCCAACCATTAAGTAGATTTTTTCTTGATGGAGAAAACTAAATACATTGCTTAGGCAAATCTAGGATTGTCCACCCTTGGTAATGGACTGAAAGCTCTTGGAAGCCTATTTTAGAGAAAGAGAAAGTGGCTAAGATACTTGGGTTATAGACACCTAAGTATAAGAAGAAGATGATAACAAAGCATACTCAAATAACCTAGTCGAGCTGCTCATAGAAGAGATGATTGAAAATCTTGAATCATATGAAGGATTAAGGGCAACCCTGATTGTGTAAAAGAACAACCAAATAAGGGAAGGTTGATGTTCAAAACTTCAAACTCATCACACAATGTCAAGGTTTGAAGTTCTTTAGGTAATCTTCTAGTAAATTCTCTTTACCTTCTTGAGTACCCATGAATCAGGTAAGAAGGTGTTGGAGTTTTTAAAAGAAAGGTCTCAACTCACTTATCACCCGTAACTATACGAGGTCAATTGTAGCCGAGTATCGAACTCAAGGAGCTAGGTCAACTAGGCTCAAAATTGTAAACTTTCATTAATCTAAGTCGAATTACAAAATTTGAGTTGATTACAGATAGCCTAAATGCAAGTAACAATAAAAGAGCTTGGGTTAAAGGTTCAATTTAGAATTTAGAAAATCCTAGATATGAGATTTCACTACCACACCATCACATCATGCATAACTACAAAATTAAATCATGTAGTCAATTTACAAGGAGATTGTCATCGGCACACACCTCCTGGTGTTGTGAGATGGTTCTCTTCATCACATAACACTCCCGTGTTTATGCTAGATTTGAACACAATCTAAAACCCTTAACATACTCCAACCATTTTCATGGTAAAGAGCATATTGCCATGAATCCTACTCCCTACTTCCTCATACATCCCTCGAATAGTACAAGAAAATATAAAATATGTATAAAAGGTGGCCAACCAAGCATACAAGCAACAAATCACTATAGGCATCCATGGAGAAGCAAATTAACTAACATTCAATATAAATTTTGAGTTCTCACGAGTGATGGCATGAGATCTACTCTCCCATACCTAAGAAAAGAGTTCTACTCGTCCATAATGGAGATGTACAAATATATTGTAGAATTTTCAGAGTTTTGCATGGCTAAGAGAAGAAACATGAACCAAAAGTGTAGCCAAGGGGAAGTATAACTCCGGCTAGAGGACGAGATTCCACCCTTGGAGCTGCTTCAACTCAGACAATCCTCCCTCCCAAGAAGCTTGAGTGAGAAGAAAAGCTCTGCTGCACCTTTGGAGAAGAATTGGAGAAGAAATGAAGTAGAATGGAGGTTCTTTCTCAAGAAAACCACTTCTTCCATCCCAAAATCGCCTTCCTTTTCTTTGAAACTTCTCTTGGACAAGAAGTGCTTCAAAATGACGAGTGATAACCACCGAAAAGGTTGCATTTGTGTTTTAAAACGAGGGGCAATTGCTACTGATTTCTACATAAATTGATAAAGACACAACATGCCTTCAAGGAGACACATCGTGTCTCGTCATGTGACTTGTCGACTAACGGCTACTGCGTGAGAAATACACGACGTGTCCCCTTAAATACACGTTGTGGAGCGGTCACTGAAGTCGATCTGGGCATAAGGCACACAACGTGTTTGATTAAATATACGACCGTGTGTGTTGGCAGTAAGTCGGAGTCGGCCTCTGGATCGTGAGGGCACACCATGTCTTAATAGAGACACGTCATGTTGTCTGCTATGCATTTTGGGCACTGAGACAGCTGGAATCTTACATGCTCGTGTCTTAATAACACACAACATGTTCTTTGTTGCATGAGCCTTTCTGGGAAGTTACACGTCGTGTCTTAAATAACAACAAAAAAGTATCACTTTGAAAATAACACTTGCCCAATATGATAGTGCTCATATATGGGTGCATTCCCTATTTAGAGCATGATGCAGTGAAATTTTGGTCTCATTCTAACATACAAGGAGTAACTTGTATTTTGATCTTTTTGCTCCTTGGTATCATATTACTCAAAGTATACTTGTTTGATCATAATAATTAGTATCTCCATTATTCTTGATTAATATATAATTTAAAATAAATTATTTTAATATATGTTAGTTTCTTTCTATCTAGAGTACATCATTATAATAACATTATCAAAAGTTTATCTATACTTGTATTAATAATATATATTAAATTCACATAACAATTGTATGGTGTGTACTATTAACACACATACATAAATTTGCACAAACACAAATGTATATATATATATATTTATATTGAACCTAAAACTTTAATAATTAATACTTTATTATAACATTGTTATAGAATATATGTATATTTACACATACATAGTTATTTCTATCAATATGTGTATTATATTGAGTAAATGCATATATTCATATGTTAACTTGCAAACAACATGTATAAATGTATAAATATATAAATATAATTATAAGCATATATTACATTATGGAGATATATGCATTTTCTACATGGTGTCAAAGTTTACTTTACTATTTTCCTTGGTGAATGTGCCAAATTATGGGTGCATTTATTTTTATGGATGATATGCCCCACATTTGGATGAACATCTTACCTAAAAGTGAGTGTATCCAACTTACAGAAAATGTTCTATGTTAAGAATGAATTTAAAAAATGGTGCTAGTTTGGTTATTATTTTAAGAAAAATGTTCAAATGTATTATCTCTCTCTATTTTATAAGCATTATAACATGTGCAATTCCATTATATTTTGTTCTTGTAGAAGGATAAATAGTTGTTAATAAAATATCTAAGAAATCCCTCAGTGATTACTATACTAAGACATTAGGGTCAAAACATTTATTCCTGAAATGTATTTGAGGTGCATTTTGAAAATTCGATTCGAGATACTTAATTTTTGGCCTAATTATAAGTCCAATCAAGATAGTGGATGCTTGGATTTTTCATCCAATAATGACTCAAGGAGTCATTATGGCTCTAGGTTGTTCTCACTGGAGCTCTAAGTCTAACCAATCATGATGTTAAAATAGCTAAACCGATTGCAAGATCATTTCTAATCAAGGCCACAAACATTGGCTCAAGATGCCTCTTGATGTTCACACCCCAATCAAAGTACATGACAAAGTGGATTGATATCACACTTCAAATGAGTGCGACTGTGGAACGTCCAACATAAATTTTCGCCTCCTACAACAAGTAAATTTCAGGTTGACACTCAACCATTAATATTTAGGAAAACTCTAATATACTACCCCCTATGGACTTCCATAATATACTTAAAAATAGAATGATATTGATTGTAGTTTGATTTGTGTAATACTTAATTGAAATAATATATTGTTCACGGTTTTGATCTTCTCCTAGTCTATACCTTGTCTATATTGATAGAAAAGCTCAGGATTGACTTTTTTTCATGTATTCTTACAATTGCATAATACCTATTCCCATATCCAATTCCCATTCTATAGTATACTACTAGAAGTTTTTAAGGTAAGGAAGCATAAACTTGTAGTGTGCGTAAGAAGAAGTCCTCTTGGTGTTCTTTCAAGCCTAACATAGAAAATTGCCGATGTCTCCCATCAACTACAAGTAAAGGAGGAAGTAGAGGACTCCCTGGTCCCATGATAAAGGAGGCATTCTAGTAATCTCCAAGTGTCAGTTCAAGTGTTTTAGTTTTTTGTTCATGAATAAAGTGACTCATAAGCTTAAGGGTCACAAGTCCATTTATGACAGATTTAGAGATTTTAGTCTTGAACCACCTTACACTGTGTGTTAATTTGCATTGGACATCCTTCCTCTTCCTTCTTATTTACTAAATTATTTGAAACCAAATGATTTTAACATATATGTTTGTTTAAATTTCTTGAAGCCTAGTGAGAATTCTATTCTCCCTCTCAGACTTCTTTCATGCACGTCCCTCACATATCAATAATTTCCCTACCCTTCCACCTTAAGACCTTATTCATCAACCCACTTTGCTCATATATCTTCAACTCCCTTATCCTTAAGACTTTTGCAATTAACCACTTTGTATCTATACCTTATCACTTGAGCCAACCCCTAGAAAAATATGTGTCTTCTACATATCTTCCAAGATGCACCCCTACATATTTTCAATTCTAATACATTTAAAGCAAACCCTCACTGTCCTACTTCACCAAAATCATCCTATGATCTAGACTCTCTCCTACATAGTGCAAAACACGTCTAGATGCTCAATGTCACCATAATAGGTTCACCGCAAGTAAACCCCTCATCAATCATAAAGTTTTAGTTCTCTCTTTCTTCACTACAAGAAAGCAAACCTTTCTTGAGGGAAAAAGATGGCTTCAAGACCAAAAGCTTTATAACCTATTTTACCATCCTCCAATTTTACTATCTATCACCTATAATTATTAAGTGAGATTTTCTATCATTCTCATCTATCTCACAACATTAATATCTTTATTCCATAAGTGTTTGTCCTCTTTTAACCCTGCTATCTACAAGTGAAGTTTCTTTTTTATGTCTCAGACTACTATCTTCTAAATTTTTTGAGGCATCCTATGATGCCAAATCATTTTATATTCTCTCTAACTAATACAAGATGTGTCATTTCAGAAAATTCCCAACATGTACTTGAAAGATTTCATAGTAAATGTGTTATCCTCTCTAGGATTCAAAACAAGTTGTCCCTCTTACTAGATAACTTCATTTTCGAAACTTTTGTCCCCATCATATTCTATAGGATATTATAATACAACCCATAAAAAATACTAATTACTACAAATAATGGAGTTACTCCAACTAGGGTCATCCTGAACCCCATATATTTCCGGATATACTATCCTCCTACTTTTATATCTGGCAATCAAAAAATATATCTCCCCCATTTTACCCTCCACTATATCTTCCCCAAACGATATGAAAAACCTTACAAACCCTCTTCCAAAAGACCAACAATCTCATCCATTCTTTAATAAATATTGGATAAATCCCATTCATCCCAACCATACATTCCATATATATATTATCCTATATTACCCCCTCCTATAACAATCCATCCTACCTAGATTCATGATCTCTATTGAGAGTATTTGGAAATTTCTATCACATTTTACTTTTTTAGAAGTTATAATTGAAAAAAGATTATTAAAACATAATCCTATGTATCAATAATGTGATTGTTTTTATATTTACTTTGGTACCTTTGTGACACCAATTAAAGAGATAACAGTTCAATGGAATAAATATCACATATGGTGACCCCTTGGTTTGTAATATTGTCTTGTTCCAAGCCTTAAACACCTTATGATGTTATGTTTAATTTTAGATACTCTTAAAATATTACTTTGAAAAGAGAGTGACTTGAAGGTCAAGAAAAAATTATTAAACTAATAAATTTACAGTGCCATATTTTATGGTAGCAAGATAAGAGAAGAGTAAAGATGATTCTAAGATTTCAAGATGATGGCTTTCCTTGTAGTTTAATACATTAATTATCTAATACGGTGCATAGATGTATATATATTTCTTAATGGTTTTATTTGGGTAATGACATGTTTTCCTAATGTGATGAAACTTGATCAAAGGTGAGTTTTAGTCACAAGTAGTGGCTTCTCAAGAAAATCAGAGTTATCGTTTAAAAGTTTTCAGTTTTCTAAGACTTTTATGAAGTTCCCTTTTAATTGATGGTTTGATTGATTATTCTATCAATGTGATAAAATTGGCATTTAATGCCTAAGTCAAGCTTCGGGGCACACCAACTAATGAGGGGATATGAACACCTTTTGATCACGATTTTACCATTATTGCTTTGTCTTGAACCTCCAACCAACCTAGAAGGAGGGGGGAACCCATCAACTCTCCTTTTATTTTATAATAAATGACAAATAATCATCAAAAATTCCTCAAAAAAGGTATAATTAAAAAAGGGAAGATAAAATTCATAGAGGGAGTTTAAAACATTCTCGAATCTTAGGAAATACCAACATTTTCTGAAACAAAATATAAAATAAAGCCAAATAGATCCTCTTTGTCTTCTCCTTGAGATTTATTCATGTTGTTTCTTGCTAGATAATAAAAAACATCAGATCATAATTCTTAACATAAATCTCCAACAAATTTAAAAAATGGTCATCTTATTTGTATATTATATGCATTGGTGTAACTAAATGTGTTCATATATATTTAATAATATATATGATAATTCAAGTCAAGTAATTGTAGATAACATAACTTCTACATTTTCATTTTGGTAATCTCATAATCTTTCTCATCTCATTTGGTAAACCAATATTCAATCCATAATTGAATTATGAAGTGCATGACATGTCATCAAGCTCATCGGCATGTACCCCATCATTGGTTTCTTTCACCTCACTTCTTTTGTTTTTTTGAACACTCTTATAGTGATTATTCTACATTTTATCTAGAGAATGAGTTTCTCCCCAACACATGCTTATGAGATATCAAATACTAGATTGCATGTTATCCATTAATGATTCACATAAGATTTCATAATTTTTACATTAGTTAAAACACTTAGTGCATATATCATGTAATACAAACATCTGATAAACTTTGGGAATCCGAAAAAGTATGATGGAAGTGATTATTCATACTTTAACCCACATAACTATGTTGCAAAGAAGTATATCTCCAAACCAATCAAATTCAATGATTTCTAGGTCCTAAGCTGAAAATGTCAAATAACACCAATGTGTTCCCAAACATTCTTTTCGAGGGCATTTAAGATAACTTTTAGGTTATAATTGAGGATAGGTTCTGGTTAAGTGAAATCTAGTTGTTTGATTCATATACTAGGTATCTATACCAAGATGTTTTTCATATATATATTTTCTATGTCAAAGTTGGTACTATGATGATAAAAATAGTAGCCTTAATTAAGAATTTGATAGCATACTGTTATTGATAGGTACTTTTGAACTAGGGGTATAATTAGGTTATAGAACCATGTTAAAGATTTTCTTGTCATTCTCTTGATCATATTGATATATAATACTATTATATTTGGACATGATTAAAAGTTTCTAGGGTGTATGCAAGATATCCCAAGTCAGAAAAACTTGGGTCATCAGATGCAACCATCTAGGTCCATATGGTGCTTCCAGATGATCTAGGGGAGGCATACAAACCATTTCATTTATCCATGGATTTGGGCCCAATATAATGGTATGAGACCCACGTTGGTTGAACATAGCCCGATTCTCCCTTTCTCTATCTTTGTGTGAACTTTCTCATCTCACTCCCTCACTTGTAGAACACGATTCTGTTGTCCACCTTCTATATGTGCACACTGCCCATAAGGAACCCTTACTAGAAGTCCATCACTGAACTTGCGCTCACCATGAGCAGGTCTACCCCAAGATTCCTCTGCCATTGCCCCACCCTTTTGGCCCATATGTCTCTTACCAGGCTATGATACTACAGTCCTAGTCTTTGTGTGTGTCTATCACTACCCAAGGAGGATCTAAAAGGAAGGAAGAAGGCAGTTAGGAGTTTCCTAAACTTCCATGCACCGTGTTGGCTCCCCACAATCACTACAACATACTGGACCATTGGGTCGGAAAGCCTCAATAGTCATACACCTAGGACAGGGGAGGATCTAGAAAATGTTAGTAAAAGGGCTGAGTTGGAAGGGCTTAGTTGATTATAACATGCATACTAGATTACTGGGTCAGAAAGCCTCTGTAGTCATACACCACCAGCAGGGGAGGATCCAGAAAATGTCAGTAGGGGGCTGAGTTGGAAGGACTTAGTTGATTATAACATGGGGGATGAGTTAAATGAGTTCATAAAAATGTATCTTATGTGAGATTTGAACCTTGGCAACTTGCCTAGAAATACAACTTGATATCTATCCGGCTAGTCATTTTACTTAGAAGTTATATTAAAAGACATTTTATATATACCACATTTTCCCATTTTATATATGTATAAAAGCATGTATATGGATTTGGGAGGGGAGATTCATCCTCGGTTGCCCCTGACTACCAGACCTCCATGGAAGGGGAGAAGAAGCTCCATGTTAGGGAGGAGGGATTTGTCCCTGGATATCTTCCTACCATACTAAAACTCAGATGATTATGAGGTGGTCTAGTGGTAGCCTCGAGGACGTCTTATATATGAAAATACATGGCTTATGTGTTGGATATAAATGATGCATGCTACATGAGTTAAGACCAATGTAGATGTACATAAAGAGTATGGAGGAAAAAGTAGTTTATTCTTTAGTGCAAACTAATAACAGGACTAAGAAATTATCTTCCATTTCCATCTTCCTTTTTACACAAAAAGATAACTTTTTAATCAATTAATTAATTGATTGTTTAATTATTACTTTCCAAACTAGAAATGGACTGATTGTTTATTATTAATTGGAAATAGACATATCCCTTCTTAATTGAAAAGAGATTCATTATTTTCCTTGATGTTTTTCCTTCTTAATTAGAAAGGACTCCTTGTTTTCCTTATTTATTGGAAAGAGACTCCTTGTTTTTATTTTTATATGTACAACTCGATTGTGTGATCATATTTTACTGTGAATAGGATGTGAGGGTGTTGAGAGGGTTACAAATAAGTCTTTGGTCATTAGGGTTAAATATAATACAAAAGTAAGATTTAAACAACAACGACCACCGTTTACGTGTGATAGAACCCTTGCCTAAAAAAGTTGTCTTGCCTCTATCATCACTCCACGAGTGCCTCTTGGAGATTCTTCTCCCGTAAAAAGTCTGTCTGTCCTTCCTTCTCTCATAAACATGATCTATCTGGTGGTGGTACCTGTGATTGCTGAGCTGTACTGGTAGTGAATCTTATCCGTCATCTACAACATTCTTATACTACAGATTCATGATCAGATTAACTAGAAGAATGACACTCATCCAGGACAATTATGAGCCATAAATCTCTTTAAATATTACGTCCTATTACTTAATGAATGATTTGGTCTGCAGTTCCTAACTCTATTTTATTTTCTATTCTTCCAACTCTATTTGTTCTACATATTTCTTATCTGCATATGGTCCAAAATTGTTAATTATAATTGTAATTGTTTCTACTACATGTAACGACAGAAAAATTTATATCCAAATGTATTAAGGAAATCGATTTACTATTTTTAGCTAACAGTGGTCGACCATGGTTTTGGCATTAAAATTGACATGATGAATATGCTTTAAAAATTAACTGATACTAATTTTTTCTATTGGCAAAGTAGAATGCAAATTTGCTAAATATGTTGGGTCATAGTAAGTTTTTAGAAGAAGATGAACCTAAACCAAATGAAATATAAATTGGAGGAAGGTTATAGGACGTATCGAGGGTTAATCTTATTGTCTTTAAATAACTATATGATACATACTCTAAGCTGTCAGTTACCACTTTCAAGTTTTTGTGAGATGCTTTAGAAAATAAAAGAAAATTAGGGTGGTAAAAGTATTATGTTTCTAAGTTTCTTAATTTTTAGATTGTAGAGGGTATACCTATTTTGACCGAACTTATAACTTTCAACTCTTGTGTCACTATCTCAAAGATGCGGGCATGAAAATGCCTCATAAGTCTATCATTATGTCTAACATAGAGAAATTCTCTTAATTTTGGGAGCCATTTGGCATGAGTCTCAAGGACTACAGAGGAGACATGACAATGAATAATCTTATGATGAAAATTACCATACAAGAAAAGTACTTGAAAGGGAAGAATGTCAAATTATCTATTGATGTAAAACCAACTGTCAATTTTATAGTTGCTAAAAATAAAGATAAAAAATTAAATAATATATACAAATCTAAGACTAAGATCCAAAAGAAACCATATAACAAAGCTTGTTGGACATGTGAACAGGATGTCCATTAGAATAAGGGCAATCCTTAAAAAAGGCAAAAAAAGCTACAAAATCTACAACTGAAGAAGCTATAGTCAATATGAGACTGCATCCTTGAACCTCAATGATAGGTATGTGTCTATAAAACCAGAAGTCCTTTCAATTTTTGAACTATTTTACTGGATAATTACACTGGGGCTAATGTATACGTTTGTGATGACAAGTCCCTGTTTGTGTCTTACCATACCTCAACATGTCAATCTGTAACTTTACATGATTCTAGCTCTGTAGAAGTCAAAGGTGAAGGACGGTGTGTGGACTTGAAGTTTCCTTTGGAGAAGGTTCTGACACTTCATAGAGTGAGACATGTTCTAACCATTTGACACAATATACTTAGTGTCAATTCTTATTAGGAATGGTTTTAGAATAGACTGCAAATGTAATAAGAAATTATTACACACTTTTTTGACTCTTTATTTTTTTGGCAAGGGGTATTTATGTGACATGAAGAACCTTTTTAACATTCTTGTTGAACCTATTTTGAACCCAATAGTAAAATTGAATGATAGTAGTTCTGTATGCATGAATCTTGTATCTTTTGACATATGGCATATTCGTTTCCGATATGCTAATTATGGCTCAACCAAACGAATGACCGATCTAGATCTAATTCCTAAATTTGACATTAATGTTAGTAGATGTAAAATCTATGTGCAAGTTAAAGTTCCTAGAAAGCCTTTTTATTCTGTGAATATGAATTAAAAAATCCTTATTTTAATACACACCGATATTGTGAGGTAGGATTGCTACTAGGGATAAAAACATTATTTCATAACTTTTTGTTGACGATGCAAGTAGATACTATTATGTCTATTTACTTAAAAAGTAAAGACGATGCATTAGAAAAATGGAAACTCTTCAAGAAATAATGTGAAAATCAAACTAGTAAAATATGTAAATGATTTAGGTCTGATAGGGGAGGAGAGTACACCTCAAAATTTTTCTTAGATTTTTACCAATTTCATGGTGTAGTTCATGAGGTTACCACTCCTTATTCACCTTAATCCAATGAGATTGTGAACGTAAGAACCAAAATCTAATAGACATGGTTAATACCTTACTCTAAACCTCAGGTCCACTCAACTTTATGTGGGGGGAACCTTTAAATATAGATTGCTATATTCTGAATTGAGTTCCCCATAAACATGAAGAAAGTGGTCTGTTTGAGCAATGGATAGGGAGAAAATCGAGTCTCAAATATCTTTGAGTGTGGGGGGTTCCTTGTTAGGATACTTGTACCTGAACAAAAAAGAAAGAAATTGAGACCAAAAATGGTTGATGCCATCTTCTTAGGTCATGTAGAGACAAATAATGCCTACATATTCTTGATTGTAAAATCTAAAATCTCAAGCATTGACACCAATACCATTGTGGAACTACATGTTGCATTCTTTGTGGATGTGTTTCTCATGAAAACTGTTATACCCAAAGAAGTATTTCAAGATGATTCATTCAATACATATTCCATTCCTAAACATGTGGAAAGGATGATAAATATGAGGGGTGAATTAGAACAAACTATTTCTAAAAATTTATGATTTTGAAGAAATGGTTGACCTGGGACATCCAAGGATTTTGGATATAAGTTTCTCACTAACAAAGGATGATCCTATATCTTTCAAACAAATTATGAATTTTCCAAAAGTTAAGTACTAGAATGAAGATGTTAATGATAAAATTCAATCAATTTTCTCAAATGGAACTTGGGAATTAGTAGATTTACCTCCTGATTATTCTACATTTAGATGTAAATGGGTATTTAAGAAGAAAATTAATGTAGACGAGACAATCAATAAATATAAAGCTAGATTGGTTGCTAAGGTTTACACACAGATGGAAGGAACATATTATTTTGATACCTATTTTCATTTTTCACGTATGACCACAATCTGAGTGCTTATAGCATTGACTTATATTTATAATCTCTTATCCATCAGATGTATGTGAAGACCACATTTTTACATGATGAACTTCAAGAGGAGATATATATTGAATAACCTGAGGGATTTTTGGGTCGTGGGAATGAGTTTAAAGTGTGTAAACTTGTCAAGTCATTATATGGATTGAAACATGCTTAAAACAAAAGCATGAGAAGTTTGATTTTGTGATATCACCATTATGATTTATTTCTAATGATTTTGATAAGTGTATTTATTGTAAAATTGTTAATGTTGGATTCATTTTATTACATACTTACATGTAGGTGATATCCTGCTTATTGATTCTGATATGGAAGTAGTAAATGTGACAAAGTCATTCTTATGTAGCAAATTTGGGATGAAGGATATGGGTGTCATTGATGTAATTTTAGGGCTTAAAATCATAAGGTCTACTATTTGTATAACTCTCTCACAGTCTCACTATGTTGAGAAGGTATTGGAGAGGTTTGAGTACATCATGTAAACCTGTTAAGACCGCATATGATTCTTCCAATGCCTTGTTCAAGAATGATCCTAGAGTTCCAATATCTCAGTTACAATACTCTCAAACTATCAAAAGTTTGATGTATCTTATAAACTAAACATGACCAAACATTGTGTTTGCCATGATCAAGTTAAGTAGATATACTAGATGTCCCTACAAGACTGCAAAGCTCTTGTTAGAGTATACATGTATATCAATGGAACTTATTCCCTTTGGGCTGCATTGTGACAAATATCCTTCTATCATTGAAGGATATAGAAATACAAGGTAGACTACCATGAACTCTGAGAGTAATGATCTCTCAAGATATATATTCCTATTGTGAGGAGTGTGGAGGTCTAAGAAACAGATCATACTGGCGCAGTCTACTTTTAAGGCTGAGTTGTGTGCTTTAGATGAAATCAGATAGGAAGCTGAATGGTTGCATGGACTTATGTCTAGTTTACCTATGCTAAAGAAGCCACTTCCTACAGTTTTAGTTCACCGTGATAGAACTAGAATCATTGCTAAGATAAATAGTTTTGAATAAAATCAAGAATAGTGTAGACACAACCAAGTTAGACTCAAGTATGTTAAAGAATTAGTGTCTAATGGTGTCGTGCTGTGGACTATGTAGGTACCAAAGGTAATACATCCGATCTTTTGACTAGAGGTCTTAAACCGAGCTTAGTTGAGAAATCCAAGTCGCAGATGGGAATGAAACTCCTTTAGCTTTGTAGGCGGTATCAACCCAAAAGAGTAAACATCCCATGAATTGGGTTCAATGTGGAAATAACAAGTTGCCGGGTGAATTAGATGACACTATAAATTTTTCATTGATACTTCTTGCAAATGTGTGTCTATCCTCTGAGAACCCTATCAGTGTCATGACTTCAAGTTAATAAAAGACCAATCTATTAATGGTGTCAATTCTAAGGGATGCTAGCAAGCCATCCTTGAAAACTCCAAATAAATAATTGATACCGTATAGGTTGCAACATGAGAATAGGGTTGTTCCCTAATATTAATCATCACATATTTTGGATGTATGGCCTTGATGCATTGAATTGTTTTCCATATCTTTGTGTATTATTACTAGACGATATTCTTGCACCCAAGCTCCAAGTTCAAGACTTTTGTTACCTAGTTTCTATGAGAGTTAACGTTAGATAATTCAGCCATAGTTCAAACCAAAAGGTACCCATTGAAAGCACCACATGGAGGACTATGTGGGAAAACACACTATAAATCAGACTTTGTGGGAGATTGTTGGATATAATGGCTATATGCCATTTATCTACATGGGTTAAACCCAATGTAGGTGCATCCAATACATAAGAGGATGGAGGAAAAAATAGTTAAATTTTTTGTGCAAACTAGGAATAGGATTAGAAAACTATCTTCCATTTCCATTTTTTTGCATAAAGAGATAAATTCTTAATTAATTAGTTGATTGTTTAATTAATACTTTTTAAATTTGAAAAGAAACTCCTTGTTTCCCTTATTATTTGGAAATAGATATTTTTCCTTCTTAATTGGAAAGGAACTCCTTAGATTCCTTATTGTCATTTTTCTATATACATGAGTGATTGTGTGTTCATGTCTTATTAAGAATATGACATGAGGTGTTGAGGAGGTTATAAATAAGTCTCTGGTCATCAAGGTTAAACACAACTAAAAAACAAGACCCGGACAATAGTAGCTGCCGTTCACGTGTGAGAAAATCTTTGACCCAGAAACCATTTTGCCTATGCCATCGCTCTAGGAGTGCATTCTTCTCCTACGGGAAGTCTATCCATCCTTTCTTCTCTCATAAATATGATCTATCAGGAGGTGGTACCAGTGATCGCTGGACTGTACTGGTAGTGCGCATTGCTCATCGTCTATGATGTTCTTTTGCCACTATTTCATGATTGAATTGATTAGGAGAACGACACTAATCTAGGAACATATTCAACCATTTATTTCTTCAAGTATTAAATCATATTGCTCAACGGATGATCTACTTTAGGGTTCCTAAATCTATTTTATTTTCTATTTTCCTACTCTATTTTATTTTACGTATTTTTGTCTGCATCAGGCTTGAAATTATTAATTAATATCACAACTATTATTGTTATATTTAAAGGATATAAAAATTTATATCAAACATTCCAAAAGAAACAATCTTCCTCAAAACTATAACCACTATGTCTCTATATTTCCAAGACTTGGAATCCTAATCGTAGTCAGACATTCTATTACATTGTCTTTCCAAATTTATCACAAGGTGGAATTTTTTTTGTAGAAGACACTTGTTCTTAATAAACTTCTCATAATACTCGGTTAAGGGTCTACTTTCCTAGAGGAAAGATGTAGTATGAGCACATTGATTTGGTCAAATAAGTCAACATTAATCCAAAAACTTAAATCAATTAGTCAGCTTTTGTTTCCTTGCAATTGAGGCTTGATTATATTTTAATTCAATGACATCTTATTTTTTTATTTTGAAACAATTGAAGGGAATGGAAATTGAAATGGATCGACATTCTCAGAACATGGAAAGAAATTTAGCTGTTAGGCAGAAATTGTTCATCCCAGTGAATAATATTACTTAACTTGTTGCCCAACAAAAGGAACAAATGACACCTACACTCATCATTTTCTCTGACTGTTCTGTCAAGTTAAGCCACCACTTATTGTTACTTTTAATCTTTGCCCTCTCTCCCCCTCCTATTAATGCTCCAATATAACAAATCATAAAAACAAATGACCAAAAGGGAAATCATTCCATTTTCTCTCGATCTCCCATCTGATGATATCCAACGATGCCTTTCATTTTATTCCCACATGAATTTATATAACACAACCTCTACATTCAGAATTCCACATTCTACAAAATCATATCTTTAAAGACTATGGAATTTTGAGGGACTGAACTAGTCATTAATCCAACCTTGCTTCCCATACTCACCTTAACCTACTTTTTTTGTTGACTTGGGTCTAGGGGCCCAACCCCGTAACCCTACTCTCAAAGAGATTGTCATTTATGCTCCACATCTACTATTTTCTTCCTCTCTATTAAATTCTTCATCTCATCTAGAAAGGAGCCCATAAAAGCTAATATGACAATTCAAATATCTTTTCTGTCAATGCATGCAATAAAAATATAAAATCCATATTGGATAATTAATCTATTACACCACAAGCAAAGTGGACTTTGAAATTCTACTATCTTATTTATTTCATTCTCATCCTACTACCCTAAAATATAATTTATTAGACTAATATCCTTTTCTTAGCCTTCAAGTCAATCTTACATTAAATCTAAGTAAAATTCTCGAACATATCATATAATCTCATTAACCGATCAAAGTTGGATATCACTTCCTAAGGCAATACTATGGACAAGGAGAGTTCACAAGTAATCGATATTCACTCCATGAACCATTACTTATCTAACTTGTGTACTAAAGGAAGAAAATATAATCAACCAAATGATTTATATAAAGAATTATATTAAATAATATTTTTTCAAACATGGCTTCTACATAAAAGGTTAGGGAATTCTAAGTTCTCACATCCTTCCCCCCTTAAATGAATTTTTCTCATGAAATTTGGCTCCACTAGTAACAAGGATGGGTCAAGTGTTTTACATGTCAAGTTTTATCTATCATGTGATTTCATCCTTTCCATGGTGACTCTACTAAACCTTAATTTTGAGCTCCTTCAGATTTTGAATCCAAGATCTCTTAAGGTACCTATGGGTAGATCCAACTACCATGGATCATCTAAAGGCTTGAAACACATAGGCATGATCCTACACATGGTCCTCTAAATAAAAAACAAGGAACCCATTATGCATCAGGTTATATTTAGGTTGGAGGGAGAAGACAATAAACAATATCACCAACATAAACTAAGACGTCACATGAATCTTATTCCTGGAGATCAACTTCCCTAATTGATTTAATTACCATAGATGGGTTGGATTCTTAAGAAGATGTTAATTTTCAAGTAGATAGTTAAGTCCATTTTTATATATTAGCACACAATTTTGTCGAGATTGGCGCTCACATTCAACCAGATCATGTCTAAGGTGGATGGAAGAGTAAATGGGTGCAGAGGTGCTCGTACATAACCTTGCTTATCTATTAGCTTCTTGTCTCAAAGTCTATTCATACTATCTCTCCATGAGACAGATAGTTGAAGGATCACTTAGTATTTCTTGTACTAATATTACCTATTTATATTATTTAGTTAGGTCAATCAAAAGATTATCAAATGACTCTTTACCTATCAATGAGGCTAGCTCAAATGAGGCTTCTATATCATCATCATTAGATGAAAACATTTCCTTCAACATATATAGTTCATAGGTCAACCTCAAAAGAAACTTAGGATAATCTCACAAGGCTTAGGTCACTCAAGTCGGTGTCTACTCAAGTCAAGACATCTACGCATGTTGGGTACAACCACTAGATTCCTATATCAAGGACCACTAACCTGAATATAAGGTTTCATTTCCATACTTCCTCTAAGATCTTGGGAGTCTCCCTTCACCAAATGAAAAGTTCATTATGCACACCTCCTCTAGGTCTTAGGAATCTTCCCCCACTTGGATGTCAGGTTCATTAAGCATAAGTATCACAACTATCCGATCAAAACATATACACAATGATTAGGTCCCTCTGGAACTTCTAGGGTTTCCAACAACATCTTGACTATGAAGGAGGTGGTTTAACTCTTCTATTTTAGTAGTATCATATCTTCAGAGTTTCATCATAAATTACACTATTGTCTGAGGTTATGTGTTTTGTCCATAGGCTCTCCCATGCTTGGAGTTTTCCTCCTCAAGGTCCAACCTCCTCCAAGGAAAAATAACAAGTCCTAATGCTTAGCTAACTTCCATTATATAGAGTTCATATCTCAACTTGGTTATATTTCTTAGGTCAATATACTTTTAAGTACTCATGTTTTGAATGGAAAAGCTATGTTACCACTGAGGGTGAATCCTCAAGCTGAGATAACACATTTTTCTTGTTCATACAAGGGTACCAACTTATCCAGGGTGTCAAACATGTAATCTTGGGGAAACAATCCCTTTTGATAGGTTCTTCTACAAATCCTTATGAACTTTTATGAAAGTGGTCATCCATACATAAACCCATTAAAATTTGGAAGTAAGACTTTTAGAAGTATGGTTCCACATTCTCATTTATTTGAACACGATGTTAACATTTTAATTTAGATCTTTCTCAACCAGGGTTTAACCTTATGAATAGGTGGGTGAGGTAAAACCTCCATATATACTGTCTGTATCATTATTTTAGGTTCCACACATATGTACATATATGTATTAGGGGTGGCTACCTGATCTCATACACCTACACTAAGGAGAAATTTGTACCTAGACACATTCTACTACAAATTTTTCCTCATTTCACGTGTAGATATTGTTATCCTTATTTCATATTATAGTCATGAAATTTAGGTGGAGTCATATTAAACAAGTTCCTCATACATAAACATTTGTCTAACTCTGATGAGTTTTGAAAGTCATTAATCCAAGGGAAAATGTGTTTTTCATAGGGACTTTAAGTTTGGGAACAACATCCACTAGGGTATAATTATTACACTAGTCTTTCTTTCCTTTATATATAATCATCAAGAATTTTTGGCCTTAGTTATTGCATGAAGTGATCTTCTCCTAACACCTTGATCCTTATGGAGTGAGACTCTCCTGATCCCTTGGGCATGATGTACATCTATATTTCCCTACTTGACCCTACGAGTGACTTAGGGCTCAATCATCTATAGGATTATATAGGGTGTTATAGGTTCTTTCATGATTCATGATATATTCCAAAATAAGGATTTTTTCTAACCCATATCAAGATCTTGTGTTTCAACAACTCATTTAGAACAAGGCATGCTATCTTTCTATCATTAAATTTTCATAAATGATTCATCTCAAACTCATCAAGGTTTCTCATTAATTTGTGCTTGCAAATGATTTTCAAAATTTCAAGATATAACAATTCTTTTATATATAATTCATTAGATGATTTGTATGTCTCATATATTATACCGCCAGGTCATAATGCATTTCATCTTTAGGCTTATGTCCTTCCACAAAATCTAGAGTCATATCAAAATTCAAATCAAGGACCAATCAGTTCAACTCATATTTAGAGGAGTCTATTCTAGGGTTTTCTCTTATTTCCAATCAAGGGGTTAGTTTCTCTAGTCACATTTCCTAGCTACACATGCTTTCAACTATGACCCTCCACATATCTAAACACCACTCCTTCAAAAAGTTTTATTCTCAATTATTTCCTTGCATAAGAATCATGATCTTGAGCTTCATTTTCTCAATTTATGTGTACTCACATACTTGCATGGATTACATACTTGTATGCTAACTCACATGTGTTCCACAAACACACTCACTCATACCTTATGTACTTGCATGTAGGAAATTTCATTAGAACATAGAATCAATGGCTGGGCCGATTTACCAAGCCTAGTTGGGCTTTACTTATGCCAACATTTCATGCAATCCATGTATCATCGATCATCATTATACGATAGGATGGATTCAGTTAGCTAATCTTGGTTTATAAAACATGTGTTTGTATTTCAATATTAGTCCTACCAGATCTTTCCCTAGCTTGATCTTCATTATGATTCTAGGCATCCATTATCTAAGTATCATCCAACTCAACCACATTACTAATCATTGTTAAGGATAGTAAGGTCTAAAAATTTCCATACACACATCTTACTACATGATTTTCCTTTTAGGTAAGTACCTTACCTTAGGGTACTTTTGAAAACCTAGGGAAGTTCTTCATGATATATCCTTCCTTTGGAGTTGAAGTCCACTGGTGATTTTCATCTCCTAGAACACCGATACACCTATTATTCTTTTTCATAATTATGTTCCTTAAGTGGGTTCTTTTGCTCTTTGTTTGACCATGAGTATTGTTTTCAGAATTTTTAGAATTCAACTTCCTTGTGAAATCCTCAACATACCCTAATTATCCCAGCATATATCCCTTTTGTAATCCTCATGTATCCTAATGCCATGTCATTAGGCTTATCACCATAGTGATATCTAGTAGTTGCATCCAGGGGATTAGGGTCATGAAGGGATATCTAAGAAACCTTACTTTCTTATTTTAGGGTATAGGGACCTTTCCAAAAGTATTCACTTATATACCTATATTTCTAGGCATTCACCATCCGTGGCTAGATTCATAGAACTTCCTTCTATTTCCTTATATATGAGAGGTTCATGTATGTGTACAAGGTCATTCCATTAATTGTACCCACTGTATGGTTGAGAAGGATGTCTTTAGTAAATATGATTAACTCCCTCATCAAAACCTACTATTCCTTTTAGCACTTGGGTGACATAGATCACTTCCTTCTACTCAGGTGTATCAGGGATAAAAAGTGCATTTCTAGGGATAGAGTCCCATCCTTGGGAGGTTAGGGTTTTGAAAACTCAAGGATCCTGTGTTCCTCCTAGGGTTCAAGGTGGTATACCTATATCCCCATCTAACGTATAATTTTCATGTATCGATGTACTACCTTTCATTGATCAATTTATTTACTTAGAGTGGGAACTCTAATCAGGGTTCAAAGATAATTTACATATTTTTTGTTCCTTATCTTTCTCGACCCCTCACTAAAGTTTTCCATGTACATGTTTTTCTTTTATTAGTCAAGTATTACAAACATTACGATTTTCAAGGATAACTTTATCGTCATATGTTTTTCTGTTTTCTCATCTTCCTAGCTCAAGTACTTGCATATACATATTTTATTCTAGTTCATCTTAGGTTCCTATAAGTTTCAAGGGTTTCTCCTTATAGGAGAAACATATGTAAAACATGTGCCATCACATATTTAGTTTTTGATCCCAAATCAGCCTTTCATATGTCTTAGTTTGTGGAGGATACCTTAAATCTACTTCTTTTGAAATATTAACTTAGATGAGAGAGAAGAAAAACTTAGGGTTTAGAAAGAGATACTTAGCATCAAAGACAACTGAGACAAGAAGGAGATGAAATTTATATGAGAAGACCTAGAGGTATTGATTTCGTGTAAATCCTCATGTTTTGTCTAGGAAGGTGCCACATTGTCCCAGGAGTCCTCTTCAACCAATTGGTGGTGGGAATGAAAGTATTTCCACCCCCAAGTTGTGATCTATTCTAGACACCAAAAACACTTAGAAATATCCTAATAACTTCCTTTAATTCTATAGATTTTTCAAAACTATTAACAATTACAAGCCATTTAATATATGTGGGTTGTGATACCAATTAAAAACCTAGATTTCATGTCAAAAAATCTCTTTATATCTTATAATATATATGCCATTTGTTACTATCCCATTTTCCCAATGTCCCCAGTTAAGGTGGACCAACGAGGTGAGGGTAATTATCCATATTTCTATGATTCAAATTTATAATAAATGGCAAATAATAGTAATTTCCTCAAAAAAGGCATTATCTAATAGACAATAAATGCCTCAGAGAGAGAGATAATAATATTCTTGAATTTAGAAAGAATTACATTTTGATGAAGCTGATTGTAGAAATAAGATTATCAAAAATCATCCTTGGAGTCCTTCATTTCAGGCTACATGATGCCAATAGACACAACCTCTGAGTTTGTAGTGGTTGTTGGGCAACCAAAATTAGGATCATGGCTACCTCTACTTCTCATTTTGGGTTTTTGTAGTGAGAAACTCATAAGAGAATATGCAAACCCCCAATTTAGGAGGTTTAAGAATCCAAGAAGATCTGTCAAGGTCCATTGTCAATGTGTGAAGGCAAATCTACAAAAAAGAAGTCAACAAAGTTCGAGGGATGCTTCCTCCAAGTTTCTTCATGTAAAACCATGCCGAGAAGGAGTATGAGGGAATGATTAAACATCCTATATAGGACACTATTTTATATAAGGATTGTGGCAAGGGTTTTCTTTGGTGATTACATGTCCATTTCTTTAGTTTCTATCAAGTATTAATGTTGATTGTCAAGGCAAAACATAAGGAGAGTTCTTGGGTCTTTCCCTGCTATTTTCATATTGGGATGGAGGTTGAAGACAAAGTGGTAGCTATAGGATCATTATCAAAATGCTATCCATATACCCTCATTGGGTGACACGCCTCAGGGACATAGACATTAAATTCCAATTTTATCACTTGATTGAGCAATCAATCAAACCAACCATTAAATGGTAACTTTATACAAATGTTAGAAAATCCATAAATTTTAAACTGTAGCTTTGATTATCTTCAAAATTAACCACTAATTGGATGCGACCAAAACTCACCTTTGACTATGTTTCATCCCAATAGGAAAACATATGACTGAACAAATAAAACCATTAAGAAATGCATGTACATTTTTTTGAAAAAAGGAATGCATATACATTTATACTCCTTATTAGATGATTAATGTATTAGACCACTAGGAAAGTCTTAATGACTTGAAATTCTATGATGTTCTTTATTACTCTCTCATCTTGTTACCATAAAATATGGCAACAAAAACGTGTTATATTAATAATGTTTTATTGACCTTAAAGTCACTCTCAATATAACAAGATCCTACGGAACGAGGAAGACGACCTCAAACAGAAAAGCCATATAAACTGGCTAAAGGACGGGGACTCAAACAACAAATTCTACAATGCGTATGTAAAGCAGAGGCGTCGATCCAACACTGTTACTATGATCAAGAACGCAAACGGATGCTGGATTACTGAAGAGGAAGCAGTGAGAAAACTGGTGTATGATTACTTCAGACGTTTGTTCACGGAAGCCACGATTTGCGACCCAAGCAAAATAACCGAGTACACAGGGACCTTTACCATGTTAAACCTTGTGGACAAGGAGGTGGTGAAATCTGAGCCTACACTCCAAGAAGTTCACAAAATTATCGCTAATTCGAATCCACACAATGCCCCGGGCCCTGATGGTGTGGATGGGTCGTTTCTGTTGAAGAACTGGCAATCAATCAAGCATTCTCTTCTCAACACTATCAGTAAAGCGATTAAAGGGGAGACACTTGAAAAGAAGCTGTGTAATGCTAGCATCGTCCTCATCCCAAAGAAGGCCAAACCGGAAACGTGCGAGCATTTCAGGACGATTTTGCTCAATAATATCGGTTTGAAATTAACATCCAAGATCATTGTCGAGCGACTGAAGACCTACCTATCTAACTGGATATCTCCAATGCAAAGCGCGTTTGTACCAGGACGGAAAATATTCGACAACATCACAGTAGCACAAGAAATCCTGCACGTTATGAGAAGGAAGAATACTAAGCAGACCATGACCATCAAGATTGACCTGTCAAAGGCTTATGATAAGATGACTTGGCCATTCATCGTGGACACGATTTAGAAAATTGGGCTGCCATCTACTATATGTAACTACATCCTCAATTCCTTGGCGAATGGTGAGACAAATATTCTCTGGAATGGTAAAAGTGCAGGGAAGTTCAAAGCTACAAGGGGCCTCCGACAAGGAGACCACCTCTCCCCCTACCTCTTTGTTTTGTGCCTAGAAAGACTCTGCCAATCAATTGAGGAACTTGTGAAGATGAGAAAATGGACTCTTATAAAACTGTACAGTAAAGGACCTGGTATATTGCACCTTTGTTTTGCAGACGACATGCTCCTGTTTGCTAAGGCTGACAAGAAAGAAATGAGGTCTATCCTCAAGTGTTTTAAGGAGTTTGGGGAGGTTTCTGGCCAGGCCATTTCAGCTAATAAATCTAGCATTTTCTTCTCCAAGAATGTTCCCAACAGAACCCGCAAGGAGATCAACAAAATCAGTGGGTTCACTGTTACAGAAGATCTTAGACGATACTTGGGAGTCCCTCTTATTCATGGCAAAGTTAGGAAAGACACCTATAGCCACGTAATTGAGAGGGTTTCTTTATCTATCAACTCGTGGGCTGCAAGGTGCTTGAGTCTCGCTGGAAGAGTTTGCCTTGCTAAGGCAACTTTAACGACTATTCCCAGTTATGTAATGCAAACGACAATACTACCGTTCAAGATCTGTGATAGAATAGACAGGAACATCCGATCCTTTATGTGGGGAGGTAATCATAAAGCACACCCTTTTTCTCTAGTAGCGTGGAACAAGCTCACATGTAGCAAAGAGCTAGGAGGTTTAGGCCTGCAAACAATGAGGGAGATGAACAAGGCTCTGATAGCTAAGTTGGCATGGGAGATTGCCACAGGAAGACATTCTATCTGGGGCGAGATCATGAATGTCAAGTACAAAAACCATACTGGAAGATATAAATCTAACGTGTCAAGACTCACTAGATCGGTACTGGATTGTAAAGAGTTCATAGCCGAAAACTCCATGGTGATCGTGGTGAATGGGAGGAGCACGAATGCGTGGAAGGATAAATGGTGGTGCGTGGACAGAACACTGGAAGAAGTGGTTAAAAAACCCATCCCGACGGAGCTCCAGGATCTACAGGTTGCAAGCCTTGTCAACCTATCCAAGAACTGGGATAAAGAGTTTCTTAAAGAATGGCTGCTGACTGAAACAACAGAGGAAGTCTTGAAGAATGAGGTACCAGATGATGTAGACCAAGAGGATGTGAGAGCATGGATCCACACTGACTCAGGTAAGTTCACCACAAAGAGCACCTATAACATTCTGAGAAGGGAAAGAGATATAAGGGTCCCAGGAAAATGGGAGATTATCTGGAGTGCTAAAGTACCAATGAAGATCAAAATTTTCATGTGGCTTATGGGTCATAATGCCATTCTTACTAACTACAGAAGAGTCGCCCATAAGTTCACCATGGATGCGTGCTGCCCGGTTTCCGAGGGGAGTGACGAAACCATTCTACATGCCCTAAGGGACTGCCTGAAAGCGATGGATGTCTGGAAGAAACTCATCGATAGACAAAAATGGACAACATTCTTTACAGAAACCGATTTCTGGCAATGGTTGATGATGAACATCAAGAAAGATAGTCCGGGAAGCACGGTCTTCATGTTTGGATGCTGGCATGTGTGGAAGAGCAGAAACCTGGAAGTTTTTGAAAAAAAGAAGCAGCCAAGTAAGATAATTGTCTATCTTATCCAAATGGAGGCCGCCCTCAATGCTATGGCACAAACACCAAAAACAACTGAAGGAACAAAGCAGAGTAGAGGACGAGAGAGGAGGAATAAACTGGAGCTAAGGAGTTTGAAGTTTAACACAGATGCAACTTTCAACAACAAAGACTCCTTATCAACGATTGCTGTTGTTGTGAGGGACAATGAGGGCAGATGGAGAGGGGGTGGGCAATGAAGATCAGGGCAACAAATGTTTTAGAAGCTGAAGTCTGTGCCATTGAATTAGCTACTGATATAGGTAGCAGACTGAATATTGAAAGACTGACGATTGAGACTGATTCTAAAGGAGCCAAAGAGGCTGTAGGGAAAGATGTTGGAGAAAACCCTAAACTAGCAAAATGGTTGGGAAGAATTAGAGGAAGATAGAGGAATCAATGGCAGTGTAGGAATATCCAATGAGAAGGAAACATAGCAGCGGATAGGCTGGCCAAGCTGCACCAAAAAACCCAAGGGGAGTTCTATAATTATAGAACTCCTCCCCAAACCTTAGCTGATATCATCCTTAGAGAGTCATGTAATGGTAGTAGTACTACCACATTTCCATTTAGCAATTCCTTGTCAGTTTGTAATTTGAATTTGAATTTGCTTGCACGAGAGGGGCGAGATGAATAAAAACCCTCTGACTTACCCCCCCCCCCCCCAAAAAAAAAGAGTATCCAAAATTACATTTAGTCTCATAGAGTGCTTAAAACATGGAAATAACATTCTAAGACAATATTACAAACACATTGATTTGATATGTGATATTCACTTCATTGAACCATTATTTCTTTAATTGGTATCCCAAAGGATAATAGAGTGAATGCATCATTTATTCATAGGATTATATTTTAATATACAATTTTCAAATATATCTTATACAAAAGTAAATAAATGATAGGACTTTCCAAGACCTCAAATCCTTCTAGCTTTATAAATATCACCCTAAAGCTTTGCCTCACACGAAAAAAGGGTGGGGTGAACCTTTACCATGTCAACTTTTGGTTCTCATGTGGATTCATCCTTCCATGGCGATTATAATTTGAATCCATGATACTCATAAGTGTTTCTTGGAAGATCCATCATCTTATGGTGTAATAATCAACACATGGAAATGAACCTATGCATGATGCTTTAAGTTAGACACATGAAACTTATTACTCACAAGTCATACTAAGACCATTAACCTATTCCAAAAATTTTGAAGACTCTATTTCTTGGGGTTGGAGTTTCCCAAGTGATTACAATGGCAAGATTATTAAGAAAACATAATTTTCCCTATAGATAGGTAAGTCCATTTATCATGTATTATCAAAAGATTTTGTTAGGATTGGGCAATTGCATTCAACCAAAGCATGTCCGAGGTGGATGGAAAATCATCAATATTCCATATAGTAAGTCTTATCCATTTCAATCCAATTCATTATGTTAGATTAAACCAAAAGTGTATTAAGTGTCTCTTTACCCATCAAGGAGGACAACTCAAATGAAGCTTCTATATCATCATTATTATCTTAAAGGAATGTAATCCTCCTTCGACATATATAGCTACAAGGTTGGCCTCACAAGAATCTTAGCATGATCTCTCACATCTCAGGCCACTCAAGTTGAGGTCTAATCATGTCAATACATCTTCTCATAGCAATATATTATCCCACTCTCGTGTGTGTAACCACTATATTCCTATAACATGGATCACCAATCGAACATATGGTTTAATCATCATACTTCCTCTAGGGTCTTGTCATTCTTCCCTCACCCAAATATAAGGTTCATTATGAATGTCTCCTCTAGGGTCTTAGGACTCTTCAAATCACTCAGATGTAAGGTTTATTAAGGATAAATAGCATAGTTATTCTATAACAAGCATATTTATAGTGGTTAGATACCTCTAGGACATATAGGGTTTCCAACAACATCCTCACTAAGCATGAGGTGATCTATTCTTCTATTTTAGGAGTATCTTATCCTAGGACTTTCACTTTATGTTACTTTATAGGTTGAGGTTAGTTTTCTGACCAAAAACTCTAGCCTCATATGCTTGAAGTTTTCCTTCTCAAGGTCTATCCATCCTAGGAACGACTAATAACAAGTCCTAACACTAGATGGTCTCTCCATAGAGTCTTCATGTCATTTTTTGATTCTATTATAATGCTTATCTCAAACTATTGAAGTACACTTGCATTGATTGGTCATTTCATCTTACCACAAAGGCTAGATCCTCAAGATGATATGATACATGTTCTTTTTTATACACGAGTACACAATTTATCTATGATTTTCAACATTTGCAAACTTTCGACGACCTTTATGAAAGTGATCATACAACAAAATATGCATATATCCATTGAAGGATGGAACCAATACTTTCATAAGTATAGTTCCATATACCATCATGAAGTTAACATTTTCATTTCATTTTTCTCAAGCAAGGTTCAACTCTACTCATAAGGTGGTGAAGTAAAACCTCACACATTATGATCACATTATTAATTTTGAACTCAATAAATATATATAACATACGTGTATTAGGGGTAGCTAACCAATATCTTACATTTACATTTAGGAGACATTTATAGCTAGTTGTAGTCTAAACAAAAATTTAGCCTCAATTCATAGGTAGAGATGGTGAATCCACATTTCATCTTATATCCTCAAAATTTATGTGGATTTATGTCCAATGAGTGAATCCTCATGCATGAACATTTCTCTAACTCTGAAGAGTTTTACAAAGAGTCATTAGTCTAAGGGTAAATGTACTTTTCTTAGGGCCCTTGAATTTGTGAACAAACTCCCTTAGGGTTTTATTAACACAAGTCTTTATATTCTTTATGCTTATTCCTCATGCATTATTGTCCTTAGTAATTCCTTCAGGGTTTATAGTAGTATTTATCCTCTCTTAATCTAAGGACATATAGAGTGAGACTCTCTCTAACACCTTGGGCCTTATGTACCTCTATATATTTCTTACTTGTCCCTAGGGTTGACTTCAGACTCCATCATGCATAGGATTATCTGGGGTATTATAGGGTTTACCCTGATTCATGCTTTATTTCAAAATAAAATTTTTCCAACCCATATTGATTTCATGTCTTAATGACTCATCTTGAACTAGGAATGCTTTCTTTTGATTGATTACATTTTTCATAACATATACATATCGAAATCTATCAGGGTTTCACATAAATGTGAGCTTGCAAAAGCTTTTTCAAAACACTAAATAGAATTACTTTTCTTTAATACATAATTCATTGGGGGATATGCATGTCCCATATATTATACCACCATGTCATAAATCATTTTATATTTTAGGTTTTTCTCCTTTCAATACATTCGAAATCACCTTAAAGTTAAAATAAAAGATGAGCAGTTCAACTCATCTTTAGAGGAGGAGACTAGTCTAAGGTGTTATGTTATTTCTTATTGGGAGGGAAGGCTCTTTAGCTGAATATCTTGGCCATGGGATTCACATTATACTTCCTCGACAGGGTCCTTCTATTTATATGGGATAACCCCCCTACATATTTGAACACCTCTCCTTAAAAGTGAGTAAAAAGTGAAGTAACCACTGAGTTTTGGTGTATAACCATCTATATGTGTCCCATATACATTCAAGGATACTACATGTACCTCACATACTTGCATGTCTATCTATGATTTATGTACCTATACTAGTACTTGTACCTTGTGTATTTGCACAAAAGAATCTCTACATAGAATTGCTGACTAGTCTAGCTCATAATCCATGACAATTTTCGTATTCCAAAAGATCTCATATGGTTTATCATAAACATCATTATGGATTCATTTATCCTACATGAAAGGATAAAGAATATACTTAGTTTCTAAGCACGGGTCATCTCGAACCTCATTTGGCTCTGGGTATCCATTACCTAAGTACAAGGTATCTCAACCATAACCATTACAAGATCAATAAAAACTTCCTTATGTACATCTTTCTACACAGTCCTCCAATACACAAAAAGTTACACTATTTCACTTTTAGGGTGGGTATCTTTCTTTTAGGGTACTCTTGAAAATTTCAAGAAGCCTATCATGATATATCCTCCTTCTAGAGTTTAAGCACATTTTCTCCTTTATATTATCTAGATACTATCAAGGGATACATTTAAGGTCTAGAAATTTGGTAAACCTTTAATTCTTTTCATTACCTTCATTATGAGTTCTCTTACTCCTGGCTTGATCACAAGTACTATTGTCAAACTCCTTGGAATTCATCTTCCTTGTCGATCTCTCAACAAACCCTCATTTGCCCATCACATATTCCTTTTGTAACCCTAAGGTATGCTAGTACCACAACACTAGGCCTATCACCCTAGTGAGTTCTAGTAGTTTCAACTAGGGTATTTAGGGTCATAAAAGAAAATGTAAGCAGCATGACTCTCTCCCTTTGGGGTATAAGAAGCTATCCATCATAGATCACTTATATATCTAAGATACCATGCATTCATCACATGTGGATGGGTTTATTATTTTCTCTCCTTTATTCCTATTCATGCGAGCAAGAGATGTATGTGTACAATGTTATGCCCTTGATTACACCTAGGCTAGGTTCTAAGAAGGATATGCTAGCTAGCACAATTATTTCCTTCACTAAATCCTACTATTCCTTATAGTGTTAGGTGGCATGTATCACTTTGTTCTACCCAGGGTTCAAAAGGGAATGTCAAAGGATTGGATCAAACCCTTGCAAGATATTGTCTACAATTAATTAGACTCCAGGATATTTATTCCTTTTGAGGCTCAAGGTGGTATACCTATATGCCTACCTATTTCTAAGATTTGGATGCACTTATGTAATATCTTCCATTTTTGTTTTATTTATCCTGGATGAACAAATTTGAGCAGGTTGCAAAGATAGCTTACATATTATTTGTTCCTTATCTTTCACCACTCCCTCCCTAGGTTTGTTCATATTTGTGTACTTTCTTTTATTAGTCATGTTTACCAAATATTAGGATTTTAAGTATAACTTTCTTATCTAAATTTTCTCTCTCTTTCATCTACCTTACATATGTACTATTCATGTACCAAGTTTATTCTAGTTCATTGGGATTTCAAGAAGTTTCTATAGTTTTCTCCTTCTAGGATGGAAAACAATACATAAAAAATGTTCATCATATATTTATCTTATCGACTTCAATTTGAAATTCATATGGCTTATTTAGTGGAGAATGCACTAAACTAAATTTTCTTTAGCCTTTACTTAGATGGGAAGAGAAAAAAATCCTAGGGTTTTGAAAGGGTACTCTTTAGCTTGAGTAGAATAGAGTTGAAGTTTAGATCAATAAGACCAAGAGGTATCTTATTATCCTTAGGTTTTTTCTAGGTAAGAATCACATTGAATCCGGAGCCCTTGTGAACCAAGTAGTGGTGTGGAGGAAAATATTACCAACCCCAAGGTGTGAACCATTCCAAACACCATAACCTCTTAAAAATACCTTAATAACTCCCTCAGGTTCTAACGAGGTTTTTTTGACACTATTAACAATTAGAAGTCATTCACACAAATTTTAGTTTTATTACCAATTACATTTTGGTTCATGTAATCTCAATTTATGGGTTAGAAAACCCCTAATTACTATTTTGAACTTTAAATCTCTTTAATCAAATATCCATTGTTCAACTAAATCTCCATTATTCTTGGGAATGAATTATTTTCCCATATGATGAACTTATACTTAATTTCAACATCAGATCCACATTTTAGGGCCATAGATTTATTGAGTATAACAATATATGGTTTACCACATATTGATCCATACTAGATAGTTAACGCTAATTTTCATGCTTTGAGTAGTTCAAAGGACGATGCAAGTCACTAGAATGATTTATGCTAGTGAATCTAATTTCATATGGTCATGAACATCAAGGTCTAATTATCAATCCATAAGCTATACATCAAGGAATATATGTTATACTAATTCTCGAAACAATAATTCAAATTATCCCTAAAATCATATTAGTATGATTTTTCATGTTTTTTCGATTAGTTTTATATATAATTTACCATATTTTGAGCTTGTATGAGCCTTCTATTGGTTTTAGAAGTTATACCTTATCCTGGTTGTGGATGATCTCCCATGTGGCTCTAGATTCTACCACATGGCTTAGGGTTATTCATGCTACAAGACAACCTTTTCCAGC